>BCJO01000001.1:5596078-5948321 GCA_001600335.1 Apiotrichum gracile | reverse complement strand
CAGCGGGGCAAGTGAGGGGCCGAGACGTGCAGACGCGGAGTGGGGTCAACTTTAAGAGCGCCGCGGACAGTGGCCAGTGAGGGGCGACATTCAGGTCCGAGCGGAGAAATTTCCGCTCATATTGTGCGAACTTATTGCTCCCGCCCACGTAGTCACCCCCGGAGTTGTCCCAGACTCTACCCCGTCGGGCATGCATGCGCTGGGTTCAAGCGTCGGCTCGGGCTCCCCAGAACCCCGCAGCGACGGTGACTGGTGGGCAAGCGGGGCGACTGTAGGGATGCCAAGGGCTGATTAGTGGGTGTGGCGGATATCCAACTCGGTACCTGCGATATCCACCCCGCGATTTCCCAACTGTTGGGATATCCAGTGGTGCTCCGAGTCTGGTGCGCCAGTTGATGGCCTCTTTTAACGTGGCGTCCAGCGGAAAGTGGCACGCCAAGGGCTTCAGGCTGATGGCATTGGTTGGGCATGCGGAGACATGAGATGGGGGTCGCTGTGGATAGTGGCACGGCGCTAGATGTGACCCACTGCAGAAGAACTACCCTGCCCAGAATCATGTCTACGTGTTCCGGGCCGACACGTACTGTAAACGATACATCTAGTGAATGTTCTGGAAATCGCCCAAGGCCGCGCTCACGTGGGGTGCAGCCCCGCACGGCGCCCGTGGTATCGTACTCACCACCGCGTGCAGTGTACAGGTGACGTACTGATCACGGCCTCATAGCTGTTCTAACCCCATGTAATGGAAGCTACCCATCGCGACTCCAACTGTACCACACGGGAACTTGTCGCATTTCTCAACCGATTCTCTAAGACATTGTCCGGTCAAGTCTCGTCGAGCCGCTAGCCATTGCTGTACCCCAGAGTCCAGTTCTCATTAGTTTTGCTGGCGTAGCTGGGGTTTCGTCTCTTCGCGCCGTTTCCACCTGCACAGCGCCAGTCCGCCCGTTCGGCACGATAGGTCTGCAAAGTGAGTCTTGCGGCGACACCGAGATTGCAAACCGTCATAATGTTGCCCAATGTTGCGCCTCTGTACTGTAGCACTGGGTACGTGCCCTCGCCTGCCAGATGAGTAGCGTGCTGCCCCGGGGTCTGACACTAACACTGTTCGGCACAATGACTTATCCTCGTCTACGCAGTGGTTTGTTTTGCCGTGTATGGACCCGCCTTGGCTGGATCCAGACATTGAGTTGCAGGACCCGATAAGACGCCGTGTCATGTGGATATCCATCTTCAGCACAGGTGCATGAGTCACATCTGTGGCAGCAAACCTTGCTGCTAAGAACACAGCCCCAGGACGGCGACGAGCTCCACCCAGCCCCGAGGTACTGACGTTGTGGAGGCAAAGTCGCCAAGCAGCAGACTGACAGGGCGACATCCTCATCCGGGTTTGCCAAAGGTCGGCCGACTGCTCCACGAGAGGCTTCACTTGAAGGAGCGTTCATACCATGGCGCTGTGAGTCCGCCGGATCAGTCATAGCCTGACCAAGCAATCTTGACATAGCTTGCTCACGGTATCGTACTCTTGCCACCCGCTTGAAGAGTCATTCGGAGCCGTACTTGTTTGCAGCCGGCGCGGAACTGGCGCGTTTAGATTGCGGTATTTCTTCTCGTCCAGATTCCAGTGTTCCTTCTCGTTCAGTGTTCTTCTCGTTCACGACACGGCCCGAATGCATCGGACATGACGTAGGACGCCAGTAACGCTGCACTGCCGCCTCCACCACGAGCCAATAGAAATGTCGCCGATGATCCGGACATGAGCGACAGTCACATGACCGAGCGTGTCGCGCCGAACGCCGAGACGGATGCTGATAAGGATTTAGAACTCTTGGCTGTGTATTTACGGCACTAGAATACCCTCGTCGCGAGCGAGCCGACGTACCGACGTACCGACGTACCGACGGTGGCGGAGATGAGCGAGATGGCGACTCCGAGGGCTGTGCACAAGACCATTCTTGCTTTGAAACGTGCGCAGAAGCTCGCGGCCGGATCTCTTTGGCCAATAGAAACGCGTTGGGCGTTGTTGATAACGCCTCTTGCGCGTCCATCAACATCCCTTGCCACCGACACTGACATACTTAAACGCACACATTGACATGCAGCACCCCACACATCGCCATGTCCAAAGCTGCACCTTCATACGATACTACCCTTACCCTCACGCCATCAGTCCCCCAGACGCCTGTCAACCCGCGCACACATCTGCCAGAGACGTTTCGGATCGGGGACAGGCCGGTCGCGCCGTTTGTGACCGTCCCGGAGCTGGTGCAGCACCTCACCTTGCTTGCCTGCCTGCACCGGCTCCAACAGGATGTGCGCGAATGCCCAACTAAGAGTGGCCCCGAGCTGTCTGGCGATGTAAAGTGGGCAGCATTCTGCGTCCGCGCGGCCCACCGCTTTGAAGAGTGGATTGCAAGCCCGCAGGTGCAACGAAAGCCGAATACGCACGAATCGCTGCAGGCTCTGTTTGGCAGCGTCGACATTGACATTTTCATGGTCTGGCACACGTACCTCCTCAACCCCGCGGCATACAACGAGGACATGATCCGCGAAGGCCAGGCAAGAGGCAGGCTGCTTGCTTTTCGATCCCTCGGGGTGTTTCCGCTTGCACACATTGTGGGTATCCCTCTGAATGTAGCTGAAGCAGTGTGCCCGCATCGACCCCGAGACGTTTGTGTTCCAACACGAGGACGCGCCGCCTGCGTACGCAACACACCCTCTGCGTCTGATCGACATTAGCCGGAACGAAACGGTCCGCATCAAGTGTCCCAACTGCCGCCGCGGCGTCGACGCGCCGCTTCTCGGCCCCGAGTCAACGCCGCAGGGCTATGCGACCAACGAGTTTTGCATCACCTGCAAGTGCGGGACCAAGATTACCCACGAAGCTCTGCGCGTGTTCAACTATTATACCGACATTAAGCGCCATGCCGACGGCGAGATTACCCATCTGGCGGGACTCCGCGGTCATGGCATTGACGCCAGTGCTCTCAGCGCGTGCGTTCGACGGGCAGCGCAAAGAGTACCCACGGACTCGGACTATACCGTTAGCAACCACGACGTTGTGGTCTGGTGCAAGCGCGCCTGCTGGCAGCTCGAGGGCGTTCGTGTCGATCTCGACTGGGCCCGCCAGCACCTAATCTACAGATACCTCTTCGACGCCAAGCTGCACAGCAACGGTGTGCTCTTCCGTAAGATGATCCGTACGAGGCTGCCTCCCGCTCTTCGCAGCATGGGGCGAGTCTACTCTAGCCGCAGCGGGACAGTCAGCTTTGACCTCGGCGCCGCGGTCATGCGACAGGCGGCGTTTATCAGCAGCATGGAACGCATCGGATGGCTGGATATTGAACGCTGGAGCAAGAGCACGGATGAGACGAGGTTTTACCTCTTGCAAAAGGCCGCCGCCAGATACCGTAAGTCCAAATAATGACACGCTGACAGCAGACGCGTTCCTCGACCTCATGCAGGCGAATCCAAAGTCGTTCCTCTCCCCGACTCTAGGTACGGACAAACGCTTCTTCACTGACCGCAGACATTGACCTCGCATGGCACACGCACCAGCTGCGCGGCAGTCGATACGCCCAAGACACGACAGCATACATTGGCCGGCTAGTCGACCACGACGACAAGATCCCCGACGTGACGCTCAAAAAGGCCTACGACGAGACTGCCAGCCTCTGGGCGTCGCGCTTTGGGGTCCCGTACAGCGGGTGCGGATGTCCCATTCCTCACACTGCAAAGCGCAAGCTCGAACTGTACCACCGCGAAAAGAACCGGCGTCCCACTGGTCTCAAGTTTTGGAAGGTACACTACAACCGGCGGCAGAGTGTTGCCCTTGGCCAAGCCCAGATTGCGCAAATGCTGAGCGACATGCCCGCCGAGGAACGCGGGGCGAGTTGCCCCAGCACACACAATCTCGTACACGTCTCTGGTCGCAAGACAAAGGGGACCCCCAACGAGACGCATGCAGACCCATTCGGCGCGCGATACGTGTTTGTCCCACGTCGTGTGCGGGGAACCCGTGCAAACTTTGGGCCGCCTCAGCGCAACAGAGACGCCGCCGACGCATACATGTACGGCTATCCAATGTACTGGGGTGTCGCCCCGTACACCTATGGACCATACCCTATGGCCGACCCGTGGTGCTCAGACGCAAACGGACGAGGTGGTGGTGAGTCTAGCTGTTGGGGGATGCTGATGTTTAGGTTGCGGAGGGGGTGGCTGTGGCGGCTTTGGAGGTTCCGGCGGTGGGTGTGCTACAGGAGGGTCATGTGCCAGCGGCGGCGGCGGTAGCGGCGGTGGATGTGGAGGGAGCGGTGGGGGAGACGGCGGAGGCGGAGGCGGCGGAGGATGCGGCGGAGGCGGCGGAGGTGGCGGCGGGTGTGGAGGAGGCGGCTGCTAGTTGTATGTGCTCTGTATTAATGCCATTTGTTGTCTCGCCGCGGCACCGGGGGCTGTCCCTCGAGGCGCTTGAAGAGAAACCTGCAGATTTTGAATCCTTCGGGCCCCTGCTCCATCCAGGCCTTTACGACGATATACAGGCCGTCGTACCGGTATCCCTCGCGAGGAGCGTGGGCTGACCTGAGTGTGCTTGCTCGAACCACGCGCACCGGCTGGCGTTCCGCGCATGACCGCTGGAGCGCAGCATTCAGACGGTGGTCAAAGGTTTGGTCACACGTCTGGGGCGCTCGTCGGCGGAGCCTGTTAGAGGCACGCCCCCCTTCTCCGGTGAACCTGGGTGCCGGGTGAGGGAGCGCGGCCCGCGCTTGAGTCCACCGGTTGAAACTTCTTGAAGGGACCGGCAAGACCAAGAGAGGCCAGAAGCCGCTCGTTTGCCCTGTTGTTAGCGACAAAAGATGCGCTTCCCACTTGATGTTCTCGAGACGTTGCTCTTCGTATGAGAGAGTCATGTTGTGAATGGAGAGTGTGTCAGTTCCCACGCAGATGAAGACTGGTACGTCGAGGTCAGTGCACAAAGTCAGTACCACGAGTAGCTGTGCCTAGCGGATGAGGCGTGGTGGAAGCCATTGATAGCCTCCTTGCCGCTGGGTGGCGTTGGCAGTGGAGGCCATAGTGGTGAGCCTCGATATGGTCAAGTGCAGGAACCCTTTAAAGCCAGCAGCTGCGAGCCTCCATTCACCGAAAGAACCTCCAAGATGAGCGAATGTCTCGCAGGTGAACGTCGAGATGTACAAGTATGTGATTGTGACGGTCATAAAGAGCCCCGCTGGAGTCCACCTTTAACTACTTGACCATGATTCTATAACGCGGTGTTTGCATCCACGCTTGACTCTGGGGCTTGCCTCCACGCAGAGTCGAGCGTGGATGGACGCCCCGCATGGGGCACCAACGGCAGCCCACAGCGTGGTTCTGATAGCCACGAGCCGTGCCGCCCGGAACGGAGAGCAAGCCAGCAGGTGACACGAATGGATTGCATAACAAAACAGGAACATCCGGCTTTCCGCCTGTTCCATCTGAGCGCTACGCGTTCCAGGAGTCAGAATCCCCCGGCTACCTTTGCATCCGGGCACGATTTCCACTAGTGGGTGGTGGCGTCCCGAAGCAAACGGTGCTTGGCCCAGGATAAGCGTCTCGGCGGTGAAAGGCTCCTGAACAGCGTCAACGTCATGTCGAGCATGCGCGGCGACTGATGCGTGGGGCCATCCCATGCAGGATGGGTGTTCTTCGGGGGCTCTTGTTATAATCAGACTGCGATTGAGCGTCCCCACAGAGTTAAACGACCCCACAGTATTACGACCCCCGCCAACCCCACCGCCGCCCCCATGTACGCCCCCGCCTACAAGACCATCTCGGACCTCAACGGCCGCTGGGCCCTGGTGAGGAGCGAGCCCCAACGACCTCGCTGACAAGGAGAACAAGTCGCTCTCCGACTCGATCGAGCCCGTCCTCGCTCTCCAGGGCATCGGATGGATCACTCGCAAAGGCATTGCCGCTGCCGGCCTGGCCCTCAACATGAAGCAGTACAAGGCAAAGGGGGATGCTCATGGTATGCGACCAGTCTTGGGGCCCCGCTTACACGCAGGAACTCTGCCCGACTCGACATGGGAGCCTGCCGCTCCGTCCGACGAGCCCGTGGTCATCCACTTTGACCAGATTGTCACCGGCGGTCTCAAGGGCACAGCCGAGACACGCTACACCAATGGTCTCCTCCACAGCCATACCGACTGGCTCTTTGGCACTGTCATGTCGCAAAACGTCTTTCGCCAGTACGCACAGATCCTCGCGCTCGAGGACGTCCACCTCGCTGGCAAGGGCAAGCAGGGGCCCTGGCTCGACGAGGGCGAGCTTCTCCTCACCATTGCAAAGTCGCCCAACGGCTGGGTCGCCAGCCAGGTCTGGGGCTTCCAGATGATCGACGTCAATGGCAAACAGGAGCGCCGCTTTTGCCGCAACGTTGCGGTCACCAAGGGCAAGGACCGCCAGGAGATCCGTCTCGTCTACGACTATGCCGGCGAGCTCGAGGCTTAGAGTAGCACCATGTATTATATGAAGCGTAGTGACGTAGCGAGTTCAGCAGCAAGAGCTTTGGTGACAAGACTAGATGCGACGATACCGTAGACGTACGAGGCAGCTCTACTCCGGACTATGACTTTGCTCGCAGACGGCCGTAGCTCGGCTCGGTCTCCATTTTCGGCATCCAAGGCACAATCGCCGACGCGCCTCCACTCTGCATCTCAGCGGGCCCCGGATTCGACGCGGGGACAGATATATATAACAGAGATGCATACCCGACCAGAACTCCACCCACCACCATGGCCGTACTCGACAAAGTCGTCAACCCCAACGTCGCCCGCTCGCTTGCCGTCTGGCACGAGATGGTCGAGTCCAAGGACCTTGCGCGTCTGGACTCGATTGTTCACCCCGATGCCACGTTTCGCTCGCCCATGGCGGTCCACCCGTATTCATCTCGCCCGGCACTCATCCTGGCCCTCTCCACCGTGATCCAGATATTCGAGAACTTTACCTACCACCGCCAGCTCGCCAGCCCGGACGGTCTCAACGTCGTTTTAGAGTTTAGCGCAAACGTCACGGGCAAGAAGCTCAAGGTGGGTTCCAAGTGGGACATTTGCTGAAACTCTGGGTATCGACCTCATTCGTTTCAACGAGGACGGCCAGATTGTCGATTTCGAGGTCATGGTAAGTGCATTCAACAAGCCAAGCTGATGCCAAGGTTCGCCCACTCAACGGGCTCCAGGCGCTCGGTGCCGAAATGGGCCGACGTCTCGGCGACAAGCTCTCGGCCTTTAAGGACAAGGCAAAGTTGTAATGCGGATCAAAGGGTGGAGAGTAGCCAGAAGTCAAAGAAGTATGCACGAGTGTCAGAGATAGGCAGGATGTAGGATGTTGCGGCCGAGCGTGCGAGGTCGCAGATGTGCTTGATGCTCAGCTTCCGTATCAGAACTCTGCATCCATCATGAGCCCACCGATGGCACTCTCGGCTCATCTGCGTGCCATGAGCCTGACATAGCTCTACGCGCTGGAATACAAGCATCCTGTGCGCCAGAGCCCAGTCCGACTCGGATACTGCGTATTAGACATCTAAGCCTGATCCAAGGGACTGACATATTCTACACAAGATACAGCAATGATTAAAGTACATTGTTACAGGAGTCGCTCATTCACTCGAACACATCGGTCCAAGCGCTACCACTGGTGGCCATTGCTCAGAGAGGGACTATGCGGGAGGCGATACTTGTCGGGGTTGGGCATCGCCACCCAGGGTTGTTGCTGGTAGGTAGCCACCGGCGTTACGGGTTCGCAGGACGATCCGGTCGAGATCGAGTACGATAGGCTAGGCCGAGAGGTGACAGAAGCGTGCGACTGAGAATAACTCGAATTGGAGCCGTTCGAGGGTGAGTGCGAGAGGGGTTGAGACTGATAGCTTTGTTGAGGACGAGAGTACGCCTGGTACTGCTGATGTGTGACTGGCGGTGTTGGCGGTGTGTACTGCAACGCGGGGATAGGCGGAGGAAGCATGGTCTGCTGCGGTTGGGGTGAGAGATGCGGAGATGTCTGCGTCTGCGGCGATGCACCAGACAGCATGGAGGAAGGATAGCCAGCCGACTGTGACGGCCTATAAGGCTGTGCTGGTGCTCCAAAGACGTACGGCGTGATGGGCGGCGGGTTGATCAGGTCGGTGCTCACTACGCCGTCGTCTCTGGAGAATATCATGTGCCAAGGCCGACCAGGCTTCACGGATGATGTGGGGCGGGGAGCCTGCGGGGGAGGACGGTAATGAAACTGCAGTCAGAGAAAGATCATTCGATACACTCACGTCGCCGACTGCCAGATCTGAAAAGCGCTTTTGCCACCAGTGTGTACTGTTGGCTGGTCGCTCGGGTCGTCCAAACCCATGCCCAAGTCCGCGCTCTCCGGTCATGCCTGGCTCCTCCTCCATGCGGAGCTGGCCTGCAAGCCACTGCAAAAAGTACTGGTCATCCGCGCCGCAGGGGTACTCCCATTGTGTCGTGTTGGACGCCTCGTGAATGTAGTAGCAGTCGTCGGCGGCGGTCGAGAAGCCCCAGAGCCTGGCGTCAGACACCATCACAGTGAACACGTACCATCCGGGGGGCAGCACTGGCGACGAGTATACGCCATCTGGGGGCGTGTGGTAGGCGTCCATGTCGTGTTTGTGTGTGTGTTTGTGGAGAGAATCGAGTGGCGAGTGGGATGGAGAGAGAGAGAGAGATGAGATGGACGAATGAGTGGAAATCTCGATTTATCTGTTGCCGTGTTTTATATTGATTACGATAAACACCGCCTTTGTGTTATTTAATTCAACCCTCAACTATGATTAGAGGACACCATTACGATTGATTAGATTAGGCTCCAGTCCATCTGCAGCGACGAGTTACAGCGACGGCGTAAAGCATCGCGACGAGCATCGCGACGAGCATCACGACGAGCATCTCCGTCACTGCATGCGGCCATGCAAGCGTATACGTAGCTGATGGCCTGCATGCTGCGCGCTGCATAATATGAGCACATGGCGACGATCGATCACTTCATTACATTACAACTAGATGAAAACCCACACACCAATGGCAGCAGCGACGGCCACCGCACTGGGGACAACCTTGGCGGCCCCGCTCGAGAGGCCGAGCGACACTGCAAACAGGCTCGAGTCCTGGGGAGTGACCTTGACCTCGACCGTGTCGTCCTTTTTGGCAACGTACTGCAGCGAGACGGTAGCGCCACTGCCCTGGCTGCGCTCCTTGCTGTCCTCGCTGAGGGCGACTGCCGCCGAGCCGCCGTTGAGAACCGACACAGTGGCGTTGACCTTGGCCTTGTCGCTCAGAGTGTACATGTATGTGCGCTCCGTGTTGGCGACCGACGTGACATCAGGGTAGAGCGTGGGTGCCGACGAATCGGCATTGACAACGCCCCAGTTGAGAATGTGCTGGGCAAACTGGGACTGGGCGTCGGCAGAGTTGAGGACTGCATAAGCGCCGCCAGTCTTGAGCACCGCAGTCGCAACGTCATTGTTGGCCCAGCGCGAACCATCGTCGCGGACACGAAGCATGCGCGCAAAGAAGCGGAGCGCACGACGAGCAACGTTGGACTGGTAGGTGATCAGGCCGTGGCTCACACGGATTCCCTTTTGGCCGGCAGCGTCAATGGCGCTAATCAGATCCGAGGCGTTTGCGGCACCACTCGACGCAGTGGTGAGAATCACAATGCCGTCGTGCTTGGTGCCGTTGAACACTTCTGTCGCGCGACGGACGCTAGCGGCAAGAGCATTGCCGCTGGCCACATTGAAGACGGCATTGGCCGGGTCGCCCAGTGCGTAGACTGTAGAGTTGTAATCGGAAATGGAAACGCGATCGGCAGCAGTCTTGCCAGGCTTGGAAGGGCTGGTGAGCTGAGACGTAATGGCCTTGGCAGTGTCGACTGAAGATGGGCCGTCCAAGACGAGAGCTAGACGGCGACCAGAGGTGCAGTCGCGCAGAGGATAATCGTGGGTGAGAGCACAGGCCATGAGGTTTGCCTTTTCAGCGCCATACTTTGTAGCGAGAGCGACGCGAAAGTCGGCCCACTGGCGACGTGCCTCGAGCACAGCACCTTCGACAGCACGCTCAAAGTTTTGACCAATCTGTCCGCGAGGGGTCTTGGGGTCGGTCGTGAACGGCGCCTCGGGAGGCACCGCCGACTGGGGCTTTACGTTGATAGTGCCCTTGTCCTTGTTGACAACCACGTGGGTGATGGTGCGGCCCTCCTTGATGCACGCCGAAGCGCCGTCCGTCGCGTCCTTGATGGAGAGGATAAAGCAGCCAGTGGTAAAGTCGTCGGGAATGTTCTCCGCCGTGGGACCGCTTCCATTGACCATGGACAAGAAAGGGGCGACTCCCGTAAAGCCGAGGCCGGGTGGGACATCTGCCGATGGCGTCGTGCTCGTGTCGTCGACCCAGTTGCTGTGCGAGTAAAAGTCTTCGAGACCGTGAATTGCACGCCCAAAGCCGTCAAAGACATCGCACTTTGCGCGGTTGGAAAAGCCGCCAGTGTATGTGCACGACGACTCTTTTCCCCCGTCAGAGGTGAGCGACACCTCGTCGCTCTTCAGATTGCCCTGGTCGTCGAGCAGTTCCGCAGCAGACTCGATTCCGGCCGACCACTTTTCCTTGAGGTACTTGTAGCAGTCGATAAACACCTGGTTGCGCTGCTCCTTGGACCGAGGGTACGTGCCGTTGATGCCAAACTTTGCATAGTCCATATAGTCGGCGTCGTCGCAGTGGGCGCGCGCCTCGAACACCTCCGTGCTGCCGTCTGGGGCGCCGACAGCTCCAAACGTGCCCTCGCCGCCGCCAAACGAGGTCATGGAAAAGGGCTCAAAGCATGAATTGTCCGACGAGGTGGTGTTGTCGGGGCACGCGAGAGCAATCCTGGTGACACGCTCATGCTCGGCCTGCTGTCCCGCCGTGTTGATCGTGCCAAACGCGACCACCGCCGTCGGCGCTAGTAAAAGGGGGATGAGAATGGTCATGGGAATGAGTGTGGGATATGATGAGAATTCAACAGTGATCTTGGGCGCCTTGTGGTCAAGTACCACCGCTCGTCACATTCTGTCAACAGAGCGGCGTTTTAAAAGTCTTGGCACCAAGGACCAATCGAACCGACAAGCGAGCTAGCGCCAACAGAGCATGCGCCGGCGAGGCATGCAAGCGAGACAGAACATTGCGGATAATTTCCCCGGGACCTGATCAAACTTAAAATGGAGTAGACCTGTGGTGCCCATGAGGATCAGCCAAAGCTACCGTGGGCGGATGGTTGGGCGGATGCGTGGACAGCCCTGAGACGCGTCACAATTGCGCGTGACCATCAAGCAGCTGCCCTTCAAGCCAGCTGCCCTTCTCGCAGACGCCAGCGCGAGCAGATGCAGCAGATGCACCCGTCGACTGCGGCAAGAGGCATGCCACACCTCCTGAACACTTGCCTAATCACTGACGCATCAGATCGCCGGTTGATCAGCCGAATCCGGCACCGCTTTGCGTCCAAGCACGGTGCATTCTGCGTGCGAGCGATGCTATTCGCCGCGCTGGACGCCACCACCGCGCCCTCAGCGCCGCTGACGGACACAATTGCTATATCTACACCTTGAGGCATATCGGGCGGCGCTTCTTGTGGGACGATCCGGTGCCCATCGGCGCCCGTTGCGTCACTGCACGTTAGCCTACAGAGATCCGTGCTCAAAGAATGCCGTCGCTGATTGCATCGCGGGGTCTTGTCTGCGGGCTTGTAAAGATGCTACAGCCTGTCAAACACACTCACTGACGTCGGCACAGCACTGAACCGTGCTTGGCTTGTCCAACCTGGGGGATGATAGCCGTCTACTTGGAGGCAACGCATGAACATCCCCGGAACTCAAAGACAACTGTCAGTCTTGCTGCACGTACTGATCTGACACTCGCTTCACCGCGCACCACATCCACAATGGACAAGGCAGTATGTCTCTTCAAGGATTAATGACTTGCGTAGTAGACCCAGTCGATGGCCTGATTGACAACCCAGAGTCTGAATGATCGGAGGCCAAAAAAAAAACATCATTAAATCGACAATAAATCGCGAACAAATCATATAAATTAGACTGAAAGGCTGTGTGTCTTTCGAGCGCACGCTCAGTGTGAGACAACAGGACCTCGTCGGTTTGGTGGTGTAGACCACACGGGTTCCTTTCCCCGGACAGGTGAGGCATGCACGACAGACTGTGTCAAGCTGATGAGATGCGAATGGAGCTGAATGGCAAAAATAGAGGTGAAAGACTCTAAGCTTCTTGTATGCTACAACACCTGGATAAAGCACTCTACAGGGCTCGACGCAACTCTGAAGGTAGGGCGCCCGAGCAGTTCAGCTCAACAGTCCCTGCTCTGATCAGCACCATGTCTCCAGCGGGTGTGATTCCGTGGGAATGGCTTCGGCTTCGGGTCGGACGATGCCCTGGCCCTACGTGGCCACAAGGCGGTAGTCGCAAGGTATGCTTAGCGGGCTCAACCTTTGTTGAAACAGACCACCACCTAGCCCAGCGCCGAAGATCACGGGATGGAGTCATCAGCACGCGAGCCCTTGAGTAAACATACCGCGGATTGGGTCAGTTGCAACAGGACTGTGCCTAAATAGCAGTGTAGGCGATAGCTCCAAAGTCAGTGGCAACAGGAAAGACCACAAGGCAAAGGACATGCCAACTATGCAGGGTACGAGCTTACGCGATGGGCTCGCAGACAGCCATGAGGCGCTAATCAGTACATCTCTACAGGGCTGTACCGGAGTATGCATCATCTGAGCTATGCCTTAAAGTCTTGATTGTCATCGAGGAATGGACGCCTCCTCGCTTTGTGCCGTCAGAGACCGCCAAAGACATCCCTTCCCACGCCATGGACCGTTGTTCTTCGGGTCCGGTCCCGCCCGCGTCAGCCCTCTACGATTCGTCAGGATGTCTCGAATGGGAAAGAGTTCGGTCGGTGATGTCTCTGCGACTCCTGCAAAGTGGATCTGGTCTCTGTCATGTGGCTAGCGCCTCCTAGGATCCGAACTACTCGCAGTGGAGTGGAGCTCGCCACCAATCAACAGTGGTGGATGGAATCAAAACAAAACGCCAGAGTTTGTTATTGGAGCCCCGCATATATTCTATGTCTCATTCCATCACCCCTGATCAGCGCCTTGGCCAAGCTGGCTAGAAAGGCCTGGGCCCCCGGCGCTCGTCCTCATCGTCACTGGCGCAAGGCAGCAAGAACAGACCTCGAGCAAGGGCAAGGCACAGAACACGCAGAAACAGTCTCCAGCCTGCAACTCGCAGGGCGCACCAGAGCCCAGAAGCCGCCCAGAAGCAGAATCCCTAGAAGAAGATCTGCTCCACTGTGATCGTCGGCTCTGCGCTATTCCTGACAGACACAGCTTGGAAGCGCTGCAGCTCTGCAGCTCTGCGTGTTGCTGCTGGCACTGCTCCCCGTACCGTGCAATGCGGAATGTTGGACCTGGAATGGGACCATGAACGGAATGCTGTGACTGGAAAGAGTTTACATTGCCTCTGAGAGGAGACAGGTCGGCGACACGGATCCAAAGGATCTCAAGCTACAAAGATGGCTGTCACTGGACGTCCTTTGGTGGATCACTTGCCTGTCTCTGATCGTCGGGACCTCAGCATGGCTTGTTCGGCTCTCTCTCCTGCAGCCCGACACCAAGGCGCAAGGGCCTGTTCTTGCGTGCAGTGCTTATTCTTGAGAGCACGACGACCACCGCAATCAGCGCACCCTAAGCCCAATGAACGCCACAGGACGCCCCGCTCGCTGTTCGCCTCCCCTCGGCGGTCGCCCAAGCTCAGAATACGCAGCATGCAGCTAGCAGCCCTGGCACAGCCAAAATAAAGAGCATCGACAATGGTGCAGTGGCAACAAATGCAGGTGCGCTTTTCTTGTCTCCTCAATCCCCTCCTCTTGACTCTCTCCACCGGTCCATTCTCTCCCCCTCTTCATTAAAGCAACACTCTCCTCTTGTCCTACTCGGACTCCCCAGTCGGATCATCACGATGCTCGGCCTAGTCTCAATCCTCCTCGCTGTCGCTGCCTCCGCCAACACCACTCTCGTCCCGTTCGAGTTCACCTTCTCCGCCGTTGATCCCGTCCTCCAGTACGCACCCATCGGTCCCCGCACCGCAGACACCCAGGGCGGCACGAGTGCTGCCAACGCGCCCACCGGGGCCAGCTCAGTAACCACCGACGGATGGGAGATTACATACAGCGGAACGGACATTCCTGCCGACAAGGTCACCTACACCACGATCGGTTCCGGCACGCCCAAACGCTCTACCAGCACTGCCGGTGCAACAGTGTCCGTCTCCTGGGTGGGCACGGGCCTCTGGTTTTACGGAAACTCTACCGACGCCAACGGCTTCTCTGTCACTGTGGACGGCTTTCCTACAAACATCAACAACACGAACGGCATCCTCGGCGGCATTCAAAACCTCCCATACAAGCAACACCAGGCGCAGCTAAAGGTTCAATCCGGTACCCTCGACCTGTACACGGTGACCATCCTCGCAGGCCTGGAGACCGAGGGGTAAGATGAGCAACGCTCCGATACTTACATTCTCAGTCCAGACGCGGCCTCCGCCAATACCACAGTCGTCAGCGCAGTCGCTGGAGCTGACAAGGCCCTCAACCCGGTGTTCGACGTGACATCGACAAACGAGACGCCGTGGACAGGTCGGTGGGACTGGGCGGGAACAGGTGAGTGTTGATTCGCGACTGCACTGACTGTAGCCTGGGACCACGCTGGCACGACTGGCCAAGGCGCCACCTTTGGCTACAAGGTTCCACCCAATTCATCATTCCTCGTCCTCTATGGCGGTACCTCGGGGTGGAATGGAGACTATGAGATGTCTTTCACTCCGCCGCTGTCGGACAAGTCGACGGGCACCCGCGGATCACAGTACAGCACTTGGCGCGGTCAGGATGTCGTCCTCTGGGCTGGACCTCTTGATCCATCGCAAAACTACACCATGGTACTCAAGACACTGCTCGCCAACTGGTGGATCGACGTCTCAAAGGTCAAGACTTGGTCTGCGCTGGATCCCACTGCCGTTCAGACCAACGGAACAGACACAAGCGACAAGACGCCAAAGAAGAGCAGCACCCCCGTTGGTGCGATCGTCGGCGGCGTCGTTGGCGGCGTTGCAGTGCTAATCGCCTTGGGCGTGCTCCTTTGGCTCCTCCGTCGCCGCAGGAACAGGACTCGTAAATCCCCGCTTGACATTCTTGAGGGTGACCTCCCAACGCCGACTCCTTTCAGGCAAGTTGATAACCGCAACGTGGAGCCCGTCGTGTAAGCTCGTTGCTCCTTTAGTCGCTCACGTGACAGCCAGCATAGCAACCAATACCCCGACAAGACTCGCACTGCCGGAAGGCTCACCGACGAGGACGCTGTTCTCCTTAGTCCTTACCCTACGTCGCCAGCCGGCTCGAGCAGCGACCCTGCGGGCTCTGCCATCTTCACCACCTCGAGCTCATCCAAGCAGCCTCAGGGACCGAGTGCTCCTCGCGAGATCACCCAGCAGGAGCAGGACGGTGGGACCGTTGTCAACCTTGTTCCGCCTAGCTACGATCCCGCCTGGGCCGAAGCTGGCAGCTCGCGCATGTAGCAGACGCTGAAGTAGCTGATACCCAAGTATATGAATCATTGTGCTTGTTCCGTGCAAAGAGAGTCGATACATGATGCCGTCTCTGGCAAGGCGATGTCGCTTGACTTGGAGGGTGGGGCCTTCCCGAGACTGTAGATCACGGCAGCAACTGCGCGCACTTCTTTCTGCAAGTTTCCGCGTGTGCAGAGAGGGTTGTCTATGCCCCAGTCCTCGACGCTGGCAGACAGCCCTTGCGGCTCTGGTCTCATGCAGAAGATTCATTGGCGCTTTTTCTACGAGACTATAACCAGAAACGATCACTCCATAGGATGGCCTTTCATGCCGAACAAGAATCATGCCCGATAAAACAGACTACACCATGGAATCAATGTACTTCTTCTGGGGGTTGGTGACGTGAGTAGCGTGGCTCGCAGCGCCAATGCTCATCGCGTCGGTGTCGTGCATCTCCTTGCTGATAACAAGCTCGATGCCCGATCCGTGCTCGTGAGCGCAGGGCGTTGTGAGACCAGAGGCGTGCACATTCTCTCCCGGCCAGTGGTGGACATCCATGGTGCTGGGTGTGGGAGGGTCATGCGGCGGGTGGATAGTCATCGTCTTGTGCACCGGCATCGAGGCAGTGAGAGTCATCTCCCTCGATCCCGGGGCACTCTCGTCGCCCGACTTTTTGCCCCTCAGCAAGTTCCATCCGCGGTACACGGCAACACCAAACGGAATGGTGATACCGTGTACCACGATGGAGGTCATGACCAAGAAGTAGACGACAGGGAGACAGACGCTGCATGTCAGCAAAAGCGATCAGTGTACTCACTTTAGAAGACGTTCACGGCTGCCCTCGTCCGGAATGCGTTCGAGCGACACCTGGGTGTAAAACACAGCTCCCACACCGATGGGACCAAAGTAGCCCGCAAAGATGGCTTCGTTCCAGCCGCTGAGCGCGGGAATAAACTTGCTCTGGATGTCAATTCGCAGCCTCGGTAACACTTACGAGAGCGATAACTGCTGGGATGCGACGGAGGAGCATGATGCAAATGCCGAGGACCACCAGGCGCCAGGGAGTGATGCCCCAAAAGTTTCCAAACTGACTCCACGGCATCACCGCGCCGATAAAGATAAAGATGCCCTTTTCAGTCAATCACGTTTAGTCTGCGACTCACCGTGTTTAGTAGAGCGTCAACGGCGTCTTGGAATCCGTCTTCCTCGTTCTTGACGCGATAAAAGTCGTCCCAGTTGATGGAGCAGCCCATGGCAAAGCAGCACAAGAGATCGTCCGAACCGATGGTGCCAACCCAGCCAAGAGTCAGCAGCACAAGGGCGAGTCCATAGGTGAGGAAAGCCTCGTGGTCCATCCAGCTGGGTGTCAGTGGGGAATGTAGGGGTTCTTACCGCTTCTCGTGGGCATATGTGAGCGCTTTGCGGCCGAGGTAGCCAATGATGGCTCCAAGAACGCAGGACAAGAGGATCTGGTAGAGCAAAATGTCATAGAACCTGGTGTCAGCAGTGCTAGTTTCTCCACCAACCAAGCTCCGACAGCTGCGCCGATGGTGTGACGGGAATGGCTCGGTTCTTTGATAAGCATCAGATACAGCGCCATGAACAGGAATGGAAAGCCGAGGCCGTCGTTGGCTGCTGCTTCGGCGAGGAGCATGTTGCGGACAGACTTTGGGACGTATTTCTCTGCAAATGAACCTGAGAGTTAGCGCCACAAAGGCAGTAAACCCACCCTTGCAGATGGAGTTGGCGAGCACAGGATCTGTGGGTGTCACACACGATCCGATGATAAGAGCCTCAAGGTAGGTAAGGCCGGGGATGAGACCCCAGATGAGCAAGGCGCTGGCAAACCATGCTGCAGTCATGACTGGAAACAAGAGCGTGCAAAGAGACAGCCACTCGGTCTTCATATACTTTTTCGGAAGCGCAGCACCGGTAAGGAACACCTAGAGTCAGCGAAGCCGTAAGCGAGCGACCCACTTGGATACCGATGATGATACGCGAAAACTGAAAGGTCATGTAGTTTAGCGAGTGATGGTCGCCTTGGACCCAGTCGAGTGGATTGAAAATGTTGGCGCCAATCGGACCAAAAGCTATTCCTGCGAGGAATGCGAGGAGCGCCTCGGCTGCGGTCAGCAGAGTTATATCCCCGCCCACGTACACATAAAGTACCGGTCTTTGATGATATAAGAAAAGATGCCGACAAACACAATGTAGCCGCCCACCATTGCCAGCGAGCTGGAGGTGTCGGAAATGTCGGTGTGAACCATGGTGTGGAGGTGGCGGAGTGCACCAGGCGGGAGGTGTTATTCAATGGCGCTAATGGCAGTGATGAACAGGAGGGAGAGTACAGCAGAAAGAGTAGAGTCCAGGAAGCCAACAGCCATTCGTGGTGGGGGTGAGAGTACAAGAGTGAGGAGAGTAGTTACAGAAAGGTAGAGACAAAGTGAGTGTATGAGCAGGTGGGCGGGGAAGAGGTATCCTCCAGAGCCTTTTGTAGCCTCGTCCGTGATCAATGCACATGCTGTTCAAACGCACCGTGCTCGCTTCAAATGCTCGCCACAGAGTAGTGACCGAGCGGACGGCGACGCCGCGCAGTGCCGACATTTCCGTCAGGCTAGACAAAAGGCTTGGGGGTTTATTTTCGTTTCCGCAAAAGACTTGGACTCTGTCCGATAAGAATCTTTGGGCGTTATTGGACGAGGCTCAGTACAGCCAAGGAATGCCAAGGCAGGTAAAGGGCAGTGAGCTGTGGGGCAGTGGGGTCACTGTGGACAGGAGGTGTAAGGAGTACGATGAGGAGCTGCAAGAGACCGCCAGAGGAGACGCGTAGGCTGCAGATTTCCACTGGCCAGAGACACAGGATCACAGGAGCCGAGGAGGAGAGATGGCGAGAGCCAAGCCAGCGGATATCGAGGCCCCCACATTGTAACAAGATCTCATGACTTTGGCATCACTTTGACCTGGTTTCAGACTGGGATCATCTTCGGACAAACTGGCCCACTCGACCGTGCGTTTCTTGGCGCATGCTCCAGCGTCTCCTTAACGGGCAAGGGAGGTCCGCATTGATTATCTTGGCACAAGGGCTAACATCGGGCCGAGGTGTTACGAGCGCTCGGAGCGGGCGTAGAGATGGTAGTCCGTGCCCATCCCGCGTCGGGCGTGCGCAAGTGTCGCACAGACATGTGCGCGCCTAAGAGGTCACGGCGAATGGTCAAGTGCAGTAGCGCCAGATTGGACCTCAACCACCCAGACGTGTAGAGTTCCATGGCTGTGACGGAGGCACAAAGTCAACTTGAGTGGCCGTCCTTAGTTCACTTCATACTTTGCTCGCGCATGACATGAGCCATCCGTGAACTAAAGGGCACAGGAGCCAGCAATGCTTGGCATTATCCCCTGTTAGCTGCCCCACCATCGCACGGTTCCAGCGAACGGACCTCGAAACCGTTATTCGTCAACAGCCATCTCCAACGGTCAAAGAATGCATCGCACGCCAACAAAATGGCTGATTAGCTATTAGTTCTATCGTGTATGTCGTTAGGAACGCTTTGTTAAAGCGGATATTAGAGGAGTGAACCGTGTCTCTAGTTGTGGGCGGGCACACCCTGAACGACGCGGGGGTACGTCTGGCGGATGAGCTCGAAAAGCACGGGTGCGCGCTGAGCGAGAACCATGGGGTGCTCGCCAAGACCAACGAAAATGGTCGAGACGCCAGCATCAATAGCACGACCAATAGTGAGCGAGAGGTTGATGCCGATCAAGAATGCGAACAGTATGACAGGCGCAGTGTACTGGCCCTCGGTGTTGTAGGCCGGCTTGGTATCTGTCTGTCAGCAATAAACACACTACTAGCTTACATCTGAGATAGACATATGAGAACAGCCCGCAGAGGAAGCCGTTGAGGTACGCTCCCCACATGATGACCATGCCGACCAACGAGTCGTTGACGAGGGCGTCAATTCCGCGGTCCTTGAGCAGGCGCCAGGTGTCCTTGGCGGCGGGAATGTACGGCTTGCCGTAGAGAGCAATCTCAATGTAGGCATCTATATGTGAGTGAACGTTGAGTTTCTCTGGACGTACACTTGTTGAACCACTCGAGCAGGCTGCGGATACATCCGAGGCAGCATACGGCCTAATGTCAGTGACACACAGCCGCGTCAACGTACACAGCACGCTAGGATCTGTCCCACAGTGGAGCCCTCCTGAGCCTGGGCGTTCTGAACGGCACGGAGGACAGTCTGAAGCGTCTCAAGGAGAGCGACGATGAGAGAACCAAACGCAATCGATCCGAGCGACAGAGAAGACGCGCGGCCAAAGGCCTTCATGGTCGCGTTCTTGGGGAGACCGGTGCCATCGTTCATACGAGGGCCGTAGTAGTACCATCCTGGCCGTCAGCAAAAAGCCAGTGCAAAAGCCGAAGCCGCAAAACTCACCGCCAAAGATACCGCCAGCGAGGGTGCAGAGGACAATGTTGGCGACAACCTGGGTGGTCCAGTAGAAAGAGAACGTGGCGTACACAATCAGGCCAGCAACCTTTCCGGAGGAGCAAGACGTGGTCTGGCAAGCTGGATCGTCAGAACAGAGACGCGACATTTCACTCACAGGCGCTGTTGGGGGTCCACTTGGTGTAGATGGCGACCACGGTGAACGCGTACCACGCCGAGAGCGCAGTCTGGACAATCAGGCCAATGAGGACAACAAGGTAGACGCTCGGGTGGTGCTTGGTAATGTCGATTGTCGTCTGGAGGAAGAGCTTTGCGAGCGGGATGCTGGAGGTCAGCGCGAGCGGCCACTACACATACCGGCTCCTCATGAAGAAGTAGGAGATGATCGAGAACAAGGCGATGACGAGGAAGATGATAGCGCCAGACCAGTCTAACGTCAGTGTCGATAAACAGTCCATGAGACTTACACTTTTGGATAAAGTACCAGATGCAGATTCCAATGTTGAGAATAACAGTGGCAATCAGCGATATCTCCAGAATAGCCTTTGCGAATGCGCGCAACAGACCCATCCAGACGACAGCGATCGCAAACGCAAGCGCGCAGCAGCAGAGCAGAAGGTAAACGGTGTGGCTGGGGTCAGAGCAGTTCGATGAAATCCACTCACTAATCAAGCGTCACAGACGTGCCAGTGTTGCTGCCCATTCCACCTCCAAGACCTCCAAGCTTGACAAACTCGCGGATCGCAATAGCCGAGACCGCAGCCCATCCAGCCAGGTTGGCGATGAACAAGACGAGGAAGATGGGGTCACGCAGCTTGCTCTTGGGCCTGAAACGGGCGCCAGTCTCCTCAGTCTGCTGCGAGAACGGCGCCGTGTCGCCCCACTTTTGGTCACCTCCGCCGTACTCTACGTTGAGGGGGGTCGCACTGGCTGGGGGAGGGTAGGACGGAGAGTTCTGATAAGGAGACGACGGCTTCATCGAGTACGGATCGCCTCCAACACCCTGGGTGTTGATCTTGGTGTCGTAACCCTGGTTGTTGTTGTTGTTGTTGTAGTTGTTGTTGTTGTACGACAAGTTGTTGCCGTACTGCGGTTGCTGCTGCGGGGGAGGGCCGCCGCCACCTTGGAAGTACTCCTGCGCACTCATGATGGGTGAGTGGGGATGGAAGTGATGGTTCAAGTGGTGGTGCAAGTGATGGTGCGATGAGATGAAGAGCGAAAGAGAGTGAGATCAAGAATAGGCAAACCGAGATCAGAAAAAAGGCGGGGAGAAAACCTGGGCTCCCTCCTCCCCTTCTGCCCTCTTGTTTTCTTTTGCGCCTCTGCTGTCATTCTTCATCTCGATCTCGCTACTGGTCACTGCACTAGTTGATTCATTCCGTCCCTTTGTTTTGAAAGCGCCCCGAAACGCTAATTACCAAACTATCACTGCCTAGCCTGGAGTGGATTCAAACTCTACCCACTCAGTCACAAATGAGACCAAAACAAAGGCCTCCGTGCTCCATGCTCCACTTGGTCACTCACTACTGGTGCTCCGCTCTCGTCAAGTAGAAGCTATTGACTAGTACGACTTCGGCTTCTATACTGGGTGAAATGGAATGCAAAGAGGGCAGGGATGGCAAAGGATTCACCACTCCGTCATCTATTTAGGAGCAATCAAGGTGGAACACATCTCCCTGTGATCACCCAGCTGCTAGTGCTACATTTGCTAACTCTGCAGCACTCTGTCAAGTTACCTCCTACGCACATATATCTCCATACATGCATACATATACCACAGCTCGATATGCTCGGCCCTTTACATATCCAATGCCGGCGACGGATCGATCACGAGGACTAGAGCGAGTGTTCCTAAAGCAGCTCACCTCAGGGGCCAAGGGCGGGTTCAGGATAAAAGTGCCAGTGCAAGGAGGCAAGGAGACAAGGTGAACAAGGTGCCGCGCCCAGCTCTCGCTCAATTACCCTCCGTGGCGCACATACTAAAAGTCTGCAGCATACAGTTCTATGCTTACAGTACGGGCCTAGGCTGCAAAGCTGCAAAAGCATGACATGCTATTACGCACTTGGAGTATGGAATCAAGTTAAAATGACGTAACAGACGCGCCGCGCTCCATCCCTACAATCTTCGATTGCGCACAGATACAGTAGCATGTCCATCCACTACTGTAGGCACGATCTGTACCTGCAAGTTGTCGCGTACGCGTCTCATATGAGATGATAGCCGACCATGCCAAGTTTGCGCGGCACTCCCCTTGGCGGATAAGACCAGACGTGGGCAGGACTGTGGACTGCTGGCATGAGAGACGCGTTCCTCACGGGGACGATCTGCAGATCTGCCGTACATTCGAAGCTTCCAAGGCAACGCATGCATTCCTTATTATTTCTCATTCTCGCTTCAGTTCTACCACATCTACCACTCGTCGTCACCACCACCATAGTCCTCCGAGCCGTAGTTGCCATTGTCGTCTGAGCCTGTAAGTGTGTCCTTTCAAACGCACAAGTCGGTGCACTGGTGGACGCACCGGGATAGTTTCCGTCCTCGTCTGCATTCGTCAGCACATGCGGTCTACTGGAAACAAACCTGGGTAGCGTCCTTGTTCGTCTAAGTCTGTTAGCAAGCCGCAATGTGTGAAAGACGCACCAGGATAGCGTCCATTGTCGTCTGCACTGTCAGCCTCCGCTCTCCTCGAAAGGACGTACCGGGATAACGTCCTTGGTCGTCTGGATAAAATCCATTGTCGTCTGCAATCGTTAACCACTGCACACGAATGAAAGATCACCTGGGTAGCGGCCCTGGTCGTCTGCATGTGTTAGTAGACCTCCTTCGCCTGGAAGATATACCAGGATAGCGTCCGTTGTCATCTATGCGAGTCAGCGTGATTGCGGGCATTTGGCTCGGACGAACCTGGGTAGCGCCCGTTCGAATCAGGCCAGTTGCCGTTGTCGTCGGGTCCTCCGGCGTCGCGGGTGCCGTCGTCGGGCTTGGGCTCTGTAATTGAGTGGGTTGTTCGAGGTTCCCCTACACTGACCGTCCTGAGGGGGAGCCTGCTGCTGCTGCTGCTGGGCCTGCTGGTTGGGGTCCTGGTTGTTCTGCTCGTCGTCGTCGTCCATCTGGTTGTAGGCATATACTCCAACACCTACGAGCGCCGCAGCACCGATTCCCGCGGCGGCACCCACGGCGACCTTCTTGCCGGTGGACCACTCCTGCTTCTGAGGGGGCTGACCGTGGCCCTGCTGGTACTGGGGCTGGCCATAGCCCTGCTGGGGGTACTGCTGGCCATACTGCTGGGGGTGCTGGCCGTACTGCTGAGGCGGCTGGCCATACTGCTGGCCATACTGCTGAGGCTGGCCGTACCCCTGCTGGGGATAGCCTCCTTGCTGCTGAGGATAGCCGCCCTGCTGCTGAGGATAGCCCCCGTACTGCTGCTGAGGAGGCGGCGCGTACTGCATCTGCTGGTTACCTGTGACCGTCAGCACTAGCCTCTCATCGCAACTTGCGCTTCTCCTCCTCGTGGTCCTTTTTCAGAAAGTCGAAGAAACCCATTGTCTGCGGATAGGTGTGGAGAGCGCATTCACAGATGACGTTGGCCGTCTCAGATATAAGCCGCAAGCCATGCGTATGGAGTCGACACACTGGGGCAAGATGTTACACGCTCGAGCCTCCCGGTTGAGGGTTCGAAACGGGGCGAGCGAGTCTTGGACGCGCAAGGCCTGGTGGCAAGGTCACGTCCCTCGGGCCGAACGAGGATTTGTGGCCCAAGGCGTCCACACCTGCCCATGGGGCTGACACTGCATCAGGACTTGGGATGCGTGCAATACGTTCACAGACACGCTTTTGCATACCACGACCAGGTCGGCCCACTCTGTGGGCAAATGAGGATCATAGCTGCAACGCCGGAGCTCCTGACGGTGGAGCCCATTCTGCTTGGCGTGCTAGAGCGCAGGGAGCCTTGTGTCAGCAGAGTGGAGTGGGTGTTAGTACTGGTGCGTTCACCTACAGGCTGGTGGAACTATACCCATCTTCTGATTGAGGTGCTCCATGTCCATGCACATGAATCAACTGAGCCATTTGTGCAGACATGTTCCCAATACCAGCGCACAGTTCGGAGACATTGTGACTGTACCACAAATCCGGGTCCACGTCTCGCTCCAAAGGTGTGAACTTTGAGAGGTTGGCTTTTCGGTTCTCCGCGCTTCATTCACATGGCTCCGGAGGTTCATTCATGTGCGTTCACGTCGAGGCCATAGACTGCCGACGTGAAGGAGATCGGGCAAGCGTGTGCCCGCTCTTTTCCAGACAGTCATCCTATGCCTGCCAGGCAACTCTGCGCGGACACTTTTAGTGACAAGAGACGGAGAGACTCCGTCCCACAAAGATGGCACACGCCCATCACATCAACTGCAGCTAGCTCATGACCCGACATATAAAGACCGAGCTTCGATCAGACCAACGTACGAATTCCACATCCTACTCACCATGACCCGAAAGCTCATTTGGCTCATCTATGCGCTGTGCGCTCTACTCACCGTTTTAGCTATACCCGCCAACGCCTCTGACAGCTCGCGACCAAGTGCTCATGATACGCGGGCAGCAGTCGACGCCATAGAGGGTGCCCCTCGAGCAACCTGCCCCGAGGGCGCCGAGACAGACTGCTTTCCCCCCGAAGACGTCGACAACTCTGCCAAGCCACTTTCTCGCAGCCGCAAGCGCCGACGACTCCCGACTCCGACCTCTCCGACCTCCTCCCGTCCACTCCTCAAGATCCTTCCGCCTTCGTCCTTGGTACGCGAGGACATGCTCGTCGTTCACGGCCAGACTGAAGTCTATATGACTCCCAGCGGCAAGATTGCAATGTCCCTCAGCATTCTCAACAAGGCCGCCCCAAGCCGTCAAGAGGTCGACAATATCATCGAGCAGCTCATGTTTGATCCCGGCGAACGACACGTCTTTTCGAAAAATTCTGGCACGAGCGCTGTATGGACCATCAACGGCCGCGGGCTGCGGATTACCGTCGCCTTTACCAAGGCAGGCTTCCGCGCGACCATGACCCAGCAGGTGCTGGCGCAGTATCTCGAGTTTATGATGGCCCACCGCGACCGCGCGCAGAGTGAAGACGGGTGGAGTACACTCGTGACCGACCTCGTAGATATCTCGGTGCGGGGAATGGAGAGTGACTCTCCGCCGCCATACTCTGAGCATGACGAACTCGCCTGAGCTGGACTCGGAGCGAGGGTGAGAGGATATGTATGTCTGATAACTGCTCCGCTAGTTTTATCGCCAAGTGCGAATGTATGGATGGCATCAAAGTGCATTGACCTCGGCGGGCAGAGTTTTGCCATGCTTCATGTGAGGCCCAACGCCAACGATAGACGAGTCCACCTCTCCTCGAGACCTGGGGTCAACCGGGCGCGACAGAGGTGGCCAACCTATCCCGACCTCGTGGGACTACAATGGTGTCGGCACTGGGAGCCTTCCGCCGGCTCCCCGTTGCGCAACCGCCTCGTCCATCTCATCGGTTCCCCCCCCCTCTACGCCCAGATGACCTCAATTTCTCTCACACTGATACTGACCATTTCCAAACAATGGCATCTCGCACCCGAATTGAGATGCCCTTGCTCGTCGCCTGCGCAGACAGATCTCAGTCTCAGACGTGTTTCCAGTTTGGCAAGTTCCCCAGGCCAGAGCTCCAAGCCGAGGGGACATTGTGTAACATCTCAAACGCATGCCATTGGGCAGAGACCGTCTCCTACGGACGCCCTCGTGAACTCGAGACATTCTGCTGGCCTCAGCGCTCGCCACAGGCCAGCCCCAGCGTCAATCGACGGGGATAGCCATGCCCCAAGCTGAACGTTCGCCCTCGTCGTATCCAATTGTCCTCGCATGGGTGATCTGTGACGGCGCATGGTACTGACATCTCACGGGACAGTCAAAGTCAACCGTCTCACCGTGCACCACCGTGCACGACTGTGCATAGCAGCCCGAGCGTAGTCGGGAACGACCGTGCCCATGCCCCAAGCTTGATCCTTAGCCGTGGCCATCCGCCCAAAACTCTGCCCAGCAGTCCTCTCAAGAGTTCTTATTGCTCGCGGTGCAGTGTTTGCTTCTCTTCTCTTCCACACCACCTCTCTCTCCCTTCCGCTCATTCCACCACGTTACATCTCTGCCCACCATGGCACCCCCAACAAAGAACCAGCTCACAAGCCAGGTCCGCAATGAAAAGGCCGAGTCGCGAAAGTTGAGAATCGCTCTCACCGCCGCCGAGGAGGAGATTGCTGCCGTAAAGGCCGAGCTTGCCACCATAAAGGCCGATCGCGAGGCGTCCGCCACTTCCACGGCTCGCTATACCGAGCTCGCCGATACGCTTGCAAAGGCAAACCACCGTGCTCACGTCCTCGAAAACTCTGTTGCTGTCCGCACCGAGGAGCGCGACAATGCCATTGCCGCCACCGCCAAAGCCAACCTGCACCTTCAGGAGTTTGGCGTTGCCATCTCCAAGCTCGAAAACTCTCTTGTTGGACGTACCAACGAGCTCACAACGGAGAGGAACCGCGCCAACGATGCCGTCGCAAAGCTCGCAGAGCTCGAGGTAGGTTGAATCCAGGGCACAGTCCTAACCCACAGGCAAGCTTTACCGCATTCTCTGCTCGCGCAAAGGCCGATGCCGATGCCCTTTTCCACGCCAAGGCCCTTGCGGCCAGCCAGGCCGCCCGTGTTGTTGAGGCTGAGACAAGGTCGACTGCCGCCACCGACAGCCTCAGGGCGTCCAACGCATGGATCGAGACGCTCCGCGCCACCATCGCCAGCGATGCCGCCATGCTCCAAAATGCCAACAACATGATCGACACTCTTGAGACTCAGGTCAAAATTGACAAGGTTTCTCTCGAGCACCTCGAGGAGCGTCTCCAGCGCCTCGAGAAGCTTTCCGAAGAGGCCGAGGTTCGCGCCTCGACTGCCGAAGGACGTCTCCGCGGCGCCGAGTCGTGGATTGAAATTCTCCAGGCCAACGCTCAGACCGACTCCAAAGCCCTGGAGACTGCCCATGCCGACCTTACTCGTCTCGAGGCGTCCATCTCCGCCGGTGCTGCCGAGATTAGCGACCTGCGTCGTCAGGTTGGAGAGCTCGAGTCTGTCGTCGAGGCCACCGAGGAGGAGCTCGAGGACTCTTGTGCGGCCGCTGATACTCTCAAGCACACTGTGGCTGAGCTTCAGGCTCATGCTTCCGAGCTTGTCGAGCTTCTCCAGGTGAGAAGAATCAAACTGGCAAAGTGTCTGACAGCAGCGCCGCACATCTCGGGTTGGCACCCCTCGGTCTGGCACTCCCCGTCCCGCCACCCCTACATCATTCGTCCGTGGAACAACTCCCCGCCCTGCCACTCCCACATTCTCTACGCCCCGCCGCTTTGCCACTCTTCCTATCTACAGCCCCGAGTCCGTCTCCGCCGAGAGGCCAGTATCGACCTTGACTGGTCTCCCGACCCCGCCCACTCACTCTAACGACAAGTTTGCCGACACTACCAACTCTCTCGACGCGGTCCTGAAGGAGGCAGGTGTCGTCACTCCTCCGAGCAAGCTTCAAAAGGAGCTCCCTCTTGGTTCCCCCGTTCGGATCAAGGCGGGGCTCCCAAAGGCGGCTCCCGCTACCGTTCTCTTTGCTGAGGCATCTCCCAAGGCGGCTTCGCCAGCTGCTGTCGCCTCCATCCCTTCCGCCCCCAAGTCCGCTTCTCCCGCCCCTGTCACCACCAAGACCGTCTCTACTTCCGCACCTGCCACCAAGTCTGTTCCTGTCCCCGCCCCCGCCCCCGTTTCCTCTGTCGCCGTTGGCTGCGAGTGCTGCTCTCTCCCCGCCTCGGCCTCTTCCAAGGGAAAGAACTCTGCTGCTCCTACCAAGGAGAAGCCCCGCCCCGCTACCACCACCAAGTCTGTTCTTGCTGCTCCCGCCAAAGTTGACCCCAAGGCTCCTCGCAAGGGCTGTGGCATGTGCTGCAGGGACAGCACCAAGCCCGTCGCCGCCAAGTAGGGGTGTTCTGCTAAAAGGACCATTCATCTAGGCATTAGTCATCTCATTCGGTGTGTGTATGCATCGGGTCCCCTGGCACTCCCGCGGGGCCCTCATGTTGTTTGAAAGGCATAGTCTGTAGTAGCTACTTGCAGCATGACTGCTTCTCATCGACGCGGCGGCAAAAGCACGAGCTCTCGACCTTGATATCGGCGACGGCCAGGGCAAGGGTCAGCTGCGGTTTGAGCAGCTTGGCCTCGGAATCGCGGCCAAGTTTGACAAGGCACTCGTGGTATCCATGCAGCGCCCAGACGTTGTTGGGGTGCTGGCACGCGCGGGGGAGAGAGTCGAGGAACCCGAGGTCCTCGGCGTACGCTTTCGCAGCTTCCTCGACATTGCCTTGCTCGAGCTGCAGAGCAGCATATGCGTGCCGGGGAGGCTGCATCCATCCCCAAGGCTCGGCGTAGACGAGATTGTCGTTGAGCTTGATTGACTCGCGGAGCGACTCGAATGCGAGGTCGTAATTGCCACGGCGGTACTCTAGCTCACCGGTGAGCATCGTTTCGGCAACGTCAAGCACATCCTTCCAAGAGTTTGGGAATGCGTGGCGCGAAGGTACAATCTGCTTGCGTGACTCGCGGAAGAGTTCCCGCTCTGCAACGGCCTTGGGAATATCGCCCAGCACCGAGTACGACAGCGCGCGCGCATAGTGGAGCACCGATGTGGTCACGCAGTAAAACGCGCGGTCCTCTGGGAACGCGAGTGCAAGAATCTCGTCCCACTTTCCAAAGCGGACCAGCACATGAGGGCGGAACGTGTTGAAACCCTCGAGCCAGTCGATCAGTGGCGGCGACGGGATGCGGAACAGCTCCTCGGTAAGACCCTTCTCCATGCGGTCCAGAGTATCGATGGCAATCTTGTACTGCCCATTGAACATGGCAGCATAAATGGGGAACGTATAGTTGTGCAGTCGATAAAAGGTGTAAAAGTCGGTCGACGATCCCAGCTCCATGTACTTTTCGTCGCCTCGGATGGCGTCGAGGTTGACATCAATGCAGCGGCGGTAGTCGCCGATCAGCAGATCAATATGACCTGGCATGTGGTTGAGGTGTCCAGCATCTGGAATGAGGTTGCGGAGGTGGTCACCAGGAGTGACAGCGGCCTCGGGCGTGAGACTCAGCTCCATCAGGTGAATGTAAAAGTGGAGGACACCGGGGTGCTTGCTCGACTCGGGGTTGGTCAGGGCCTTGTCCAACACCTCCTTGATGACGAGTGTCTGCGACTCTTCGCGGGGAGCACCGGTTTGCAGATCCCACAGCTGCCATGGGGCGATTGCCATCAACGAGTCGGCGTACAGAGCGGCAACGTTCAGATCGGTGCTGAATTGACGATACACCTCGGCCATTGCGTCGGCGTAGGCCCGGTTCCAGACTTTGAAGTTGTTATCGCGGTCATACGGGTACCGGGCGACAATAGCAGATGCGAGGGCAGCTTCCAGTGCGTCGGTGGCAAGCTCCTTGGCCTTGGCCGATGCTTCGTGACAGATATCGAGCGACCGCTTGAGGTCCTCCTTGTCGAACAGCTCCCATTCCTTGTTGTAATTGGGGCCGAGGGCATAAGCAATGCCCCAGTAGGCCATTGCACATTCCGGGTCGCACGTCACAGCGTATCGAAAACAGCGCTCCGCTTCCTCGTGGTGAAAGCCATATGACCAGATGAGGCCACGGTTGAACCACGTCTGGCAGTCGGCGGAGGTGGTGCGCACCGGGCACTCGAATGAGCCAAGATTATAGGGGTACGTATCGGTGGACGGCGGCGCCAGGCCAAGTGGGGAGGTCGAGACGGTCATGGCGGGTGGCGAGCTCACGAGAGAGCTAAAGGGTATAAGGAAGAGATGATTGCAACCAAGATTGCGAACAAGAACGGAGATCTGGCGAACGCTCTGATGCCAAATGTCACTGACGCTGTGCGGCGATCGCCGAGATACAGGGGTCACGTGTTCCTACGCGCACCCTCGCGGACCACTCTGTCGCCTCGCCTCTCAGCCTCGCAACATCTAATATAACAAAGGGTTCATTGAATATGCAAAAGTAGTTGAATGCTGCCTATAGAGCGCAGCTCTAGTGAAAGCTCTAAGCGAAGAGGGCAGCAACGGCGACTGCGGCGACGGCAAGACCAGCGGTGGCAGCAACGCGCTCACCGCCAGACTTGCCAGCCGTGGAGCCGGCAGCGGTCGAGTTGGAACCGGAAGCGCCAGTCGTGCCGGCGCCAGCAGCCTTAGAGTTGGAGGGGTCGGCAGCAGCGGCATTGTCGCCACCCGCAGTGCCTGACGAAGAGTTGCCGGTGGCGGTCGAGCCAGTGCCAGTGGCACCGGCGGCAGAAGAATCGGTGCCAGAAACACCGGCAGAAGGGGCTGTAACGATACTGTTAGCAGAGACGCTCGCACTCGGGGCAATGGTGCCATTCGCAGAGGCCGGAGCGCCGGGCGCGGACGAAGCCGCGACCGCGGGAGCGCCAGCAGTGGACGCACTGGAAGCGCCGGTGGAGGAGGAGGGAGGGTTGGCGACGGCAGGAGGGTTGGCATTGTTCGAGTCCATAGAAGCAAGGGTGTTCTTAAGGTAGTTGATGGCGGCGTCCTGACGTCAGCTTGAGAATTGACACCTCTGAACCCACCCAGTTGTTCATCTCGGCAACCCAGATCATGATACCAGTCTGGGGGTAGTTGATAGTGGCCTTGGCCTGGGCGAGGCAGACACCAAAGTCGGCAGGAGTGGGAATCTGGGCAGGAGTGTCGTGGGCGAGCTCGGCCTTGTTCCAAAGCTTTCCAATGGCAATCATAGACATGGGGATGCCGCACTGGTCCGAAATCTCCTTGACCGAGAGGAATCCCTTGTTGGCAGCGTTCCAGAAAGTGTGCTAAATGGTCAGACTCGGGTTGAAGGTTTCTTGCTCACCTCGCAAGTGTCCCAGGTGTTGTCGTAGCCGTTATAGAACTGCATGTTGTACCAGTCAATGGTGTTTCCGACAGCCTTGTGGAGACGGCAGTAGACCGAGTCGGCAGAACCGTACATGTTGCCGTAGATCCAGGCAGTAGGGGTAGAAGAGATGGCGGCACCGGGAAGCTGCTTGCGGAGCTCAGTGTGGAACTTGGTGAGCCAGTCGAGGGCATAGTCGGCGCTCTTGGTGAGAGCGTCAAAGTCTGTCCAGTCAGCCTCCGACCGATAACTCGTACCAACCTTCAAAGTCAATGTCCACACCGTCAAGGCCGTACTTGGTCACAAACGCTGCAAGATCGCCGGCAACCTTGATAGGGTCCTTCTTGTCGGTGACAATGTTGTCTGGGGAATAAGCCAGGCCCTATCATATAATGCTCACCGCCGGCGCCAAAGGCCGAGACCATCACAGCAATGCCGGCACTGTGGTACGAGTCGAGCGTCGACTGGCGCTGAGCGTCGGAGAGACCCGCCCAGACCTGTGCGGCCTATAGTCAGGTATCAGCACGGGCCTCAAGCCATGTATCACCCCGAGCATCACCTCGCACTCACACCCTGGGGACCATTGTCGAGCCAAAAGGCAAGGAGGACACGGTTGTAGGGAGAGATCTTGTCGGCGCTCGGCCAGTTGCCCGCGTTGAGGTTGTCTGCAACCGTGAGCACGTGTATAAACGAGTGGGTTCTACGCACCATAGAGGTAGAGCGAGTAGTGGGGAGCGCTGACGCTGATGCCGCGCTCCGCGAGGGCCTCGACGCGGGAGGAGCGGTGGGGGTGGGCGGCGCGAAGGGAGTGGGCGTCTGCGACGGCGCCGCCAAACGAGAGGAGGGTAAAGAGCGTGGGGAGGATAGCTGACAAAAGCATCGTTATAGCAAGAGAAAAAAAGATGAAGAGAATGAAGAAAAGAAAGAAAGAGAGAGAGAGAGATGATGTTAAAAGAGAGTGCGATGAGAGATCGAGAGAGAGAGAGAGCGAGAGACTGACAGTCTGGCAACGTCGAGAGGGTTGTTGGTCTAGACCACGAGAGATCGAGCCGAGATCGAGAGACTGGACAAAAGGGGCCATCCGGCGGTGGTGCTCCAAGCTCCCATACAAAACGTTAAAGTCTCCGGGCTCTCCAGTTACTGTCTGTATCGCCCCTCTGTAGCTCAATCTATCTCTTGCTCATCATCAAATGCATGCCCGTTGCGATCAGTGCTCACTGATGCATCACTGGTGCATGAAGCACACCACGACTTGGGACACTTGTGTTTTTGTACTGTTCCACAAACAAACTGAAAGTCAGGGGTTACCATTTTATTTCAGGGACTCTGGGCGGTCGAAAAAAAGACACAGCCAAGGCGTTGCAAAAAAAGGGGGGGCTCGGGGTTGTAATCTTGTTCTTGTAATTCTATTTCCAGCTCCACAACGGCTTGAAAGCTTATATGCATACAAATGTTGGCCCGACGACTGGACTGGGAATGCATGACCCGCATGCATCGAGGACGATTCGCTGTGGAAGGTAGCTCGGCTTGGCCTCGCAAAGACTAGTAGTGTGGTGGTGGTGGTGGTGGAATCAGACAGCCTGGATCCTGTCCAAGATGCCTGTAAACTCGTCCCACTCTGTCATGATCACCCTCGCTCCAGCTTCCTTCAACACGTTGGCCATGGCAGCCCGCTCCGAGGGCTTGTAAGCACCCACATATCCAATCGTCGGAATGCCAGCCCGCACGGCACTGAGCGTACCGCTTCGCGAGTCTTCAATCGCGACGCACTCCGAGGCGCTCTTGCCGAGATCCGCCACGGCGTGGAGATAGATGGCGGGGTCAGGCTTACTCGTGGGGGTCGGCAGACTAGTGGCCGCAGAGTAAACACGCTTTCCAAAGTACTTTGCCTGACCAGTCTTATCGAGGCAGACCTGGACCCGGCGCAGAGCAGAGCTGCTCACGACCGCGAGAGTGTACTTGCCGTCGACCTGGGACAGAACCTCGTCGACACCAGCGCAAGGATCAAGATGCTTGCTGAGCTTGGAGATGACAATGTCCTCCTCGCGCTTGACGTATGCTTCCATTTGCTCTTCGGTGATGGCCACACCGTGGTCTTTAGAGACAGACGTGAGCATGCCGCGAAAGTTCTGGCCGACATAGTCACGCTGAAGCGACTCGCCAGTGAAGGGACCGAGGGGAATGTTGAGCGACTTGAGAATGTCGTTGACGAGCTCGGCGCAGCCCTCAAAGGCGACGTGTTCGGAGAGAACGAGCGTGTTGTCGCAATCAAAGAGGATGGTGTTGATCTGGTATCTGTTAGTCTGTGGCCAGAGATTGGTAGTGATAGTGACTCACTCTGGGCATGATGATGGAAGGAGTGGTGAAGAGTCAGGACGGTGAACAGCGAGTACGGGTGAACTTGTAATGGGTGGATGGATGAATCGATGAATGTATCGTTGTTGTTGTCGTTGCTGTCGTTGTTGTCGATCGTGGAAACATGAAACCAGCTCGATGCTCGATGCTCAATGCTCGATGTGTTTTGATTGCCGGATTATCGCGCTCTGACGTCATTTTGGTGGATTGGATTGGATTGGGATTGTTATCAAGCAAGCCCGACGCGATTCAAATGTCGCCATTCATTCGCCATCGCCATCATCCACCACCTCATCGTCTGCAGCCATCAACTCACAAGACGGCTCAGCAACGCTCTCTCAAGCCATCTAGCTTTCGCAGTTGACTATAAATGCCAACTACTCTTCTCCCATTGCCGTTTCGCTCCATCGCAAGATCCCTATCAACAATGGCATCCTCTGCGCAACCACGCCCCGATCTCTCCCACCACCTCACTCGAGCTATCAAGGCGCAGCAGCCGAGTCCGATGAAGGCGTTTGCCAAGATGGTCGGCGACAGGAAACTCGTCTCCCTCGCTGGAGGCATGCCTCATCGTAAGTACGACACTTACTTATCTGACTTGTACAGCCTCGCTTTTTCCAATGCAGCACGCGCAATTCACTCTCCCAGCCTATTCCTCGCTCACCGGCAATGTCACAGAATGGAGGGAGGGTCGCGCTGCTACAGAGGTTGCACACCTGAAGAAAACTGGGCCCGGAACGGAAAACGACCCCGGAGGCGTGCTCGACCTAAATGACGTTCTGCAGTATGGCTTGTTCGTAGGCTACCCAGAACTTTCCAAGAAGCTGGCCGAGCTGAACAACCTCATCCATCATAACCCTCAGCCCTCGGACGTTTACATTTCGCTCGGCAACACTGATGGAGTGAACAAGGTCTTTACCCTCTTTGTGGAGCCGGGAGACACTGTCCTCGCGGAAGAGTTCTCGTTTACAAACAGTCTCAACGCTGCACGAGCAAAGGGGGCCAACATCCATCCGATCAAGCTCGACGACAAGGGCATTATTCCTGAAGACCTTGAGCGCGTCTTGTCCACATGGTCAGAAGGTCCCAAGCCTCGCTTGCTGTATACAATTCCGTGTGGGCAGAACCCAACTGGGTCGGTGCTGCCCAACGATCGTTACGACGCAGTCTACGCGATTGCCCAGAAGCACGACGTCTTGATGTGAGGAAGAGGCTGTTTGTATGCTGACCGAAGAATCGAGGACGACCCGTACTTTGCACTGCAGTACAGGTCGTACGAAGACGACGGAGTTCGGCCAGCCTTGCCGCCCCTGCCGGCCACTCCAGCCGAGGACGATTTGCCAGCTTTAGCCCAAACGTTCAACGACTATGCTGGGATTCACTCGTACCTCTCCCGTGATGTAGATGGGAGGGTCCTGCGTATTGACACCTTTTCCAAACTCTTTGGTCCTGGCATCCGTCTCGGATGGGTCACCGCCTCGCCGCTCTTCGTGGAGAAGCTCATACGTGCTGGCGAAATATCCACCCAGGTCCCGAGCAACCTCTCACAAGCAGTTCTGGCCTCGTACCTGTCCGACGCACACTGGGGAGTCAGCGGCTGGCTGAGATGGACCTGGAGTGTCCGACTAGAGTATGAACGCAAACGCGACTTTTTCATCGACGCTTTGCACAAGCACGTCCCTGCCGATATTGTCTCGACACGGCCTACCTTGGCGGGTATGTTCCAGTGGCTGCGTGTCGCTATCGACCGCCACCCTCGGTTCGTCAAGTCCGCCGACGGAAAGTGCAACACCTTGGAGCTCATGGATGAACTGTCCAGCAAGCTCATTGACGATGGCGTTCTAGTCATGCCGGCTCGTCTGTTCCAGGTGCCCATTGCAGGCGTGGACCAGTCCGACAGGCTCAACTTTTTCCGTGCCACTGTGGGTACAGAAACGTGAAGAGCATGAGCTGACATGCAGTTTGCGGGTGATACGGATACCATCGACAAGGCGCTCGCAATCTTTGGAAGCACTGTTAGAGCATTCTTTGAGCAGTAGAGTGTAGAGATGAATACATCTGTGGCCTTGGAGACTTCATCACCTGTTTGAGCGTTTAACCGAGATTAGATGTGGATGTGGGGTTGTGGGATTACCCGACCGCCCACCTTCAGCCACCTGCTGGCCCCACATTCTCACCCGCCTGTCTTGGTCAGCGAGCGAAACGACAGAATGCGTGCTCAGAGATGTCAATTGTACTCTTTCCTTGCCATCGCTGTACATATAGAGAATCGTAGCGTAGTGACAAGCTCCGCGAGGATTACCCACACCACCAATGACATGAGCGCCACTCCAGCATACCCAGTGTCCGGCGCAAGCGCACTGAGTGACAAGACCAACAGCCGGCGAACATCTCAGGCCACACTGACCGCCGCCGCCCTTCCCGACGGCTGCTCGTATGGAGAGATACCATCCAAGGTCGACGGCAAGGCCAGCGAGCGCGTCATCTGGGTCGACTTTCCTCCCGACTCGCGCGACAATCCCTTTTATTTCTCCACTAAGCGCAAGGTGGGCATCACAACATGCGCCCTCATTTATTGCTCTTTTTGTTGTGAGTGCGTGCCGAGCGGTCGCAGTCTGACAGTCCCAGCCATCACCGCATCGGCGTTCTCGATCCAGGTGTCGGCCATGTGCGACTCTCTCCACTGCCCGCCTCTGGGTGCCGCCGCGGGCATCGCGCTATACGCATGGGGAGCGGGAGTAATGCCCCTGTTCGTCGCGCCCGTGTCTGAAGAGTTTGGTCGCAGACCAGTCTACCTCGTCGCACTCGCCTTGCTATGGATCTTTCACGTCCTTCAGGCAGTGTGAGTGGAAAGTGCACGCACACAGCTGACAGTGTTAGGGCTCAGAATACAGCCACTGCGCTCGTCGCGCGGTTCCTGTCTGGCGTGGCTGGCTCTGTCGGCACGTCGGTTGTCGGCGGCACGATTGCAGATATATTCACGCCAGCTCACCGTGGCCTGCCCATGATGCTGTCCGGCTTTGTGCTGTACTTTTCCACGGGAATGGGTGGCACGATATTCGCCTACGTGACTACGCGGCTGTCGTGGCGCTGGGTGTGGTGGATCATTGTTAGTGAGTTTATCCTGGAAGACCAGGCTGACAATGCTGTCTCGCTCGGGGCTTGTGTACCGCTCTTCGTCCTTGTCATGCCTGAAACCCGAACTAGTATTATTCTCCGTCGCCGCGCTGCAAAGCTGCGCAAGGAGCGGGGACTTGCCGACGGCGGGCGTTACCTCTCGCACGCCGAGATCGAGAAAGTCAAGTTTATGACCGCGATGAAGACAAGCCTGGTACGCCCTCTCATCTTCCTGGCCACCGAACCGATTGTCATGTTCTTCTCCCTCTGGGTCGCTCTAGCTGTACGTGCCGCTTTCAGACACTGTGCTGACGATAACAGTGGAGCGTCATGTACGTCCAGGTCGCAGGACTACCCTATATGATGCGCACTTTGTACGGCTTCAACACAGAGCAGATCGGACTCATCTATCTCACTACCTGGTATGTACACACTGGCAAGGTGACGCTGACAAGCAGTATTGGCGCCGTCTTTGGCTACGCTGGCGGGCATATACAGGAGCACTTGTATCGGCGGTATGCCCCGACCAAGGGCGTCGAGGCGCGTCTGTACACCCCAATGGTCGCCGGGATCCTCTTTGCTGTGGGATGCCTGATCACGGGCTTCACGGCGCGCTCGAACATTCACTGGATCGGGAGTGCCATTGGACAGGTCATTGTGATCAGTAAGTTGGACCATATCGCTCGGTTGCTGACTTTGAAGCTGGCGTCATGATCATTTATGTCACGGCCTTCACCTAGTGCGTTCACGTCGAACGCTTGTGCTGACACCCCAGCGTCTCCGAGTGTTACGGAATGTACGCATCGTCCGCAATGGCCAGCCAGTCCTGCCTGCGAAACATGGTCGGAGGCGGAATGGCGTTCGCCACCAACTCTGTAAGGCTGCCAATGACGTCTCAGACTGACAATCCAGATGTTCAAGGCAATGAGTGTGCGCTGGGCTCTGGTCATGATGGGCCTCGTGGCGGCAGTCCTCGCCTTGGTTCCATTCATTGCGTTCGTGTATGGGCCTCAAATCCGCGCGCGCAGCAAGTACAGCCGCGAGTTGATGAAGGCTGAGCGCGAGGCACTCGATGCTGAGCGATACCAGCGTGAGGCAAGGGGAATGGACATGGCCGGTGCAGAGGATATCGAGGGCGATGTCTACGAGCCCGCGAAAGAGTAATGGCTGTTGTACATTCGTAGCCTTTTACATGTAATAGTACGTGCTTCTGTGGGTAGCGATGGCATCTGCTTGTGTCTTCAGAAGGCCAGGCCTACCTCACATCCTATTCCGCCTCTCGTCGACGGTCAAGTAATCCACTTCCGAGAGACAAGATCATATGGACTACACTTTGCGTCAGCCAGCCGCGTTCCCTGTGCTTGGCTGCATGTGAACGAGCCTAGATATGCACCTTGCGCCAAGAACCACGAGAAGTCGAGCGCACGCCACAATTGGTGGCACCTAGACGCTATCAGTAGCTAGCACGCTCGGTTCTCGGGAGCTTCCTCCGTCCTTCGCACAGTCTCATTGGCTTCGAGTAGTGCTGCTGATAGCCCCGAGATGGAACTGGGATCGGAGAAGCATGCTCCAACGTTATTGGAACCCAGCACCTGAAGCGCCTGGAATAATGCAGCTCCCATTTAATCGCAGTTGCGATAACGATGAGAGCGATTGTGATAGCGGCGCGGAATGCGATTGGGCTTGGACTAAACTGATGGGATTGCTCTGCAACTTCAAGAACGATAACGCCTTCGCCCGCTGCGTGACCCACATGCACTGTCGAGAAACGAGAGCGAGCGAGCTTCTCGCACGCTTTCAAGGTTGTACATATCGTCAAGGCCCAGTATCCCACTTCCACAACCCCTCCCTCTCAACAGTTCCAGTTCTCAGCGTCCGGTGAACGTGTTCGAGACGCCTCATCGCACGTCTGACGCACGCAAGTGCAGCTGACCGGCTTGAGCTTCGCCATCTACATCCTCTACATCCAGGCCGAGCCGTAACCCACAGCATTCAGTACTACTCAAGACAGTGTTTCCGGGCCAGTCGAGGGCTTGTACGATCCTACCTCGTTGTACACCAGGCCCGTCTCGTCCACCCGACACACCATGTTCCAAACCGACACAGAGCCCATACTAACTCCACTGCTGATCTCAAATCGTCGCTTGTGGCTGATCATTGGCTTGCCCACGTCCGTGTTCCGATGCACCGACCTCGCGCGAGATGGTGCGAAGGACACGGGCCAGCTCGTCAGCGCCGGATATTTTCTCGCACGCCACTGGCGCATTGAGGCGTTCGCGATCCAGACAAGGCGTTGATTGTGGCAGGCCCAAGTTGTTTTCCCCGTTGCTGTCGTATTCTTCTCACGCTTTGACTTGCTAACAAACTTGTGCATTGGGCGAGAGTAAGAGAACGGCATCGTCGTCTCCGTGGTCGGGATAGGACGAGGAATGTCGAAGCGAGACTTTGAACAACTGCAACCGGAAGTCGTGCCTTGAATCTCAAACAGCACGAACGGTTAGGAAATCGATATCAGGACTTTGCGCAAACATCCGACACGAGCATCCGACGTTGATTACCGCGGGCGTCTCTGATATCGGGAACACGGCTACTTCGGCAGCATCTCGGACAAGTATAGCTCAGCTGACTGTGGATCTATGCACTTGCCTTGGTAATCTTTCTTCCGAGTTTGCGCTTGTGCTGGTTGCCAAGGAATGGATCGAGAAGAGTTGGCCGGAACGCTCTGTCATGTCGTTGATATCAAATTGGCCGAAGCGATGGCACCAGCCTCGGGGGCACCATATTCACAGGAGAGCACCACGCTATCCTCTTGAACTGAACACCCATGCACGTACTGCCCCTCATTGTATGAGGAGCCGGCAACTTCACCAGTTGCCCCTCACCTATTTGCAGTTCAGCATTGGTAGCATGTTTTGTCAGCACGGGCTGCCGGGAGGGAGCCACCTCGCGAGCCAGTCGTCGCATTGCCACCCCCATGGGCCCCAACGCCACCATCGGAAAGGACGAGCATGCCCTGTTTCCCCACCCCTCCATCTCATCTCACCCTCAGCCGTAATTGCTGCTCTGGCACGGTCGCGAGGCTGAAAGCTGCTCCGCTACCTGCATGCCTCGGGCTGTTCATGTAAATGTCTTTGTCGTCTGACACAGAATGTTCTTCTCTGTTGCTATATAATCTAGAGGTCAGCTCGTTCATAAACAGACATCCACTGCCCTCACATTCTTTCCGCTCCACGAGCTCAAGGCAAACCTCTCCCATCGATCCGACCCAGAGACAAACAGACGAACACTGCAAAGATGGCTGCCGAGATCGAATACGTCCCTCCCCCTCCCCCGGCACCTGCCAACCCCACGACCGTTGGTAAGTGTGCCACTCAAACATAGGTGCAGCTCTAACTTTCTCCTAGGCTTCTTCTCGCTCGGTACCACAACGCTCCTCGTCGGCCTCATGATCTTTGGTGTCCAGGGCGTCGCAGCCCTCGGCATGCTCATTGGCCAGGTCTTCATCGTTGGAGGTATCGGTATGCTCATCTCGGGCTTCTGGTGCTATCAGGCGGGTGCCACCTTTGCCACTACCGCGTTTGGCATGTACGGACTCTTCTACATCTCGCTTGGTGTCGTGTTCTACCCCGAGGCTGGTGTTGGCGCCGCCTACCCCATTGCTGCCGACTACAACACTGCTCTTGGTCTGTACCTCATGGTATGGTTCCTCCTGTCCTTTGTCATGTGGCCCGTCACTTGGAAGCTCAACGTCGGTCTTGCTGTTCTCTGTAAGTCGCCTCCAAGCTTTCCATGTCTAACAGTTCCACAGTCACCTTTGTCTGCTTCTACTTCGTGTTCCTCACCATCGGCTTTATGACTGGAAACACCACCATCATCCACACCGGTGGCGCCTTTGGAATGATTGTCGGCGCCTGGTCGTACATTCTCGGCATGTCGGAGCTCTACGCCGCCGAGGACTGCATTTTCCAGATCCCCAACCCCTCCCTTGCTCGCAAGACCCAGTAATACCCTCCTCCATTCATCACCACCCTGTGTGTATTGTACAAGTCAATTCGGCATTCGGCCATTAGAACGAGTCATTGCTCTTCGTCTGTGCTGAAAGACACATTAAAGGCAAAGCAGCAGCTATACCCCCTCTATCTAGGACCGAGATGAACATTCTTACCATTAGAAGGATGGAGAGCAGCGGGCTCGGGCTCGAGCTGGCTGACGTCATGTGGAAAAAGTCGATTTCGACCCAAGACTCTGTCAGGAGCGTACCATGTGTTGTTGTCAGGTTCTCATTCTCTACTCTTTCTCTTCATCACCCCTATCTTTGTTGTTGTCTCTTTATCCACGATGCCCCAACAGTTTACCTCGGTTCCACTCCGAGACGGCGCAGCCTACACAGCTGCAGCCGCCTTTGACTCGCAGACCCTCAAGGTCTCAGATCTGCATACCGTCTAGTGCGTAGCTACCTCGCTTCCAATGCGCGACCCTGCTGATGCGCTAGTTTCTGGCAGGCTGGCAATCCGAACGGAAAGCCCGTCGTCTTCTTGTGAGTAATAGTCCGACCTGATTCAAGCCATACTGACCGCACTGTAAGACATGGCGGGCCTGGATCTGGCACAAGCACAAAGGACACTGTCTACTTTAATCCTGAGGTATACCGCATTGTTCTGATCGACCAGCGTGGCGCGGGCAAGTCTGAACCGTGAGCATATGGACCTCAGAACGCCGAAGCGGATAGATGCTGATACCCAGCTCGGGTGAGATCCGCGAGAACACCACCTGGGACCTAGTCGCCGATATCGAGCTCGTGCGCGAAAAACTTGGCATCAACAAGTGGCTCGTCTTTGGCGGTTCTTGGTGAGTAAGGGACGCCTGTGCACTGGCCTCATCTACCTCCCCCACACGGTATCTGACATCCACAGGGGCTCGACTCTCTCCCTCGCGTACGCTGAGACGCATCCTGAGCGCACAGCCGCCCTCATCATTCGCGGCATTTATCTCTCACGCAAGGATGAGCTCCTGTGGTCGTATCAGAATGGGTCCAACAGTGAGTGAAGCCAGCGTCGTGGTGTTGGCTGGATCAATGGGGTTGGCAAGCTGTATACAGTTGCTTGTAACAACCTCCTGCTCTGGGGCGCATCTGCTGTAACCGCTGCGTTGCAATAGCTCATGACACAGACATATGGCCCGACTCCTGGGAGGCGTTCTACAACCACATCCCAGCCGAGGAGAGGGACGACCTGATGGCCGCCTACTACCGTCGGATGTGCGACCCGGATGAAGAGGTCGCCCTGGCCGCTGCCCGACGCTGGTCGGTCTGGGAGGACTCGACCGCCAAGCTGATTCCCGATCCCTCCTTTATCGCCCGGTCTGAGGATGACAAGTTTGCCTTGTAAGTTGCAAGCTTTGCGCTAGTCTGGAGGGCCTGTCTCACTCACGCGCGTCAGGGCTATTGGCCGTATCGAAGCGCACTACTTTGTCAACTATGGCTTCATGCCAGACGGTCATCTTACAAGCGAGGAGCAGATCAGCAAGATGTGAGTTTGCCTTCCATGCCCTCTCTAACCCTTCTCAGCCGCAACATCCCCTGCATTGTCGTGCAAGGCCGGTATGACACTGTCTGCCCGGTGAGTGTTACTGCGTTGGGGTGTCCACCTGACCAACAGATGCGCTCGGCCTGGAACTTGAAAAAGGCATGGGGTGACGCTCTGCGGCTCTATGTAGTCGAGGACGCTGGCCACTCTGCGCACGAGCCTGGAATGAAGAAGCTGCTGGTAGGCGCTGCCGACGAGTTTGCAGAGACCATCGAGTGGTAGGGAATCGGGGCAAGTGGGATGCATAGTGTTTTGGTGGGCGAGCTGGGGCACTCTGGAAGGGGCATACGATAGATTGATAGCTGAATGGGCTGAGCCGGGCTCTTGGCGAGGGCTCTCCATGTCGAGATGGTTGCATGACAGACGACACTAGCTCTAGCAGTCGTCCCCCCCGCAATGAGCAGAGCAGAGGCTGTCAGTGTTGTCTCTCAGATGGTACAACGGCACAGACCAGGAATGGCTATGTGGCCAAGGATCAAAACCTCCTGAGGGGTACAACTTCGCACGTGGCTCGGACCAACCCAATGAACGCATCACCGAAGGATCGGCGCGTATCGCGTCAAGCAGCCTCCACATCCGCCGTCATCCAAGCCGCGCATATCAGTCGTTGTCGTTGTGAACAACACCCATCACTCCGAGCCCCGTTCGCTTCCGTCGTCAAGCCTCCCCTACCTCTCAAAATGGCGTTCTCGGATCATCTGCGCGAACGCAACAGTGCCACCTGGAATGCGGCAGTCGGGCACAAGTTTGTGACAGCGCTGTGGGAGGGCCGCGTGCCCAGCAGTGTGATGACGACCTACCTCTCCCAGGACTATCTCTTTGTCGACACATTCGTTGCGCTCATGGGTGCTGCCGTGAGCCACAGCGACTCGGCATCGGCCCGCATGAAGATTGCGCGCCAGCTGGGCTTGGTCGCCAACGACGAGGACTCGTACTTTGTGCGCGCCCTGGCGCGGCTGGACGCGGCAACCGCTACTCCGCACCCGGCAACCCAGGCTTTCATCGACCTCATGTCCGAGGCACGCGGCGATTATGCTTCGGCGCTCGTGGTGCTCCTCGTCGCCGAGTGGCTGTACCTCGACTGGGCGACGCCGACGTCCGCGCTATCTACGCCATCAGACTGGCTGCACACCGAATGGATCGACCTCCACCGCGGGCCGGGCTTTGAGGCTTGGGTCGCACTCCTCAAAGACGAACTGGACCGCGTTGCTGGTACCGCAGACGAGGCTGCGAAATCTCACATGGCGGACCTGTTTGCCCGCGCAGTGGATCTCGAGCTGGCGTTCTTTGACGCTGCTTATGATTAGGCTGATAAGTGTGGTGGAACTCTGTAATTGATCCTTACCCGCGATGATGACACTGTTTCTAGGTTGACTTCGTGGGCGCATGATAGCCGGTGCAGGAGACCTTGCTCAGGAGGTCGGCGAGCACGCGTCGGAGACGTCGTACATCGAGGGAGGAGAGAAATAGGTGCTGTCTCTGTTTCGGTGTTCCGAGTTTGAGGACTACTCAGAAGACAAGATCAAGTGTTGTGCGCCCGCATCAAGTGTTGTGCGCCCGCTGTCCCTTCGGCCTGGGTCCTAGGAATCACAGAGATGTCCAAAGAATGGGGACTCACCCTTCCGCCTTACCTCACCTTACACCGCCACATCACAAGGTGAACAACGCTAACGCTTGACGACTCGAGTGACAACGTCAAGAGTGACGGAGGCGGTGTTCAGGTTTTGATCACACGCGTCGAACATGGCCCTCTACACAACGGTGGATCTACGAGTTTGGGAACGAGTTTGGGAATCGGGGGAGGCGTAAACCTTGTCACTTTTAAGCTCCGAAACTGCGGCTCGAGCAGGAGCAGATTTCACCCTCGTACATGTTCCTCTCCCGTTCCCGTCCCCATGTGTTCAGGATATCACGACATCTTTATAGGACACAATGTAGCGGTATGTGCATTGTATGGGGATGCTAAACATAGTAGAACGAAACGAAAGAAGAGAGGAAAGGGAAAGAAAACAAAGACTACTGCCCCTGTTTACGTTACAGCTCGATGGGACCTTTGTATGTCGAGTTACGACGACCGGTCTGATGGGTGGCTCCAGGGGGAAGGGAGGCATCGCCACTAACAGAGGAACCGCCCGCTGAAGAGGAGCTGGTTTCAACCCAGTCGGGGTTGTAGCTCGGGGGCATGAGCTGGACACGCTGCTCGGCAGGTCCGGCGTCCACATCGGTCATGTACGCGACTCCATCGGGGGTGTCGTGAGCAAGTCCACCGTTGGGGTTGGTGGAACGCATTTGGTTCTTCAAATCCATGGCACCAGGGACTGGGCCTCCTCCGAGGACAGCAGCGCTGACGTAGCTGCTGGAAGTGGCAGATGACAGTCCCCCGTCGTGCCGGTTGGTGTAGTACTGGCCACCAGGGGTGTTCAGGTGGGTCTGGTCAACATATGAGCCCAGGCGGGATTGGCTGCGGTCGAGCACATTAAACTTGTCGTCGAAGCGGCGGGACCTGGTCACTGTCAGAGATGATGCTCTTGCGCATGGTGACTTACTGTTGGCGACGCTTCCTGAGAATGAAAAAGATAATCGCGCCAATGATGAGTAGAGCGATCACTGTCGCGGCAATGGCAATGCCAGCGATAGCTCCGGTGCTGATTCCCTTTGTCTTGGAGTCTGCGGTTCCGTGGCTAGTTGTACCATTCGTCGCCCATGCACTGTTTGTCAGAAGCCGCCTCCGTTAAGCTTTACGTACCTATTGTAGAATGTCGCCTTTGAAAAGTCAAACAAAGCGCCCTGTTCTTCCACTTTCATGGTGATAAAGTAGGACTGGCTTGCGTCGAGGGGTCCAGCGAATAAGAGACTGTCCGGCGTGGTGAATGGCGAGTAGCCGCTAAAGTACTCGAGGTGAGAGCCCTTATCAATCTTCGGGGCATAGGGTGGGCTGGGGTCCACCTCGATCGAGTAGTTGCCGTGGTCGCTACCAGTTGAGCCCCAGAGAGTGAAAAAGGTGCTGTTGGGAGGCGCCTGGAAAAATGCGTAGTACTCCTTGGCCGAGGCGTCCATTCGCGGGTAGTCGACCTGTTCGCCGCCATCAATACCCAGCGGGGTGTGCATTGTCCAATCCCGTGGGCCGCTCTGGATATAAGTGTTTGGCTTCTGGTCGAGGATAGCCACGATATCCCATGGCGGACTGTCGTCTGCGGTATCGCTGGTCAAGGTCAGTCGTGTCACTAGCCCCAAAGTCACTCACGAATCGGTATCCATGGCATAAGTGAGAGTCACACCGCTGATCGAGACTGTACCATCGTTGACAGTGAGAACAGCGTTGTGGTATCCATAACCGAGGTCACTGGCAGACGCAATGATATCAGCATCGGTTGAAGGTGACATCTTCTTCCCGTCAACCTTGAGCTCGGCAGATCCGTTTCCTTGGAAGAAAATGCCCGTGCCGAGCCATGAAACCTCCACAGTGGCGCCGACGTAGCTGGTGGAGTGCATCGAGGTACCGTTGCCAATGATACCTGGCTCATAGGACATTACTGCCTGCGAGGAGTTGGACAAAGCGCGGCTGCCCAATGTAGGAAGAGCGGCAGAGGTCGTAGGCTCCCCGTCCCGGGGCGGAGGGACAGTGCCCATGAGGTTCTGGGATGATGCCGGCGGAGCAGTGTTCCCCCCAGGAGTGGCAGTCGTGGTTGATAATGGGAGAGTGGTGCCGCCCTGATAAGTAGTTGTTTCCGAGGCAGTCGCGTTGGTGCTGGGTGCAGATGCATTCCTCCAAGGGGTATCAGAGAACGATACATTCCAAGCCTGCGAAGGGGAGAGGGGGGCGTCAGGTCGACCGACGGCGGGCGTGTATTTCAGCATGGGACTGGTGTCTGGCAGAGACACGTTAAAGTCCTTACTTTTCAAGCCAAAGGCCCCACTGGCTAGAGCCAGGGCTGTCGTGAGAGCAAGTCGTGCGACCATCTCGAGTAGGGTGTATGTACGCTTGGGAGAATAGATCAAAGGTGGGAAGAAGAAGCTGGTGACGGGGGCCGTGAGTGGCATTTAAAGATACTCGCCTGCGCCACAACCATCCCCACCACAGCGGTTTACCTCTACAAGTTGGACATCGCCTTAAGGTCCACTGGGACTGCACTAGTCGAGTACTGTTGAATTGCGTACATGCGTATCTTACTCTCCTGTACCATGTCCCCTTAATACTCGTGATGAAACGAATGGCACAAACGTCAGGCACATCCACTCGGGATGAAGTGACAGACTCGAGTTGCAGTTGCCGCACGACGGCTGACGCTCACTGCGCTGTGGTCCTGGCACTGCCGAGTGCTCCCCTGTCGTGGCCAGTTCTGGCATAACCCGTGTCGTACATACTTTAGGTTTGGAAGATCCTCTATACTGTACGCCGGGATATGGCTGTGATCACGACCATTGGCAAGAGCTATGCACTTCGAAGGCGGGAAGCCGGAAGCTCAGGCAGGGGGGGGGGGGATCGCTCTGCCATCTCCTCAGATTCCAACACCAAGGTGTCTCCGGCGTGTGCGCTGACTGACAGGACAGGGACCTCTAGATAAGGTTAAATAGCTTGCTGCACAAAGTAAGGGGCCAAGAGGATGTGCAGGGAGAAAAGAAACCGGAGCACAGTTCTCTGGCAAGGACGAACATTCATGCTGTGGCGCGACTTGGTCATCGCCTGGACCGAACAGGTGTGGGGTGCTTGGTGTTTGGCTGTTCTTATTATGGCAGCACACGCGTCTACCCGTCCCTCATGTGATGCTTCCAGCGGCTCGAGTCCTTTCACCCCTGCCGGCTCCTATCCGTCACACACCGTTTTACATCCTTGCAGTGTTCACGGCGACCGGCTTCTCCCTGTATGTTCGCCATGATCATTGACTCTGTTGACTCTGTTGACTTGGAGAGGCAGTGCTCAGTGGCATTGGGCCAGAGAGCCGTGAGAAAGCCTGCGCAACGCAGATCAGCAGTCGATAAGCTTGAACCGCGCTCTGGCAAGATCCTGGGGGGTACATTGTCTTGCGAGATGAAGGGCGGGACCGGGAGACGGTACAGTCACTATTCGATGATATAGCATATATTACACGTAATAAATGCGCTTGGATACAACCGTCATGATCAACAATCGATTGTTGTTCATGACTTTGACGCGTTTGTCGAGCTCTTATCAACAACAACATTCACTTCATCGTCAACTCATGTTGCATCCTTTACTCGCTCACGTCGTGTGATCCTCTACAGGTCATCTGTACTACACCATGCAGGGAGGGTCATCCCATGGGGCATCTGGCCACTCGGGGTACGCAAATCATGGTGATTACTCTGGCACTGGAGCGTCGGGTTCGGAGCACTCGTGGTTGCCATCAGGATGGTCCGCATCACTCGCGTCGTATCGTCAATCCAGCACCACACTTCCATCCAGGCAAGCACCCATGCATGTCAACTCGCAGCCCATCTCTCAGACACATCAGCAAGCATCGACCTACGAGTCTCAACCCTCGTACCAGAACCAGCAGCAGCAGCAATCCAGCAACTCTTCACACACCGGTCCGTCAGACTGGTATCGACGGCTTCCCACCCAGGCGACCCAGATCACCATTGATCGGCCAGTGGTGAACCAAGCTCACGTGGACAATGGCAACACTTACACCTCGGATACGAGCCGTTTGTACGAGAGCGACCGGGCGTCTCAACAAGCGTCCCAGTCGCAAGCTGCAGCGCAGTATCGGCAACCGACGTCGGCGTCTCTGGCCGCCGTGGAACGCGGTTATTCCTCTACGCAAACTGCCTCTCCGACATTGACAGAGAGACCCACCACGTACGCTCAGCCCGCACCCAGCTCGTACTCGGCACAGGATGCATCCCTGCAAGGCCACATCGGGATCAGCCCGGCTACAAGTCCTCATCCACCTCCGCAACCGCAAGATCGGGATCCGCATCGGGAACATCAGACGCAGGACCGGCAGCGGCCAGCGACGGCCTCATGCGCACCAGCAAGTAAGACTGCCGTCTCGTCGTCGTCTGCTGCTATCGACCTTGGATCTCGTGTTCCCGTCACAGTCTCCCCAGACCAGCTGCACCATCGTCCCCCAACCGAGCGCCGCCCGTCACTTCCTACAAGTGGTGATCCTTCGCCAGGCCAGAACGCAGCGTCTGGTCAACAGCGTGCTGATAATTCATCGGCCGCCCCTCAAGCCGCCGAGACCCAGCCGCAGCAGAAGCGCAAACGGCACTCGCGGCAGCGCACGGCAATCTCACGTGAGCGCCACCTCGAGCTCGGTTTCGAGCCCATGGATGACTTTGATTCCGATGACCCCCATGTAAAGTCAGTCTCGTCGTGCTCTAAGTGTTCTGACATTCAGTGCGGCGAAACATCCCTGTACCGCCTGTTACGAACAGCGTACAAAATGTGTCATTCCGCCCCTCCGTCGCGGCTTTGGTGAAGGAACAGTATGGCGAGGGAGCTGTGTACCGTGTGGTCGACGCAAAGGTGGATGCGCCATGAGTTCCCATGTGGGCCCCTACGAATGGAAACCTGGACCCGGAAACGTCCTTGAACGCGTACTCAAGCCCGCTCATGTTCTGAAAGCCAACAGCATTGCGAGGGAGCGCGCAAAGGCGGCACGTCGTGAGACACTTGGCGAGGTGAGCATTGGTGGTGTCCAGATTCAAGCTGACCCCACAGTCTGCAGAGGACTCGATTGCACTGTCTGAAATGGGTCAGGTGCCTTTGCCTGACTTGGAGGGAACACCGGACCCTTCCATGGTGGAGGCCGCCCTTGAAGCCACTGCTTCAGACAGCCAGATGGCTCCGGAAGTTCCACCTGGCCGTCTGGCACGTCTGCTCTCCCCTGACAGCGATGGCGGTTCTTCTGCCGTGCCTCCCCCCATCAGGCCCCAGCCTACTCATTCCATGGCTCCCGCTAGTCAACCTATTCGCCAGCAGCCGGCAGTTCACTCTGCTGCTGCTCGAACTGCCACCTACCCCGCACCTACACCCCGGGCAGCACCTCCGCCCGTGGTACGAGCCGCGCCGCAGCCTCCGCCTCAATCCTCTTTACCCCCGTCCATGGCACCACCTGCGTTTATGCAGCCTAGTGCTCCTCTTGTCCCTCTCATGACCCCGGATGGCGTCCCCCTGACAGCCTTCCCTCCCCCCGACCCCTACGGACACATTTCTCATGAGAATCTTGTTCTTCTCATTCACCAAAAGGACCAAGTCATCCGGCACCTGCAGTCACTACTGTCCAAGCACAATGTATCGGCCCCCGGTGTCCCGGCTGCGCCGCAGACCGCGCCGGCGGCGGCAGCACCACGAGCCCCGCCAGCTCCTGCCCATCAACCTACTGCCCTCAAGCGCAAACGCGACTCGGCACCTGCGACTATTACCCGTCGTCCTACCCCACCAATCGAGGTCGCCCCGCTGCCTCAGCCAGAAGTAATGGTCCACAACCCTGTTGACCATGTGCCTCTACCTCGAAAGCGAGGCCGGCCTCCCCTGTCCCAGTCTGCGAAGAAGCAGACGACAAAGAAGCCCCCTCGCAAGTCTGCTCCTGCGCGTCTTGCGCCTGCACCTGCCCCAGAGCCCGCTGCACCTGCTCTCCAGCCCGTTCAAGACCCCGAAAAGGAATACGAGGTGGAGAAGATTGTCGAAATGTCGGTGGTATCCGGATCCGGCGAACGGTTCTTCCAGGTCCGTTGGGTGGGCTATGGTGACGAGTACAACACGTGGGAGCCCGAAGACGAAGTAGAACATCTCGAGGCATTCGAGTCGTATATGGAAGCCCACCCTCACCTGGACTTGCGCAAACAACCCGTTGTCAAGTCGGATTCGCCGGCATCACCACGTCACTCACCGTCGCCTACGCGCTTTTCTTCCGTAGCCTCTTCAGACGATGGCCGCCACTCGGAAACACCTCCGCCCACTAGGCGCGTCACGCGGGGCTCAAGCGTTCGGGAAACCCGGCCCAGGCGCAACGCGGCTCGCAACAGCAGCATTGCGCCGCGGGCAGTTCCAAGCTCTGCCGGGCGTGTTACGCGATCGCGACGCTGAGCTAGGTAGGGGCCAGTCGTGTCTTGTGCAGTATCATGTTGCCACGGTGATAGTATGACCTTGATAGATGCCGAAAATCGAGGCGTGCTAGAGCTTGCGAGGTCTAGAATCGCCATTTCCTCGCATAACCCAAATTTTCAGTTAATGAGTGCAGCCCAACAGATTGCGGCACAGATGCGGCCGGAGTTTTCAGACTGGGGGGTGGCGTTGGGGCACCGCGAAATGACGCCATGTCTTGATGCAAAGACGGACTTCGGCGATTACATGCAGTATCTGTGTCCATCTGCATAGATTGCATTGCATTCGAGATGTGCTGCAGGTGCTTCTAAACTTGAAAACTATGCATGCGATGCATCGGGAATGGAAGATGATAGGAACAGAGAAGAGGAACGCCAGACGCAGGCAGGCAACAAGCGCATCTCATCCCATCGTACCATGAAACATTTCAATGCGCCACCTCGCAAGCCACAGTCGTCACTCGCACGTGCATTTGACCGTTTGTTATCGCTGCAATCCTGAGACGATCGGATGCGTGCCGACCGCGCCGAGCGCACCGACCCGGCCGAAAGAAGAGGCGAAACAAACAGCAAGGGTGGTTGGGGATGCGTCGCTGCTGCAGTCTGTGGTGTGATCTCCAAGTCTATTTGCATCTTTAGATCGTTTAGACCAGCTCTGAGCCGGACAAGAGTGAGCAGGGGCAGTGGTCAACGCAGAGAGAATGAAACATGAGAATGATCTAAAGCTAACCGAATCAGACTACTCAGCCTTACGAGCTCTGTTGGCGTCGCTACCACGGACTACTACCCTCGCTCTCTCTCCTAGCTCTCCGCTCTCTCCGCTCTCTATCGTCTCCATCCTCGCTCCAGTCGTCTAGTCTACTCTGCTTACTGTGGTGCTGCAGCCTGTAGCTCGTCTGCGAGGCATGCGAGTCTACCTGAGTCGACCACCCTGGCTTGTACAGAACAGTGTACAGTACAGTATATATGCAGTATACAATTTGTATTGCACCATTTCGCGTGTTCAGTACCTTTTGATTTGATTTTATTTGACAATTAGATTTTTTTTGATTTGATTCTGTAAACACATTCTCAAACATTCTCTAATAAAGCAACTCTCCCTCCCTTCGCCCCCACCCATCTCTGCTAGTATCTACAGTATCTATGGCTTGCTCGAGCTCGTGCTCGCTACCTTATCCATCTTACTCATCACTCTCACTCCTCCACTCTCTCCACTCTCTCTCTCTCTCTCTCTCTCTCTCTCTCTCTCTCTCTCTCTTTCTTTCTTTCTGTGTCTCTCTCCTCTACTCCTCACTCGTCCTCCTCGCTTCTGTCTCTGTTTCTTTCTCACTCTCCTCTCCTCTTTCACCCTTGTCCATACCTATCACTCATCTCCTCGGCCCCCCATTCCACCACCATCTCACCATTCCTCAAACTCGCATCTAAACGGCAAGCAGAAGCGCCTGCTCCATTTCCGACCACCTGCTTCAACTCGGAACCACACACCTCACATCAAAAATGGGCCACTCGCCCGCCCATTCCCTCTCCCTACTAGCGATACTCGCGGTCGGAAGCTTTGTTGGAGTTGGAGCGACCGCCGTGCCCAATGAGCGACAGTCATCTAACAACATCGTCGCCAAGGATACCAACATGCGCAGCAGCATAATGGACATGTACGCGCGCGCGCCAGACGCCAGCCCCGTTACCTTCAACTATACGCTCAACAACATGAGCCCAGTCATTGACTACAAGAGCGGCTGGAAGGCGTCGGTCGCAGACTCAATCACAGCCCACACGGCCACCGCCGGCAACTCGTTCTTTACTATCGACTTTGTCGGAACGGGCATCTACTTTGTCGGACAGACGAGGGACCCAACAGATCCATCCTCAACAGCAGAGTCGTCCTACTTTCAGCTCGTTATCGAGTCGTCGACGCAGCAGAAATCCGCGACAGCTTCATCGGATTCGCTCTTGATCTTTTTAGACAAGCTCGAGTATGGATTCCACCAGGCGACGTTCTCAACCATTACAGGCACTGTCTCGCTCAGTAGCATCAAGGTGCTGACACAAATGTCTACCGAAGCGTGAGTCTCACAATTCCGATTCTCAAACAAAAACAAAATGTTACATTCCGCAACCTTAATTGAGCCATTGATGCTAACGGCACAAGGCCCAACTTTGAGGCTGCCAAGACGACCGAAGCACTGCTCTACGATGGCACCAGCAGAAACCCCTCTTTTGACGTCTCTGGGAACTGGTACACCGACACTGTTGGTGGCAACTGTGAGTGCTGGCACGGGCATTGGTGGGAAAAGGCGACACTTGTTGGGGATCACGGGGTGCGATAGAATTGACCGACGCGCGCTGGTCAAGCATCGCTTTCAGTGACACGGAACGCCTCTTGACGCCAAACGGGGCGAGTCCCTGTGGGTGTGCACATCATGTCCTGATTGCGGCCTCCGCTACTCCGCTGTGCCTCAATGGACGGTCGCACTCGCTGCGCCATGCACTTTGTTCGACGTTGACTCGTGCTCTCTTGAGCTTCAGAAGCCAATCGAACAAGGTTGCTCCGACTTTTGACGAGATTGCACAATGGTGTCGCACGCGTCTCAAACCTTAATTCCGTTCCAGTCGCCTCCACCACAGCTCATCCCCTGATAGTGCTAACAATACCTCAGCTTCCGACAGCTCATTGCCGGTTCTTAGTGGACGTGCAGGCGCGGCGTTCACCTACTCGCTCCCAGCCAATACCTCGTATGTGGTACTCAACGGAGTTACACAACCCAACGTCGAGGCCCCATACACGGTTTCCCTCTCCCCGGATCCCCTAGGCCCCTCCTCGACTGACGGCAACGCAAAAGAAGACGTGGGAGGTTACCTTGCACAATATTATGTTTCTCCTCTAGACCCCACGGTAGCGTACAATCTGTCGTTCTCTGTCGGTTCCGGTACCGCCGACCATATCGGAGTGCGTTCCATTGTGACCTACTCTGCCGTCTGGTCCAATGACACCACCACCCCGGTGCCGGTGCCGGGTGGCTCTTCTACATCTGGACAGACTTCCCCAAGCTCAACAGGAAGCACTCCTGGACCTTCTGCTTCCACCACGTCGACTCCATCCAAGTCGGGCTCGAGCATCGTCGGTCCCGTTGTCGGGGGTGTAGTCGGAGGCGTTGCGGGTCTGCTACTAATTGCTCTCGCTATCTTCTTGTACCTCCGTCGTAAGAGACGGTAAGTCAAAATGCCGATAGCTTACTCTGACCCCACAGTGTTCCTCAGCCCCGCCACACGCCGGACGAGAACTTTGTCATCGACGACGATGTTGAGGGACCGACTCCTTACCCGTACGAGATGACGGAGCAGAACGAAGGTCGCCATCGTGAGTCTTCCTTTCAGTTGTAATCAGAACTGACATCAAGGCATGTCTCACTTCTCAGACGCTTCCACGACACCTTTGGCCAACCCACTCTCCAGCAACCGGGAGCCAGTTCAAGGCTATATCCCCTCACCGGCGTCTCCTACATTGACCGCCACCACCGCGACCACCACCAACATGCTCGGTCTTGGACTCGTTAATAGAGACGACCGCGAGGAGCTCGCGACAGACTCCAGCGCGCCTACGAGGACTTCACTTGGCATTGCCGCCCAGAAGCGTGCAGCGGCACTGCGGGCAAACCAGGATCCATTCTACCCACCACAGGAGCGCGATGCTGGTCGGTGGGATGCAGACGCCGAGGACGCCGTCGCAGCCATGAAGACGGTACCCCCGAGCTACGACCCCAGCTGGGCCGGAGATTACAGCGACGTGTTGACGCAGGCTGGCACTGTGGTCGACGATCCCTCGGCAGGCCCGAGTGGTCTGAGGGACTCACTCCTTACAAACGACAGTGGCGCCCGCAGGGATACGCTTCACGACTACCCTGTGGAGGAGCTGTCTGAAGAAGACGGCAAGGACAGGGACGTGAGCTTTGAACAGCTTGGTCCCTCGACTGTCACCCCTTTTAAGACTGTCGACGACGATGATGACAACGACATTGACGAACACGACACCAACAACAGGCCAAAGGCCAAGCCATGATCTGGCATCGTGCACATGCTTTACTCTCAACCCGTGCTCTCAGCACGACCCATCAATCCTCCCCATAGTAAAGCCCCGCGCCTGATAGATAATCATGAAAGAGCCAATGGCTACGGACACTGTAAATAGACCTCTCACTCTAGACATTCATTTGCACATTTCATTCATTTGTACCACTCCCGTACTTGCAACCATTGTGGTTAATTGCTCGTGACTCGTATGGACAGTATGCACAGCTCGAGGTGAATGATACTTGCAATCAAAAGTGGTAGTCCATTTCATCGCGCAAGAGTTCTGCGCATGTCAGCGTGGCCCAGTGACTTGTCCTTGCTCTTGTACTCACTAAACCCGTGCCACCAGTTTCTTATCCGATCTATGGTTCTCCTGATGGGACCCAGTGATGAGCGTGGTGGAACAGGTGGGGCGAAGATTGGCTTGCCATGCGATTTGACTGGCGGCTCGTCGCCAAAGCTCCTGCCCAGCCAGGCAGGGACACGTCCGTCACCGAGGGCTAGCGCGGCATATGACGAGATGCAGAACACCCGTGTATTCGGGGGAAAGTGCATCCTCTCGGGGAGGTCGGGGGGTTCGTCCTCGTCCAGCTCCGGAAGAGTCCACGGTCCGTCCCCCCACAGGGTCCAGAAATACACAGCGCCGTCTTGGGTCAGAACAGACCAATGTCCCTCCGACGCGACCTGCTGGATCACTGGGGTCGGGGGGCGACCGCGACGACGGTTCACGTAATAGGGGCCTCTGTCCATAAGAACCCCAGAGATTGGCCAGGCGTCTGTGCGAAGGACAGCCACGGTACAGAAACCAGAGGCAATGTCGTGATTTGTTGGTGCGGACAGACATGGCAGCTGGCAGGTCAGAGTGGAATCACAGCGGCGAGGTTGGAGAAGCACTCACAAATCTCCATTCGCCCAGTCTTGCGTCGTCTTCAATAAGACTTGCGACCCACACCTCACCGTTGCGTTTGACCGCATAAGCTCCAAAGAACCCAGCTGCGACACGCACAACTCGCTCCCCGCCGTCATCTCCTTCCACACCTCTAGCTCCATCTGTTGTGCTGGTCTTGCACTTGGAGCCATCTGCTGCTTTGGCCTCCGCCGCCCATCGCGTTTCCCACTCAGCACGGTCAAGTGGCTCTTCAGACCCAACCCACCAAATCCCTGCCTCCCTTTTCGGCAGAGGCATGACTGGGATAACCTCCTTGGATCGTCTCAGAACGTAGATGCAGCCATCCACGAGTACGACGCTGAAAGAGTCTAGTGCTGCAATTTGTTCTGCCCGCCCACCGCAAGGAAAGTGGATCTGTCGGGGTGAACCATACGACAAACTTTCCGGTTCTGGGGGTACCTGTACATCACATCAGTCCGACGTGTCGTCAGCGTCGCCCAACACTCACCCATGAGCTAGACCTGCAGAACACGTTCCCGGAAAGCGTAATGTTGACCACAGACTCGGGCCCAGCCGTAAAAGTGCGCGTGCTCTTTGAAGCGTTTCCCCGGAACAAGTCACAGCTTTGCGCCAGCTGCGTCTCCTCGTCGAGCTCCAAGCGTGTTGGTATAGGCGTTCGGCCCATGGCGCCCCATACCCGCAGGTTGTCCTTCAGGTCGCCACATACGAGGCCATTGAGCCAAGACTGCATACTGTGAATCCCCTCTGGACGTGGAAACAGATACGTCACATCCAGCGGCTGGGGAAGGTTTGAGGTGTCGGATGCCGCATCGGTGGGCTGTGGCCGTACGAGGCGATTGTCCCATGAACCCCACCAGAATACCCGTGGATACAGCAGGCCAAAATACAGCCGTCGGAAGTGGCCCTGCGGCCTTGGAATACTTGTGTCCTCTCCGTTCGTGATAGAGGACCCATCTGTATCGCTTGGGAAGATATCACCACGCAACGCCAGAGGGATCTCCAAATCTTGAATGATTCTCCGTCGCCAATAGCCGTTGTCGAGCTGTTCCGTCAGTACTGCCAATCTCGAGTGGGTGTTGTGCTAGACGCACCGCAAGTTGGTGGAGCCATGAGTTGGTCCAGCCGAGGACGACAATGTCGTCTGGAAATAGAAAGGGAAAGATGTGAGCTAACAGCAGCTCATTGGGGAGGGAAAGGAGGGTGATCGGGTAGGATGCGGAGCTGCCGGGGCTCATAATTGCTTTAGCTCGTGGTGGGGAGGGCCGAACAGATGGTGCAACCCGCACTTGTTATATCGAGCCCCACGGCGAAGGGCAAATGTAAGACGATAGAATGCAGTGTCAAGGATGTGAGGATGTGAGCGAAGCACAAAAACACAGAAGCAGTGAACCATTGATCGACAATCGGTGTGGATGTGAGTCAGTGGCGGTGGCGGTGTCTTGCTTCTTGAATCTTGGCGTTTGAAGCGATCAGAGCGGGCGCCAGTCTTCGAGCCAGTGAGCGTTCGTGTTGAGCACAGAATCAGTGATCTCGTGAACTCTGGTTCTCTGTGCAGAGTTTACATGCTGTCTCAATGATTTGGTGGCGCTGCATCGTTACGTCTACATGTTACACCTTGCAGAGCGATAGTGCAATATCTGTCAGCCCATGCGGCAGCACATTGACTCCAACTCTACGTCTGTGGATACATCACCATATCAGGTTAACTAGAGCTACATTGGAATTCGAGCCGAGTTCAAGCATTGGAATCAAGCGACAAAGGCACATGCCCATTGACCCAGGCATCCTTGGAGATTCGAACCGCCTAAACCCCTTTCACGGTGGCCGCCTCTTCAATGTCCTCGATGGGGGACTTGGCGCTCATGAGCTCATGTGCGCTCATATTTAGGGCAGAGATGAGGGAAAGATGTCCGCTTGCACTCATGCCGTGCCCAATGGCGAGTATCTCTGCTAGGAGTACGAGCAGAGTCTGTGGTGTTAATCTCACTGCCACTGGAGAGCGGAGCAAAGTCTTATGCACAGCAGGGACTCGGAGAAGTAGAATGAACAAGCTCAACGCCAGGATGCTCGCTGTGAGCAGACGAATGTGGAGGGGAACACACCTGGAGACATTGCAGTATCCTAAAGTATCCACGAGAACTGCGGTAATCATGAACAGAGCAGTAGCGGGGAGGTCAACTCCAGAGTACAGGAAACACGACCGCGGCGCCTTGCGTTGAACGAGGAGGCTGGTGGGAATCAGAGGAGAGCACCGGGGAAAGCTCAGTCACAAGGTGAACCAACTCACTGAGTCCAGAAATAAGTTGCAGAGGCGGACGCGAGCACTGCGCGAAAGATGGACGTGATGTATGCCTCCTCTAAGTCGTCTTCAGTCAGCCTCACCACACAGTTGTGTTTACCACCTCTCACTTGGTGACTTGGTCCGGATATCCTCGGTGGCCCCGCCTTGTTGAATAGCGAGAGTGCCGATGGCCCTGACGTTGTTCTGATCTACGAGGGCTGTAAGGAGCGCAGCGACCGCATGTGCGGTTACAACGCCACCACATATAGAGTAGGCGACTCTGTGAAATGTGGCAGGCATGGTGAAATGATCAGAGATGGTCAAGAGCCGTGTAAACGTCTCTCATAGAGCCGACGCTTTATGAAAGCAGTCATGCTGGCAGTTGAGGACTCAAATGCAACGACAGTAACATCAAACGGCAACATGTCTCCATTCCAGACCACTGTTGGAGAGGGAGGTCGAGTTTGATCCTGGCACGAAACGAGCAGCTCGGAAAACTGCCCCGAAAAGTCACTCCACTCAAGAAGGGGCAGTCAAGAGCGTCCGATGGAATAGTCGGGAGGTCTGGACACCGCTGGCCCAAGCATGCTGTACGGTACAGCTGTCGCTGAGAGATTCGAAACGGCTGCAGTGTTCCGGGCGTCACTTGTCACCGACGAGATCATGTATGTGATTGAGACACGCACCAGTTTTCGTTGCCACTCCTCCCCCCACTAAGAGTTACATCATAGTCTTGTACATTACTAATTGGTCTCATTCGTTCCCATAAACTCAGCCTATGGTAGGCCTGCCTCGAGTCCCTCTGCCCTCTCACGCAGCGTATGCTGGCGGAGCAGAGGGGGATGGCGGAAGGGGTACAAACGTCTTGTCGTTGATGAGAACGTACGGAGGGTCGTAAACTCCAGGCAGGCCGTTCATTTCCGTCACCATCCTCACTGGCCCGCCACAGTGGCAACACTCGGGCTGAAGGCTTGCTTGCGCGTAGACGGGATCCTCGACACCGTAGGTGTTGGGTCGGCAGACCCACCACAGCTCGTCATCGACAAGACGCCGCCTGGGGTCAGCCGTTGACTTATACAATTCACATACCTGTTCAGATCGCTCATAAGACGCCGGTCGGGATGATACATGTGCCACTCGGACTCTGGCGTGTCGGTAAAGACGAGCATCTCCTCAATGAGCGAGACGGCCGAGTCACGTGCCTCTTGTACTCTGGGATGGTTGGACGCGTTGCCATTGATACGCCGTGCTGCACGGAACACAAAGTCGTCGATCGTGCCGTCCTTGATACGGGTCAGCTGACGTTCTTTGCGGAGAAATGGGGATGAGCTAAGGCGGCCAGGATACCGGTTCCAAACGCGTGGTAGCTGCCGGCGCTCCTCGACATCGGAGAGAAAGTCCAGATACTGCGCAAAAAAGTCTGCTGCCCAGTGCATCCGTTCTTGCAGATCCACGAGGCGTTCGGTTATCCTCTCCACACGATTGCAAAACGTGCGGTCGTGGAGGGTACAGATGTCGGGGGAGAAGAGGTCGCTAGCACGATTGTACGTCTCTGTAAGGTTTATGGCCGTCGAGTAGATATCCTCCCAGCTTCCCACAAGACGCTCAAATGCCGCAACGAGTTCCTGGCGCGAGATCACTTGCGGGAGAAGCTGGTCGTCGCGATAGGCAAACGCCGCAAAGTAGAAGGGGGTGCGCGCTTTGGTGAGGAGGCTCCATATGCTTGATCTACGCTGCGCATTGACATGATAGTATAGCATGGGGGCCCCCGTCTTGTCGCTGTGCTCGCGAATCGAGTCCTCGGGGGTGTTGACGGACTGGGGAGCGCTTTTGACGGCAAAGTCGTACCGAAGGAGCCAATCCGGGTATGGGTCCCACTTCTTGAGGTAGCCATAGAGCGGCGGCATGGCGATGATGGGGTTCGCTTTGGGCAGAAGTAACAGCGACTGTGCGTTTTACGTGGCTTGAAGGTGAGGGTGTAAGAACGATCTCGTCAACAAGCGGTTACACTATTATACCCAGTTAGTAGTGGCTCATGGACATTGACAGGATTGGGGTCGCCGGTTTCGGCGCTAGATGTTTAGCAGCTTCTCCTGCATCCGTCCAAGTTGATGGAGTCCAAGGTGTTGTCGAGGACGGAATGTGTTTGGCAGCGGCTCTGTTACTCTTTCTCTTCAGCAGTGTTGCGGCGGCAGTGAAGAAGGAGTGCGCAAGGAGTGGAGTCCCGAATCTGGAAGTGTCCTGCCGAGAGACAACGACAACATTGTCGAGGCGATCAGACCTGGCGAGGTCTAGTAGCGGTGGGACGCGTTAAGCCACGGACAAGGTCACGGGCTTTGGCTCACATATGCTACTCGTCTACCCCGTCCAGCGTACACATACCTTCACCCCCGACGGGGCCGATATCATCCCCGCCAACTCAGCTGCAAAGCTCGGAGTGGTCGTCGATGCATAGGTTTGGTGGGTCTGAGGTCTGGGACAGCTGGGACAGTTTGGACAGTGATGGGCGCTGATGATGTCATTTTGCTGCAGTCACCACATGCACCACATTCACAACCTGCCCGTCCCGCGATCATCACCTTTTGCCGCTGTTTCTCTCCATCTCTCTCTCTCCTAATCTTTATTCATCCACCACGACACCATGAGCCAACCCGCCCAGGCTCGCCTGGTCACACCACCTCCTCCTGCTCATCACGACGGGGCGCAGGCCACGGTCGCCGCGACGCATGCGCACCCATCCTGCGTTCGTTGCGGCGACAACCCAGGAGACTACATCTCTGTCGCCGACTTTCACAAGATGAGGCAAATGACGCGTCTACAGACTACCATTCCCATCACCGGTGGGTAGCGGGTGTGACTTGAGGACTGGATGGATGCTTACTCTTAACTCAGTGCTAATCTCGATGGGCACGATGCTGGTCTGCGGAGTCGTTATTCACCCTGGAATGCGTGAGTCATGATGGCGCTTCACGGCCTCCCGGATTGCTTGCTGATACGTAACTGCAGGCGAGATCAATGACTTGTACCCGACGCTTATGACGCCGAAGAACGTCCTGCTCGCCATCTACTGGTCCATCTTCTACGCGCTCTCCATTGGATTCTGCATCTTGTTGATTTTCGCCCGCTCAGAGAGGACAAAGGTGGGTATTTGCCGGTTCGACCCGCTGACGAACAGGAACTCTTCATCGACGGCGTCGGTCTGCGCTTTGCGATTTGCAACTGTCTCATTGCAGCATGGGCGGTATGCTGGGTATGTATTCGGCCTACTGATTGAACTGACGCCAGACTCTCCGAGTCTTCGTCGCAGCCGAAGTCTTTGCTGTCGCGAACATGCTGCTTGTGTGAGTAGAACGCAAAGTCCTCCTGTGAATGTGATCACTCACGCAACCACAGCATGTCTATCCAGATCTCGCTCCTCTACCATCCCCCTTCCATCTTGCACCCCCTCAACTCGATCTTTGTGCACGGCAGTGTCTCGCTCCTGCTGGCCATGCTCTTTGAGCTCACTTGGCTCCACAACGGATTCGTCGCCTTGAAATGGGTTGTGCGCGACGAGCACATGGTCGGAATGTGGAAGTGGGAAGCTGTCTTTGGTATCGCCATCACAAACTCGATTGCCCTCTTCTGGGAGATTGGCACGCACGCATAGTGAGTAGCGTCTGTTGACTCTACTGACGGGCGACAGCATGCTCGCCCTCGCGTCAGAGTACATTCTCTTCTCGCTTCTGTTCGCTTCCGTCCGCATTCACCCCTCAATGCCCGACTCGAACGTGCCCAAGCCCCTCGCCCTGATTGTCACCATCATCATCTTCCTGGCGCTCCACCCCATGGCTCTTATCACGGGCAGCGCTTCTCACATCAGCAACCGATACCGTCGCAATCCAGAGGGCCAGATCCGTCTTCCCTCTGACGATGAAGAGGTGGCTGAGAACGCTGAGCGTGAAGCCGAAATCGAGGCAGAGGTCGAGGCCCGTGTCCGTGCCCGCGAGGCTGGACGCAACGGAGTCAAGTCACCGCGCCCCGCGACAGGAGATAATCTGGTCTAACCTGGCCGTCCGTGGCGCCCGTTCTTGCGCTACTGGCTCCATGGTGCAGTGCAACAACGCCTCTACTGCCACCACCAAGATGGCAACTAGTATTCACCTCAGTGATAATTATATGACCTGCATTCGAGACGAGTTAGGATATGGAGGAGATCGCTGTGCGATTATAAAAGCGAATGGGACATGGGAGGGCATGCATGACCCTGTCCGGCGAGCTCGTGTGACGGCGAAGTTGCCGCGCCGAGGAATGAATGCATCTTGAATCCCATCGAGAGACCAAAAATTGCACTGCATTAACATTGTTGTTCGAGAAGAGCAAACAAGGTTCAAGTCTCCTATAGTTTCATGGCTCTCCGCACTCACAGTCCGTTCCATCACCTAGAGACAGTCCCGTGCGTGAAGAGAGCGGATACCTCGTAGATACAGTTCAAGTGCCTTGGAAGGCTGGCAACCCGCTCCCACGACGGAGGAGAGAACATGGGTTGAACTCGAGTGTGTCTCGTTCTTCTTCTTCATCATTGCCCTCGCTTTCGGCGGCTTGGCCAACACACCACCATGGCCGACTACTACGTGTTCAACTTTGAGGAGCAGCCCGAGTCGATATCAGAATGTGGAATTGGGACCTGGGCATGGAAAACAAACGCGACTTCATTCACCGTGTAAGCAAATGCGGACGTTGAGCTACGCCATCTCCCTGCTCACCGAACACAGGCAAATCAGCAAGATTGGAGCAAACGCGGGAATCGTCTACAACGCAGACCTGCCTGGGCCCGCCAACCGGCTCGTGTGGGACGCGGCAAACGTTCAGGAAGGAGACAACGCGTTGTACCGATGGTGAGCGATGCCCACATCGCATCACTCTCGCCTTCGCTGGCATGCACTGCGCGAACTCTGGCGTTGCTTTGCCTATCTTCCGGCAGACAAGTAGATAACCAAGTAAAGTTTCGGGTCGTCAGACGCCGCCGCCTTGCACCACGACCATAATTCATCCATTCTAGGGTCACCGACGGTGTTTGCGACGTGATGCTTGTCCTGTTCGCCAGCGCGGCGTTGTCGCGGTTCTCCGTTCCGAGAGATATTTGCTCCCATGGTCAACAGGGAACGCCCCAGCGAGTGTGGGCCCAGAGGCTGGGAGAGTGTCTCAGTGCCTCGCCCATGCATTCGCCCAACTGACACGATAAGCGGACCGTCGCAGCGGCGCCGCCCAAGACCATGTCCGAGGTACGGAACTTCTCTCTAAATTGCTTCTTGGAACGCCACAGGGACGACTGTGCGCGCCTGTGAACACCTGTGGGCACCTGGGACCTGGGGGGTCAAGAACAAAAACACCCTAAACCCTACTTGGCCTTGGATTGCTCACAGCTCGATGGCATCTGACCAATACGAGGAAGCGGTATGGTCCTGCAAACAAAGTTGCGAAGAACAGAAGAGAAAGAAACAAGGATAACCGACACTGTCCTGTCCTTCGACCTTGACGCCATCGAGGAACGTATCGAGCGTCTCGCCGTTGCACTCCTTGCTCACCTCACTGGGCGAGAAGCTGGGTGGTCGTTCCTGGCTGATGGTCGAATGCGCATGCCCAGTTGTGCCATCCTGCACCCTGCACCCCCTGCATCCCAGGCTGGACCCTCGCCCTCTCATTCCCTCGCATGCCCTCGCATGTGCACCACTTACTTCCGAGGCCCTCAGCCGCTCGCAACCATCTTCACTCGAGTGCAGTGGTTAAGCGGCCCAGCATAGGATGCAAGCCTGCATTCCACTGGCGAGCAGAGGCAGGCGTCGAGCGTTCAGAGGTATGCAGAAAGCAAAATGTTGATCTCACCATCATAACAATCATCCTTACCACCACCACAGCCGCCCTTGCTCACGGATCCACAATCATAATCCTAACTTGGACGCACGGTACGACAGCCAGACCCGAATGCTTCTGAGCTAAAGGAATTTTGACGCTGCCGTCATGTGAGTAGCGAGGCGAGCGGTTGCGACATGGACCGGCAATGCGGTGTGCAGCTACAGCGCGCTCGAACACAAACCTGCTCCCAGACCAACTGTTGGCTCTGCGACTCCAGCTGACTTGGTCCACATTACTTACACACTCCACAGGTGGTCGGGAACTAGGCATACATTCCGAAGAAATAAGTCGTCATCGCAGCGCGACTCGTCGGGTAGTCAGCACGCCGGAGTCGGCGTCGGCTACGGAGATCAGACTTCGCCCAACGTCAACTTTTCAGACCTCGGCATGCCAGGCGACTCTTACACAGATGTGTCGGGCTCATTGGGGATCAAGGCTGCCCCAGGTGGAAAGCCGCACCAAAAGCACAACAGCTTCATCTCTTCTCATGTTACGTGCGTACCTCTCGTCGACAGCTGCCACTGCTGACAGGTAGAAACCTGTGGGATCGCGCATCTAGCCGCCGCCGCGCCATGTCCAACGGGGCAAAGTCCAACCCGCCAGTCGTACTCGAGGCATATCCGTCAATGGAGAGACCTCCGGACCCTCGCGACGCCGCCTGGGGTGCTGATCCTGGGCCGGGACAGGATCGTGATGGCCGAATGTCTCTGAGACGCGTGCCAAGCCTGACATCATTGAGAAAGTCCAGCTTCAGCAGTTCGCGACAGAGTCACATTCCCCGAGCGGCAGTGCCAGTTTCCAATGTTCCTGCACCTGTCTCGATTCTTCGCAAGCCTGGCGCAGCTAATCCGGTTCCACCGATGCCTTATGGCCCACCACCCGTGCTGTCGCCTGCGTCCATTTCCACTCCGAGGATGGGTGCACCGGACATGCCAACGGGAAACTCGACAGGAAGCAGTCATTCTCAGCATAGAGCAGCCCCTCTGCCCAGCGGGATACCTCAGCCGCAGTCGAGCAGACTGCCTCAGCCCAGCGGACTCCCTCAATCCTCTGGACATGCTCAGAACTTTGGATTCCCTCAAACGTCTGGCCAGCCCTCTGGACTGCTACCTCAGGCATCTGGACTGCCTCAGCCTTCTGGCCTGCCTCAGTCCCGAGGCCGGCGTGCTCGCCCCAGTGGCATCTACGGAGTCGGCGGAGGGCAGCCAGTACCAGACCTGTGAGTGCAAAACATATCGCGTCTTCAGAGTCTGACGGTAGATCTGCATTCCATAAAGCGCACACACGTGGGGGAAGCATAAGCAAGTCTAGCGACGAGGAGCACGGGAATGTATCATCCCGCAGCCGCAGCAGACCCAACCAGGACGAGAAGGGCAGAGGCGGTTCGGCTAGGTATGTCCTGGAGCGGTCAGTTCACGCGCGAACTAATAGCAGTCATCATGTGCGCAACTTGAGCACCGCAACAATACCTAGCCCAGTGGCGGAGGAGTCGCCAGCGCTCATGGGAGGCTCACGTTCAGCAATCCCGGCGCCATCAATGTCGCTGAACACGCCATCGACAGCCAATGTATCGGCCATCCCCACTGGGGACCGCCGCACTAATCGCTTCGGCAACGATAAACATGCCGATGGACCGGCAACCATGCCTCCGCCCAGGCAAGAAGAGGTACGATACAGCGCCAAGCCGCTGCCTCCCGCGCCTGCCGGAGCTGCAGCTCTTTCCCGTCTGCCATCGCTGCGATCCAAAGTCCCCATCACGGTCTCGGCTGCCCCTGCTACACATGTCCGAGATCACATTCGGAAGAACACGATCACCGCCATGCCATCCGTTGTCAATGTGGAACTGACGACACCGAACCACACGGTCCGCCAACCCTCAGCCGCTCCAGCACAGCTGCCCTCTGCCATGGACCTGTTCGCGGTATCTCAAAAGCTTGAGGATATACATCCCGCCACCGAGGGGCACTCTGAGCACTACCTGCGGGGATCCGAACTCGCAGCCAACAACAGCCTTGGTTTAGAGGAACCCACTCCGTCAGTCCAGTCTCACACCTCTCTCGCATATCTCCACGACGGAATGGAAGCGACCGACATGTCTCGCACATCGAGTGCCCCTTTCTCGTCTGTGCCCATGTCAGGCGTTGATCGACGAAGTGTCGAGCCACCCACCACCAAAACCACGTTCGGAGGATGGAACACTCCCGGATCGTACGGCCCATCCACACCAGGTGTTGAGGAAACCGAGTTTATCTTCCCTGTGCAGTCATCGGAGCCCAGCCTCGTCCCGGTCAAGGACGGCAGGGAGACAGCGACACGTCCCAGAAAGGATACCTTTGGCTCTTTGGACTTTAATTCTATCAACGGTCTTGTCCATGCCCCTGTAAAGACAGACGACCAGCAGCCTGCTTCCCTCGGAAGCGTGGCGCCAATCCTTACGCGCGCCCCTGTCGAGTACAGTTCGCTTGTCACTCCCGCAACCCCGCGCACCGAAGAGTTCACCGACCCAGTACCAGTGGAGTATCGTCCTGTGGTCTCTCCTGCTCCGGATGCAGCCCGTCCAGCATCTGGCAACTGGTTCAAGGTGGGGGCTGAGAATAGCGGCCCTATGGATTTGGGAGAGCAAACAATCGAGCTGTCGTCTCCTGATCTCGAGGCTGATGGCCGACCACCGTCGGGCAGCTGGTTTGTCACGCCCGGCGACAGTAGACGTCTCCCTCCTTTGTCGCCAGCAGAGGAGACGATGGAGGATCAGACACGGTCCCGAAATATCACCACTCCGGGCGGATTCCCCTCGAGCCAAACCGACACCCCCAACACGTCCTTGAGCCCGACAGCGCTTTTGCAAGGCCTCAGGCGCTCGCCAAGAAGAGCACTGGCCGACGATGCAGGTAGTCTTAGGTCGACGGAGATGGTGGCTCAGGCAAGCTCCGAAGGCCACATGCCATCGGAGTTGTCCGAACCGACAGAGCCCGTACCGGTCAGGATGTGGAACGATCAACCATTTACCGAGGCCGCGAAGGCCGCCCGCATTGGCACATGGCCGCTACAGCAGGATAGTCCCCCTCTTAGAGGAGAAACCCCCGAGGTCACGGACAATGAAGATGACCGACCCAGCCATCAGTTGCGCAGCGCGGTGACCCCTGTCGACTGGCCCGTCATGCAAGCAATGTCAACAACCTCGTCCGTGCCCCCTTCGGTTGTGGATGAAACCCCCACGCCTTCAGTTGCCGCTTCCCCGCCATCGGCAACGCTGCAGTTCCAAGAACTTGGTGAAGGCATTGCAGAGGACGATGTGGAGGAAGTCATCAGCTTTGGCTCTGGGCCGCGCATGGCGCCGAGGTCGTTCACCATTACTGCCAGGGAGCGCCCCGCCACACCTGACTCGGATGACGACGTGTTCATCTCGCCACCGATGGCCCCGTATTTGTCGGATTCCGCTCCCGAGACGCCTAGTGAATACATGACTCCTTTCGAGGTGCCCAGCACTGCTACTTCGGAGGCTTTTGCTACCGACGAGTCGACGGCGACTGATGATGCCGTCACGGCCAACGAAGGGTCCTCGGACGGGTTCTCACTGCAGGACGCTCTAGCATCTCTCCCCAACACTTGGGATGCGTCCTCTCGCTTTCCCCGAAGCCCTATTGAGCCGTCTCGCGCGTCCTCCACCACGCCGAGGACTGCCCGGGCACCTCTAACAGAGTTCCCTTTCCCGCCTTCACCAGCCTGCTCTTCTCACTCATCTGTTGCCCCCAGTATCGCCCAAGATTTGATCAACGGATCCACGCCAGAGCCGGCGACACCCGTGCAGCCTGTTCTTTCTCCGCGCAAGCTGCCTCTGCCTCAGAGCCCCGTCGAGGAAGCATGCTCCCCGAGTCGACCTGCTCCTCCTTCTGTGGACACCCTGCTGGCACGCATGGACCAAGGAACGTCCGAGCCGTCACCTACCGACCCACTAGTTGTTACACCTGGAGTGAACGACTTTGCTTATCGCTCGAGGAGTGTCTCGCCCGTCAAAGAATCTCGACTTGAAACGCCACCCAGGTTTGCCTCGGTCAAAACATTTGTCGATTCTCCAACAGACGCTATCGGCCTTGTTCCTCGCAAGAGTTGGTCACCACTTGGTGTACCGGGCCGGTCGCCCGAGCAGGAGCCCGCCGTTGCAGACGCGTCGTTCACGCTCCCGCTTAGCACCTCTACGACAGCTGAAGACCTCGCAGGCGAGGCTAGTAAAGCTGACAAGGCCACGCAGGACACTATCGATGCTCTGGAAGAGCTTGTGAGCCAGGAAACGCAAACAGAGGAGCATATCCGCGAACAGGAGGGCGCCCCGGCTCCCACCCGCCTAACGTCATCTACAACCCAAGCGCAGACCGGTTTGAGTGACGACATGCTGGACTTGTTATCTATCACATCCTCACCCCCTGTGCGGATAACCGACCTTTGTGATGACTCTCTGGAGGAGGACCATTTTGCAACTGCACCTATAACTTCCTCTCTCGGCGAGCAACTGCACTCTGCGGAGGCTGAGCAGAGCCTGGCTATCCCTCGTTCACAGGATGCCCTGCCCAGCCATCTCCAAACCGTGGCGGCAGCCGGCTCATCGACGAAGAAGATCCCTGACGCCATTATTCCTCTTCGTGACACGAGTCACTATTCGCCATACGGGTATCCATACGGCTCGCGAATGGGCATGTCTGCGGTCTCTCTCTCGATTGAGGAGCCGCCACACTCGGCTACCACGTCAAGCAGCCGCTCCTCTGCCACATTTGGTCTCGAATATCTTCGCAGGAGCATGGACTGGTCCGTTGACGATGACAGTCCCTACTCTTATCAAAGGTCATTGCCAAACGCATCCAAGGACTCGATCTTGCTCTCGTCATCTCCTGTTCGGTCGCCACGTGCTCTTTCTGCCACGTCCCCGACAGGGGAGCGCCTCTCCCTTCCTCCCGGAGTGTCCCCTTTGCGTCCCGCGCCCTCAGTACTTGGCTCGCCGGCAAGCATTGGTCTAGGGTTGGGATCACCGCTGCACCAGGATGTTCGTCTGGAAGCTCCCTCGCCAGCCACTCAGTCCCTGGCGCTGGCTGGAGCACCACTCCCAGTCTCGACTCTCCTCTTGCCGTCGTTGACGGCCCTGCCACCGTCTCCCGGAGGATCATCAGCGCGTGGCACACCCTCGCCAACAGAGACAGAGTCGAGGACAATCTCGAGGCTCGACACGCCAATTCGCGATATTGTCACCCCAGTTGATTCTGAGGTATCACCCTCCAGACGACTTACAGTGCTGCCCTTGAGGCGCGACGCGGTGATTTCTCCCGCCTCTCGAGCTCTCATGATTGCCACTGGGTCTACAGATTTCCTCCCAGAAACGGAGTCGTCTAGCCCCGTGGATACTGTCCGCAGCCCGCCTACCCCCAGGAAACGCTACTCGACTCCGATCCGTGCTTTGACCTCTCCAGACAGTGGCATTCCTTCCCCTTCTACAACAGAGACCGGCACAACAGAGACTGGCACTACTGAGACTATTCGCGCGGCCAAGTCGCCAGTGGCGGCTGCATCGCTGGCAAAGCCCGTCTCCCGAGCAGCATCAACAAGCAAGCCCCGCCCTCCTCCACTTCGCCCCACGTTCTTTGCACCCCCGCCGCTCAACTCGGACGGGAGCCTTCTTGTGGTCGGTTCACAGCATTTCAATGAGACGCTGGAGCAGGTGTCAGCCTCTCTGGGAACAGCCCTACAGCTGAGCTCGGATGGCTTGTACATTCAAGCCCCGGCACACGACCTCTTCCTCATCTCTGATCATATCAAGATGATGAGGTCCCTACTCGGTGACATGCACCGACCTTCTTCCCGCTCGCTGCATGGTCCCAAGTCGCCTGCACTTGCCCCGCCACCTCCTCCACCCCCTCCTCCCCCATTCTCGCAGTCGCCCCGCCTTGGTTCGCCACTCCTTGGTTCGCCTATCCTCACTTCTCCTGGTCTTGGACCTGATTCTCCTCCCAGCGTCCGAGTTAATATCTCCCCCGACACGCTTGCGAAGGCCGCAGCGGCAGCAGCTTTAAAACGTGCTTCTAGCCCTGACCGTATGAACCTCACCACGCCACCAAAGTCGCCAGTCCTCCAGTCGCTAGCCGAAGCGGTGGCTGCCAAGGCTCTCCAACACGGTGCTTTTAGTCCATCACTTCGACCCACTTCGCCCATTTCCCCAAACCGGTCCCCTAATGCTGAGGACCCCTGGAAGGCTGCTCGCCAGAAGATGCGGCATGTCGATGTGTCGCCCGAACGGTTGCCGTCGGCGCTGCCTACCCTTGCTGGAACGCCCCCAACTATTCCAGGACCCACATTGCTCCGTCGCACGGATGGTGGTGGTGATGGTCGCCGCCGCCGCCAGGTTGAGGAAATGCGGAGACGTGATCGTGAAGAAGGCGCTCTCTTCCGGAAAGCCAACAAGCACGAGAAGATGCCGCCTCTTCCCATCGCGCCCCGTGCACTTCGTCCTGTTCGTGCTGCAGACAAGCCGGGTCGTGCTCCAATTCCAGCCGAGTACAAATCTCGGTCGCGGAGTAGCAGTGGCGCAGTGTCTGTTGCTGCCTCCACAAGTCCGTCGGCACTGCCTTTACCGATCCTCTCTTCACCTCCGGCAGAAGTCCGTCCTCAAATCGATGCTGTTTATGAGCGCCTCAGACAGACCTCCATGGGCAGTCGCTATCCCCGCACCGCGTTTGCCCGCGAACGTGCCCACGGCTCGCGCGACTCCCCTTCGTCATCTATTTCGTCGCGAATTGAGCTATCGGCCCTGTCCCCACCGTCAGCGTCCTCTGCCGTCCCCTCTTCCGCTCGCGTGACGAAGGAGCTGCCCCAACGTAGAGGGTCCAACTCGAGTTCGGGGCACAGCACACCCTCTGGGTCTTCCTTCCGAGTTCAGCGAAAGCCGATTCCACGGGAGTCGAGCGACTCGTCACGCGACACGAAGAACACGAGCTTCACAAGTGGCAACACATCCTACTCCAAGGACAGCAGTGTGGTGTCGCGCGACACCGGTATGCTTTCCAACGTCAAGGAGAGTCCCCGTGAGAAGGAGGCCAGGAGCCACGTTCCTACCCCCTTGACAATTGTACCCCGCGCTCCGGCAGCTCCTTCGCGTCTACCCCACATTTCGTCTCTGCCCCATCACGCGCTTCCAACCGCCACGAACGCCTTTGAGATTCCAGGAACGTTCGCCGACGACGTCAAGGCGATCATGAGCCAGAGCCCGCGGACTCCCACTTCGGCTTCCAGCAGCGGCCCCAAGGGACTCGCTCGCATCAAGCCTCCCAAGAGCTACAGGTTCAAGTTTGGACGCAGTGGCGGCAGTGTAGAATAGACAAACGTTCAACTTTATTTCGCATGTTAGCATCATTTTAGCATTTCATTCATCATCGCACTTCCAGGTCGCTCAATCAATCATTTCCACAATACACAGTTTCTATCCAATCCTTTTATTTCCATTCTTCTCATCCTGTGTCACACCTAGCATGTATGCATCCAGGTATTGCATTCATTCATGAGAGGATTGCTAAAAAGGGATGCGGGATGGGTAGATGCTGTGTTGGCGGCGTGGCGGAGACGCGGACTAAGCCGTAGTGGCGTCGGTGTCCCATGTGTCCCATGTGGGTCCCCCGCATGGAGACACATAGTATAGTATGGAGCTCACGTGACCCAGCTGTAGGCGGCTAGCACTTTACCACTGTAGCACCGCCAGCTTATCTTTGTGCGGCGCGGGCCGGACCTCCACTTTTGGTGTGCCTGGCACAGTCCGAATACTAGTGACAACACTGGCGCGTTGACGAGCACCCAGCATACAGCGTACTCTTGCTCTCATATAGCGACAACCAACACCCCTTTAGTCTTTCTCTCTCTCCCTTCATCTCTTCAGTTGATGCTCTTGTCAAGACGGTCCATCGTCGTCTGCAGCACCTTTGCTTCCATCTGGAAAACAAGAACAACTTGGATATCCTCCAAAGCCGTCTTTCAGGTCAGTTCTGCCCACTTGCAGCTGGTCATCGAAGTCATCGTCGACGCTAACACACCCTAGGCATCGTCAGGCTCAGCTCTCCACTACTCCACTCTTATCAACATGACGTCTGCAAAGAATGGTGAGAACATACCCCAGGACAGGCAGGAAATGCTGACCGCAAGCTCCTATTCCCCCGGCCAAGCCCCTCTCGTGGTCTTACACGCCCGAAAAGGTCGCCGAGCTGATCGACAAGGACATGTCCGACTTTGACGCTCTTCTCGACAAGATTGCAGCTTTGCCCAAGGAAGAGCGCACCTACGAGACTGTCATCCGTCCCATGGCCCTCTACGACTGCAAGGCCGGCTGGCCCACGGAGCCTGCTTCCTTCCTCAAGTATGTCAGCACCGACAAGGCCATCCGCGACGCTTCGGTTGAGGGCGAGAAGAAGCTGAGTGTACGTAGACATACCAATGTCTTTCCATTGACACCGTAGGACTGGGGCCTCAAGACTATGGCTCGTAAGGACATCTACCAGGCTATTCTCGACGCCCAGGAGCACATCACTGCCAACAACATCAAGCTCAACGCCGAGGAGCAGCTCGTTCTCGACCGCGCTATCCGTGACCGCAAGCGCAACGGTCTTGGCCTCGAGGAGGCTAAGCGCGAGAAACTCCTTGAGGTTAAGAAGAAGATTGCCGACCTGTCCATCGACTTCCAGCGTGCTTGCAACGAGGAGAAGGGCTCCATTTTGTTTACCCGCGAGGTGAGTAAAGTAGTGAAGAGCTCCCGTCTGACAGTTTCAGGAGCTCGACGGTGTTCCGGAGGCCGTGATTGAGGGCTACCCCAAGGAGGGCGACAAGTACAAGGTCACTTTCAAGACCCCCGACATTTTCCCCATCTTCCAGTACGCCAATGTCCCCGAGACCCGCCGCAGGGCCCAGCTTGGCTACGAGGGCAAGACTCTTGAGAACGCCCCCGTTCTCGATGAGATTATCAAGCTTCGTCGCGAGCTGGCTGCCATTCTCGACTTTGACACCTTTGCCGACTATGTCCTCGACATCAAGATGGCTAAGAATGCCAAGAACGTCAACGAGTTCCTCACCGACCTTCGCGAGAAGCTCACCCCCCTCGGCCAGGCCGAGAGGAAGAAGCTCCTCGCCCTCAAGAAGGAGGTGCACGAGCAGCGTGGCCTCCCCGCCGACGACGCCTTCAACCTCTGGGACTACCGCTACTATGACCGTCTCTGGACCGAGCGCGAGCTTGCTCTCGAGGACGAAAAGGTCAAGGAGTACTTCCCTGTTGACAAGGTCGTTCCCACAATTCTCGACATTTACCGCAAGATGTTGAGCGTTCAGTTCTACCCGATCTCGCCCGACCAGGTCGACGGTGACATGAAGTGGCACCAGGACACTGAGGCGTACGCGGTCTGGGACAACCAGGACGGCAAGGATGGTGACTTCCTTGGATACATGTACCTTGATCTCTTTGTGAGTTTGATTAGAGATCGAGCTCCGCTGACTGTAGCCCCGCGAGAACAAGTACGGTCACGCTGCCGTCTGGGGTCTCATTCCCGGATGCACCAAGGAGGATGGCAGCCGGTCGTACCCTACAGTCTGCATGGTCGCCAACCTGGCCAAGCCTACCCCCAACCGCCCTGCTCTGATGAAGCACTCGGACGTTGTCACCTTCTTCGTAAGTCGTAACCCAGCACTTTTATCTGACCTATCTAGCACGAGATGGGCCATGCCTTCCACGGTCTCTGCTCGTCGACCCAGTTCAGCCAGTTCCACGGTACTCGCGTCGCCCGCGACTTTGTTGAGGCTCCCTCGCAGATGCTCGAGAACTGGTGAGTGCAGATTGTGAAACTCCGCTGACATCCTAGGTGCTGGCTGCCTGAGCAGCTCAAGATCATGTCGGAGCACTACGAGACCCACGAGCAGCTCCCTGATGACATTATTGCGGCTATCGTCAAGAGCAAGAACGTCAACCAGGGTCTGTTCAACCTTCGTCAGCTCTTCTTTGGCATCTACGACAGTGAGTTCAACATTCAAACATTAAGCTTACGCCAGTGACGGTCCACACTTCCAAGGAGGACCAGGACCTCACCAAGCTCTGGTGCGACCTCCGCGAGGAGGTCTCGCTCGTTGCCACTGACGGCGAATACGTCGGAGGCCAGAGTGGCTTTGCCCACATTGTTGGTGGCTACGGCGCTGGCTACTACGGCTACCTCGTAAGTAGATGCAGTGGAGCGAAGAATGGCCTAACCTCGCAGTACTCTCTTGTGTTTGCCGCCGACATGTTCGAGACTGTCTTCAAGGCGGACCCCATGAACCCCGCCTTCGGCATGAAGTACCGTCACTCCATTCTTGGTCCTGGTGGCAGCCGGTGAGTATCACCAGTCAAAGTGCCAATACTGACCATTACAGTGAGGAGATGGACTCGCTCAAGGAGTTCCTTGGCCGCGAGCCCAACAACGAGGCTTTCCTCAAGCAGCTCCTCAGCGGCGCTGACGTGGATGTGGAGTCGAAGCTGTAGAAGATGGATATGTCAGTAGAATACATTCGAGCATGAGATACAAGTTTCTGCTATTACGGTCAGTTGATACGTGCACTGCCACAGCAGACCGGGTGAGCAGCCGTCGGAGCAAGCCTGAACGCAACGCAACGCAACGCAACGCAATAAAAAGTAAACAATATACATATACATATACAACTACGACACTGACAAGTGACAGAATGGATGCCACACGGACATACGGATGACACCTTGCCTCAACGACACACTGCTGCTGCCAAGGCGTGTTCGTATGCCAATGTAACAACATGATGATTCTACGGATGAACCACCAGGCTTCTTTATCTAGTTATCGTTTGCGCATTGCCCCTGCAATGCGCTGACGCCAACGATGCCCGTTGTGAACGCCATTAACCTCTTCTCTACTCGATTCCCCGCTTTCTATATTTATGTTATGGTATGTTGTGTTGGGGTTTAGGTGATACCTTCGTCTCGTCCTCTCAAGACGTCCGCCTTAGTAGAGGTTCTCCTCCTTGTCGATCTGGCCGATAGGGCTGCCGGTAACAGTTGCGTGGTGCGTAGCGGCAGGAGAGTGCGCAGCATCCACACCTTCCACGCTGCTCTCCTCGCCGTCGTACTTTTCGCTCGCGTACTTGCCGCCACCGGGGATGACGTCGTGGACAGCCTCCTCGATGATCGACTCGGGAACGGGGAAGAAGTGGCACAGAGGGAGGTAGATGGAGACAGCGACTGCAGTGTTAGCACGGCCACTTTAACAGTCGCGTCACAAGCATTTTACTCACTGACGTAGGAGACCAGGTTGGAGAGAATGTAGACGTATTGAATGTTGCCAATCTTGATCGTGTTGTTGATCGAGTTGATCATACCGGGCAGGTTGGGGGCGATAGCGAGGGCCAGAGCAATGTACGCGCGCCAGTTCCATCCGTGCCAGTAACGGTAGATACCCTGGGGACGGTACATCTCGTAAATGTTGTACTTCTTCTTCTTGACGATGAAGTAGTCGACGACCATGAGCATGGCGATAGGGGCGAGGACGATCGAGTACGAGGCCATGAAGGCGAGGAAGTTCTGGGCAGAGTTGAGGACCTTCCAGGGAACAAAGCCCCAGACACCAAGGGTGACAGCAAACATCTGGCCGCGCCTAATGTCCATGTACTTGGGCATGAGCGAGCACATGTCGTTGGCGGCCGAGATCGAGTTGGCGGTGATGTTGGTGGTGACGTTGGAGAGGGCCCAGGCAAGAGCACCGAGGAACATGGCAGCACGGCCTCCGGGCGAAGTGTTCCACTTGGCGAGAATGTCGTAGGGCTGGTAAAGGTCCTCATTGTAGACGGCAAAGGCGCAAGTGGCGGAGATGGCAGCGCAAATGGAGACGATGGTGTTGATGAGGGGGAAGGCGAAGAGCTGCATCCAGTTGGAGGCAGGGTTCTTGCAGTAACGCGAAAAGTCTCCAATGTTGAGCGCGAGCGTCGCCCAGGTGCCCTCAACGGCAGTCACCGAGATGCAGAAGGCGATGAAGCGAGGAGCACCGCCAGCAACACGGTTGCGGCCCGAACGAAGAATGGGACCGGCCTCGGGGCCGGCCAGCTTCACAGCCCAGATAAGCGTGCCAACGGCAACAATGGGGACGATGACGGCCTTGATGTTAAACACGGGCTTGAGCTTGGAGGGGTGGATGAAGATGAAAGGAAGCTGGATCAACCAGAAGATGAAGAAGGACAAGAAGTCGGCGGTCGTAGCACCCTGCGAGAGAGGCACCTGGTTGTGGAGACGGAGGTACGAGGGCCAGATGGCACCAATCATGAGAGTAACAAACTTGCCGCCGCTGACTGTCAGTCATGTTCATGTGGGATCAAGAAGCAGTAGGGTACAGGTATCTGGCGCCACTTGCGTCGAAAAGGAAATGTGTCACGCGCCTCCTCAGCCAAGGCATCCTATCTGCCCGGAGTGCTGATAGCGATTGATTGCCTCGGTGATAACCTGCCCACTTCCAAAGATGTACTCACGACCACGAGTTGATGGACAGCCAGAAACAAGCGATAACTGCGCGGGACTGAGCGCGTTAGTGCAACGTTCAAATCGCTGACAGGGTTCATGTCGGGTCCGAGAATTTTTCTCCAACTCTAGCAGACACCCATGATGCACCAGGACAACTCACGAAGACCACAAACTTGCTGCCCCAGTAGCCGAACGTGGTGCGACAAGTGACCGCGAAGGGAGTGTGCGTGGTGGCTCCGATGATACCGTTGGCTGAATGTCAGCTGCATCCTTGGGATGGTTTGAGACAGTAGCGGCTCCAATCCGACTGAGACATGCGCTCCTGGGCCTTGATCCAACTCACCAGTAATGACAACGGCCACGAAGACGGAACCGACCAGGACCGCAAGACAAGATTCCCACCATGTCAGGCCGAGGGTAACGAAACTCGAGACCGTAGCCCATGACGCCTTTCCGAGTGTTAGCATGACGCTAACTTGGTGGCCGCCGATCCTTGCCATCAAGGACGTGTATAGCGCGTCACAGCAAACGTACCGGGTACATCAGGTCAGAGACCCAGTAGGTGAAGAATGTCATGGGCGTCCATGTGCGATGCTCGGGAGGCGAAGGGTCCATGTCTAAAGTGTCAACAACGATCACACGACCAGCAGAATGATCGAGAGATAGCTCCTGATCTTGCCGTCCGCGATAAACACACCCTTGTTGGACCAGACGTTCTCGGGAGCGATACACGAGTCATGCTTGGGGAGGACGAGCTTGGCCTTGGCCGTGCTGATGCGGTTTCCGATTTTGCCCATCGTGCAGGTGATGGAGGGCGGTGGATGCGTTGTTTTGTGGTTTGGTGTCGTGTAGATTTCTAGTGAGTGTACTTTGGAGTGAGTAGAGTTCTTCTCTCTCACTGCTCTTTAAGCTTGCTAGGCTGTGTCTGAGCGCGTGAGAGAGAAGAGAGAGGAGAGAGGAGAGGAGAGAAAGAGATAGCTTATCGCGTTGACAATACTGTTGCGGGTGGCTGCCTGGCGGTGAGACCGTGCCCAGCCCAGAGTCTGGCAGCAGCCATGACCAGACAGAACTTTCATGGCTTGATCAAAAATTCGTGGAAGCTCTAGATGTAGGATAAAGACTCGAACCCTACCTGGAAGCTCTGGTGTTCGGCGGTGGACCTGCAGGTAACTCCGCCCAGGACCTTGTCCAGCTGATCTGACCTCGCTCGCTCCAAGGTGTGTCCACTTTGAGCAGCAGCCCATTACTCCGTCTGGGCTTGGCGGGCCCAAGGAAAGTTGTGTCAGCCGCAATCTCTGGGCTTACTGGGCTGGAGCACTGGAGCGCTGGAGCACTTTTGGGCAGAAAAAATGGCAAAAAGGTTGGAGGTGTCCCTGAAGAGGCAAACCTCGTTTAGCCCGCGTTCACCGGCTTTATCATATTTTTACCTTTTGGAAAGAGAGATATCGAGCTATCGTGCCTCTCCTCTGCCGTACATTGGCTTGGCTCGCGCTTATGCTGGCATGTGGATTTTGGTGCAGATACCGTACAGCTATCGTTCCTGCCACCCAGCGCAGTGTCTCGCACGGCATACGCAGTGCCCGCACCACCATCGAGGGGTCTCAGGCTGTTGTTGTCAGGATTGTCAGTGCCCTCAACAGTGAGTAGAGTGTAATCGATGACCTGAAGCTGTCCGAGCAGTCAGCATCTGTCTCTGGATGTGTAAATTCTTCGGCGGACAAATTCTCGTGTCTCTATCAGCAATCCGCAATCTCAACTGCCCTACCACAGCACCCTTATCAAGAGATCCTGTCATCTTAGTCACGTGACTGCCACCCAATACCTGGATCACGCGGAATGTCCATGCCAGAGCCACACGAGTGCCACGCTACAATTTAATAGCCGGGCGATCCGATCTCGGCATCTGTGTGTACCCATGTATCCCCATTAGACCGAGGTGCGAGCGTTACCCCGCGCTCTCTCTTCCGATACCTCCTCCCATTCATCCTATTGATCCCACATCCTCCTCACCTCTCCTTGTTGTACTTGTCCTCACACCCTTCACACGTCTTCATCGAACAACTCCTTCGCCATGGCTATCAAAGTTCTGCTCCTCTCCGGCGATATGATCGAGGACTACGAGCTCTTCGCGCCTCTCCAGGCGCTGGAGATGCTCGGCCTCGAGGTTCACGTTGTCTGCCCCGACAGGAAGGCCGGCGAGATGATCCAGACGGTTCTCCACACACTCGAGGCCGGTCGCCAGACCTACTCCGAGCGCCCCGGCCACCCCTTTGACGTCACTCACACCTTTGACGAGTGCGCCGCCAACCTCGGCCAGTACGCTGGCCTCGTCGTTCCCGGCGGTCGTTTCCCCGAGTACCAGCGCTACGACAAGCGCGTCCTCGATGTTATCCGCTTCTTCATGGAGAAGAACCTCCCCGTGGCTGCTGTCTGCCACGGCCTCCAGCTCCTCGCAGCCGCCAACGTCCTCAAGGGTCGCTCGTGCTCCGCTTTCCCCATGTGCCAGCTCGACGTCGAGGCCGCCGGCGGCAAGTATGTCGAGTTTGAGGCCTTCTCCAAGAACGTGCACGTCGACGGCAACCTTGTCACTGCCCCTGCTTATCCGTGAGTTAGACCGGGCGCTGAAAAGAACCCAATCAAGCCCTACCGCTTCTCGCGCAGAAGCGACCTAACCGAGATGCCTCTGACAACCGTTGCTGACGCGCCCAGTGCCATCGGAGTTTGGCTGAAGAAGTTCATTGAGCTCCTCAAGATTCGCGTTGAGCTGCCCCAGTAAAATAATGAAGTGGCGAGAGAGTTGCGAATGCGAACGATGGAAGACACAGAGCCACTAAAAACGTTCTTGACAGAGTGACCGCGTGAAAGAAGCTGAAGAGCGTTGCACGACTTGTCTTGCAAACGAAGAACTTTATATGGCTAACGATACATTTTGATTGATCTCCGCAGGTGACCAGCACCAAGTGAGACTGACTGTTATACAACACAATTCAAAGAAGTTGCTCAACCTCTACTCTAATGACCAGATAACTACAACCAGGTAGAGATCTGTCCATTTTGAGCTGCTGCTCTTCCAGACAGCCCATCTTATTAGTTAGACCCGCCAACCAAGAAAGAATAGAAGAAGCAGATTAGGCGCTGTGGACCATGGGAGCACGGCGGTGGATACGCGAGGCCTGGCCGAAGCTGCGCTTGCGCTTGTCATCGCCACCGTTGTCATCACCATTGTCGTCACCATTGTCATTGTCATCGCCATTGTCGTTGCCGTTGTCGCCGCCGTTGTCATCGCCGTTGTCATCGCCGTTGTCATCGCCGTTGTCACCATTGTTGCCATTGTCGTTGCCGTTGTCGTTGCCATCGCCGTGGTCATCGCCGTGGTCATTGCCCTCGTCATTGCCGTGGTCGTCACCCTCGTCGCCGTTGTCACCCTGGTTGGCGCCGTTGTTTCCGCCGTTGTTGACAGGAGTGTTGTTGACAGGAGTGTTGTTGGCAGGAGGAACGTTGTTGGCAGGAGGAACGTTGTTGACAGGGGGAACGCTGTTGACAGGAGCGCTGTTGACGGGAGCGTTGTTGGCAGGAGCGTTGTTGTTACCACCCTGGTCGTGATGCTCATTTTCATCCTCCTCACCGCACATGTCCTCGGGGTCCTGGGGCTCGTGCTGGCTGCTCTCCTCAGGAGCATCGTCGCAGTCTTCGAGATCGTCGCCCTGGCTCTCGTTCTGGTGGCTATCGGGCTGCACACCGGCCGGAGGCGGCTGCACAGAAGCGGGAAATTTGTTGACCGGCTGCTGGGGCGTAGTAGGAACGGTAGCATGACCAGCAGGATTGGCAGACGGAGTAGCAGGGTTGGCAGGGGGAGCAGCAGGGTTGACGGGAGGAGCAGCAGAGTTGCCAGGAGGAGCAGCAGAGTTGCCAGGAGGAGGAGCAGCCGAGTTGCCAGGAGGAGCGGCAGAGCTGCCAGGCGGGGTGCCGCCACCGGTAGAGCCGCCGCTGATCTTAGCCACAAGCTTGTCACCCAGAGCCTCAATCGACTTCTCAAATGTTGCGGCATCGGGAGCATCCCAGGCGGCAGAGGCACCTGGAACGGCGTCATCGCCGGTGAAACCGAGGTAGAGAACGTCACGATCACCGTGACCGCTGTTACCAGTCATGGATTCACCAAAGCACATGGTAGCAAGAGCGATGGAGGCCTCGCCAGTAGTGTCGAAACCGTTAGTGTCGCCCCAGACACCGTAGACGAGCTGGTCGCCGCACACCACAGCAACGACACTGAGCGGCTTCACTCCAGAGTCCTCGAGCTTGTACGCCGGGTCATTGCCGAGAACGACATAGGGGATCTTACCCGCATTGAGGTCGTCGACACCCTTACCGTAGCCCTTGACCTGGTCCATGAACGCAGTTTGGCTTTGGCCGGTCTGGTCGTTTGCGCACCGTCCGTCAGAGCGATCGGCTCCGTCGCAGTCAATGTCCATATCAGACAGCTCACCGCCGTTGGCGCCCATGGTGTAAACAATGCCAAGGTCGTCCTTGTGGTCTCCGCACATGACTGAAAGGTGTTAGTGTTCGAACAGGTATGGAGCATCAAGCCGAGAACTCACCCTGGTCACCGTCTTCACCTGCCTTGAGACCATCCTTGATGACATTCTGGCACTTGCCGGCCTTGATCTGGTCACGGAGCTGCTTGAGGCCTTCGGGAATGGGCCGTTGGGCTTCGACGAGAGAGGCGAGGACACCGAAGAGGGCGAGTGTGGAGACTGTGGAGAAAGCGCGCATTGTGAGTCACTCTAGACTTAGGTTACTGTGAGTTGCTGAAGAGCGGTGAGTTGATGTGAGTTTCTGAAGAGCTGTAGATGCTGAAGAGCGGTGGGTTTTGGTTTGCTGAAGAGCGGTGGGTGCTGAAGAGCTATGAGTTGCTGGAGAGCTGTGAGTTGTTGATGAACTGTGGGTTTTGGGTGCTGAAGAGCTGTAAGTTGCTGGGCAGTGAGTGTGTGGGTCAGAGACGAAGCAAAGTTTGGTGGTCCAGTTGAGAGACCGTTGTTAATGAGAGTGGTATACACGCGTCAAGCAGTGTAAGTGAGTGAAAGGTCGCACTAGGCGAGGAAAAGAATGTGGAGAAAAGAGAGTGTGGGTGGTCGCAGACCGTTGAGAAGAGAAGAGTTGAAGAGACGATGGAGAGAAAGAAAGGGTGGTTGAACAGTCGCTTTATATATCTCATCCCAACGTGACGATAAGTGTCCGAGTGGTAATCGAGCTCGGGGATCTTGGTAGAGCTATTCTTGGAATAGAGCAAACAGAGCCAAGCTGCTGCATGGCGACCTGTTCCATAATCGATCCATAACCTCACCGTGCATGTGGGAACGGAGCCTGGCACCGCTAGAATGATGTGAAGCAAACGTGAACGCCTTTGCCGCAAACACTTCCTGATGTGCACAACCATTGGTAGGGGTGAACGGGGGGGTAAGTAAGTATGGAACACTAAGCTATGGTTGCCGAAACGCTTATCCATACATAAGCTCATAGCTGAGTGCACTTGTGAGTCAGTTGGACGGAGTCTCTACGCTTGGATGTGCGAATGGGCGATGACACTAGAGCTAAATGTGCTAAATGTGCGTACTGGAATAGTTTTACGTACGTGGCTACCCCGCTCTGCCCGATCTGCCCCTGCAAGACCTGCCGGACTGCCGGACCTCGGCGTGGGAACTCGGAAACCAGTTGGCTTTACAGCATCAGTAGTAGTGTTCCCCTTTATGTTCCAGATCCCAACCAAACCACACCTCCGCCCCGTGAACCACATTGCGATGCTTCACCGTCTTCCAAGATCTCTGTATGAAAGCCACAAATCCACAGATGCAGCCGTCTACACATGCTACACACTACGGGTTATGAATCACATTGCAAAGTGAACTGTGCCTAGTCAGTGTCAGTGCCAATGGATCTTGCCCTATCAAGTGTTCTGAAGTGCAGTCTCAACTATTTTGGAGCACCGCCACTTTGACGAAGGCGACCTGATGATTGGCAAGTCTCCTATCTGGTGCTTCACAATCTTCTCACAACGTCTCACACAACGTCTCACACAACGTCTCACACAACGTCTCACACGCACAACCCCTAAGATGACCCACAGCAAAGATGAATCGTTTATCGTCATGCGATACATACACGCCGTTAGAGGGAGCTTGTTCTGAGCGCGTAATCTCAACGACGACAAAAAGGACCCGCATTGGACATGGACGAACTACATCATGTGGGGTTGTTGTTGCCCCAGTCACAGTCACAAACCACAGCTGTGCTTTCCGATCCGGCCGAGCCTACTCGATAATGTATCGCCTTCCCAGACATCCAATACGCTGTCGACGACCTAGGCCCGAGATCTCAGAGTCGCATAACGGAGTCGCCTCTAGAGGCGGCGGGAAGGGAATCATGTCGATGGACCCTCGGCCGAATGCTGCGCTGTCAGCAATGGTGATAAGGGCTGCTTCGCCTTCTATGAGCTCTTGAGGCCAGGCTTCTTCAATCTCATAGTACGAGGAGCCGTCTGGCCCTTGGCGAATGGCTATGTGGTCGAATAGGGCGCAGCGCTGGGTGTTAGGACGGCTGTAACTGAGTCCGTGCAGACCTACTCGCTCCCGTTTCGAGTATGAGTCGTTGGACAGAGACTTGTATTTCTCGTGGACTTCGTCCTCTCCATCGCCAGGTGATGGGGTACTGCCGTCATACGCCCACAGACCGTCCATGAAACCGCCCATGAATCCGTTCTCCCAGTCGAGCCCGCCCTCGTTGTCGGGAGTCTGGAAGCGACCAAACCTCGGGGGAGGTGAGTCGTACGGAATAGGGACTTGACCTTTGAGATAGTAGAAGACCTGCTAGTCAGATTACGCATGTCGCGACAACTCGCCTGGACTCTGAGTAGGCGAATGAGCTCGTGCGCCAACGAGACGGCCATAAAAATTAGGTGTCGAATCCAGTCCCCGTCATCCACACGCCTCGCGTTGAAGGCCTCGCTAAGCCGATCGACTTGCTATGTCATTAGAGCCAAGAATGAGGAAATCTCACCTACCCAGGAGTTGACAATAATGACTTGGGCCTGCTGGACGATGTACTGTCCAAGTACCGGCTGAGGATGAGCCGTGACAGTCGAGAATGGGAGGCCGGTGTCAATAACAATGTCGATACGGACGGTGGCTAGAGCATGGCGGATGGCGGCCGCTACAAGAGGGGAGGGGGTGCTACTGTTACTGCCAGCAATCACCGAAGCGGCAACCGTCAACCCAAGTGGATGAGCTATCATGGCCTCTGCCAGGCGTAGAGCTTGCTGCATGGGATCACGCAAAAGATCCGTAGGTCTAGGCCGTGCTGTGACGACCCGAGGAATCCCGTCACGATCGAGTGCTCCATAGAACATGAGGTGCATGGGGTTGACGAGCGGTCGTTTGTCGTCTGATGGGTCCAGCAGCTTGGGAGAGGGAGGTGTAACTGGGCGAGGGCGATTCAAATCTGACATGGTGACTCGCGGTGAGAACAGAAGTGTCAAGTGTCAAGTGTCAAGTGTAGGAGATGAACAGATCGGATCATTCAGTCATTCAGTCATTCAGTCATTCAGTCATTCAGTCATTCAGTCTTGTGCTTTAATACATGGTGATATGGTGTGTGAGTAGTTGTTGATGTTGAGCTAGTTGAGCTAGTCGAGGTTGAGCTTGTAGAGGTTGAGCTGCTAGCTAGCGCTAGCTCGATGCGCACGTTGAGTACAATTGATGGCGTTTGAGTGGCGACGGAATCAAATCCACGTGGCCATTTTGTGAGCTTGTGCTTCTGTCTGTCTCTGATCTACCACTTCACTTCTTTCGATATCGATATCCTTCGACTGCTTCGACTCGACATACTCGACATCAACGCATCGTCCACTTCACGACACCTTCTGCGCTCTTCTGTTCTCCTAGTATCCCGTATCTTTGAGAATCACACACTCCCCCCTTCGACCCCACGCCGATATCCCCAACATGGAAGAGCTCCACACCTTCAAGGACCAGCTCGCGCTCGTCAAGCTCCAGCTCGAGGCCGACCCCGGAAACGAGGACCTGCTCTCGCTCAAGGCCGAGTTTGAGGAGCTCATCCAGCTCACAGAGCAGGCTGCCGCTGCCTCGGCGCCAAAGGCCGACAAGGGAAAGTCAAAGGAGAACGCTTCCGCTTCCGGCTCTGGCTCCGCCGCCGCTCCCGCGGCCAACGCCCACTGGCAGGAGGCTGGAGAGTACAAGGCTGGCATGGACTGCATGGCAAAGTACAAGGATGGAAAGTGGTGAGTATATGAAGGGAAGAAGGTGGAATTCCAAGTCGTGACGCGTGTCCATTCGCAGCAAGCAAGCTGTTTGATCGCCAGCTGGAACGGGCCGCCCATTACTGCCTGACTGAAGGGGCAAGAAAGCTGACGTGCCAGGTACCCTGCTCGTATTAACCAGGTTTCTGGAGCGCAGGACTCGCCGCTATATGCCATCACTTTCAAGGGCTACACTGGCTCCACCAACGTCCCCCTGTCGTCTCTCCGCCCTCACGACCCCACAGCACCCATCCCCACGCCGGTACAGCCCAAGCGCCAGCACAACGACTTGACGGACCGTGAGAAGGAGAAGAAGAAGAAGAAGGGAGAAAAGTGGATGGCGACGCAAAAGGCCAAGTCGGACGAGGCTCGCGCTGTGCAGAACTCGTGGCAAAAGTTCGGCAAGAAGGCGGCCAAGAAGGGCATCCACATTGCCGGACTCGAGGGCAAGAGCGTGTTCCGCACCAGCGACTCTGCGTACAGTAAGTGCTACGGCTGCTCATGTTTCTAACTTTCACAGGCCGTGTCGGAGTTGTAAACTCTGGAAAGGGAATGACTTCGTACGACCGCATGGGAAAGCACAAGTTCGACAAGACTCTTGATGAGTAGCTGCACGTCGTCGTCTCTTCTCAAGACTAAGACCCTACGTTCCGTTACTCTTCGATCCTCCATTCACTCTCGCAGCTGTTGCGGTCTGTTCCGTGGCCGTCGACTGTTCGTCCCAGCATTCGAGCAACTCTCAAAACCCGCATATGTATATTCCACAAGGCAAGCACTCGGAGAGCTAAGCCTTGCCTTCGGCCTCTCTTTCATTCTCGTTCACCCGTCGTACTGCGCTGAGTTCATGTCTCTTTCCCAGATCCCCGATTGTGCGTTACCTTGCCAGCATGGGTGCGTAGTATGTCGTAGGTGTGTGATCTGTAGGCCTGAATGGCATGACATGATATGATTGTATCACCCAAAAGAAATGCGACTCTAGCAGGATAGCGCTGCGAGTCAAACTGGAGCTGGACGGAGGTGGGACGGCGGATCATTGCTTCACCTGGTCAAGGGAGGAGTAGAGCGGGTCATTAGCAACGTCCGAAGCGAGACCTGCCATCGCTGACTGTTGCGAGATGATGATGAGCCAGGTGCAGACCATGATGCTCTGCCTCCCTCACAGCAGAGCATCGCAGAGTACTGTACGTATTGAGATATGAGGAAAGCGACAGAGTAAGAAATGTTGGGGTAAGAGCGCGTCCGCCATGAAGGGCTGGCTCCTTTTCGTATGATCACGGTTGCAGGTGAGCAGAATCATTCGGAACTATGCTTGCAATAACAAAGCAATGGGCGTGAGACTTGCTCTTTTGTTGCAAAGCGAGTTGACAAGAGGCCGCACTGTAGTTATTGTGTACGCCACTTGACGCATCCTTGCCCACCCACTTACCCACATAGATCATGCATATGGGCACCGGCAAGATGAGAGCCGAAAGCAAGGAGAGGATTGAGCAAGAGCAAGCAGAGTATGCAGAGTATACGCATCTCCCCGCGCCGCCGTGCCGTGGCTGTTGCAACGGCCGTGGCCGAGGTTCTTAGTTCTACGGCTACTCGCGGCGATGACCGACCGAGACGTACAGCGTCAACATCATACTTAATACCCCACACTCCCCGCCATCCACTTCGGCGCCCCTCATTCTTGTCTTCTACCTCATCTCCGCAAACAACCAAGCAATGTCGCCTTCGATTCAGGTCATAAACGACGTCGAGAAGACGGCAGCGACATCCCCCCCGGGGCAGTATCCCAAGGGCGGTCCGTCCATCTTCATTATCGGTGCTGGTATCGGTGCAATCTCCCTAGCGTACGAGTTCAACAAGCGCGGCTTGACCAACTGGCAGGTGAGTCGTTGTGGATGCATAGCGATAGGCGTATGGAGACTGATCGCCTTAGATCTACGAGCGCGAGGATGGCGTCGGTGGGACGTGGTGGGTGAACCGCTACCCGTAAGTGTCCATGCCGTGCGCGCTGGTTACTAGGTACTATGTCTAACATACAGTGGTTGCCGCTGTGATGTGCCGGCCATCGTCTACAGCCATTCCAAGTTTCCCAACCCAAACTGGACGCAGTCACACCCGCCGCGCGACGAGATCCAGAAGTGTGAGTGCTAATTGCGTTGCGACGCGACCGCGCACCGTGTGCGTTACCTCCATTTCTGACATCAGACTGGGAGAACATTGCGCGCTCGGAGGGCTACATGCCCCGCATCCACCTCTCGAAGAATGTAGAGGGTGCAGAATGGGACGCCGACCGTGCGATGTACACCGTCACGGTCAAGGACACCAAGACGGGCGAGGAGTCGACCGTCGAGGCCAACATTGTCATCTCGGCGTTTGGCCTCCTGTCCAACCCCCGCCATATCAGTCTTCCTGGGCAGGATGAGTTCCAGGGAACAGTGCTGCACGCCGCCGAGTGGCCCGAGGACCTTGGAAATGAGCAGCTCAGGGGAAAGACGGTCGTTGTGGTTGGAAACGGGTGCTCGGGGTAAGTCTGTTACCCCTCATCGGTGAACTGAGTCTGACCTCGCCAGCGTCCAGATCGTCGCTGCCCTCGGCGAGGACCCGGACATTAACCTCGTCTCACTCTCGCGTGCCAAGCAGTGGTTTGTTCCCAAGTGAGTCCCAACATTGCTCACTTTTGCGCGATTGGTATACTGACCAACCTCAAGTGCAGGAGGCGAGCGCCACTCGGTCCCGTTCGCTCAGAGCAAGAAGGAGCTGTGGACCCGCTACCCGTTCGTTCAGACGCTCACGCGATGGCTGTATGCGACTGTCATGGACTCGCACTGGTACTGGTTCCTCTCCAAGGACGGCGCAAAGTTCCGTGCACAGACCGAAGCACAGCTCGCGGCCTGGATGAAGCAGAGCCTCCCCGAGTACATGCAGGATGAGGTCGTGCCCAAGTTTTGTGAGTATCCTATGTTGTCTTCCATGTGCTAACTGCCAGCCTTCGGCGCCAAGCGACTCATCTACGAGAACGGCTACTTCGATGCCCTCAACCAGCCGAACGTCAAGGCCGTGACGGGACGCATCGCCAGCTTCCGCCCTAACGCGATTGTCCTGGACGACGGCCGTGAGATGAGCGCCGACTACGTCGTGCTCGCGACGGGATACAATGCCGAGTCGGTCGATGTCGACATTGTCGGCACCGACGATCGCACGAAGAACTACAAGTCCAAGGCTGACTGGGCCCAGTACCACGGCGTGAGTTTATTCTTTGGCTACAGTAACGCTGACTGCTCAGATATCTCTCGCAGGCATGCCCAACTACTTTACAATTCTCGGAAACAACATGGGTCTCAACCACAGTGAGTCAAGGAGGTAGCCATTGACCGAGAGACCTTCAGCTGACACCCGCACCAGTGTCCATTACCGCCGTTCTCGAGATCAACGCGTCATACATCGCCCAGCTTGTGCAGGCCATGCGCGACTACTCCATCCCTGCCCTCGACGTGAAGAAGGCCGCGGCCGACGCCTACGCCGACCGGATCCAGCGCGATCTGGAGAAGACGACGTGGCACCAAGTGTCCAACTACTGGCGCGGCAACAACGGCACCGGAAAGATCTTCGTGAGTATATGTGAGGGGTCACGGCGTGCGAGTGCACTGGACTAATCTCCCAGACACACTACCCCGGCTCTGTCCGCTCGCTGTGGTGGGACAATCTCTCGCCAATCTGGAAGGACTACAACGGCGCTGAGCGCATCGTCCGCGGCCGCCGCCGTCGTCGTGCTTTCCTCTGGGTGCTCACTCTTGTTGCGCTCGCATGGGGTGCGCGTCGCCGAGGCATCACTGCCGCGTCGCTCGTCGCCAGTGTGGCTGGTTCAGCTACCGCCTGGGCCAACGCGGCGGAGCGTACGACACGGAGGGTCACAGACGCTGTTTCCGGACATGTTGGAAAGGTCCTTGGAAAGTAGACGGCCATTAGTAGTGGACGATTGTGGGTGAATACGGTTGTAGTTGTAGGTAGGCATGGCTGGTTCTGAAGTCTAAATTCTAGGTATGAGTGGTGATGATAAATGTCAAGGCAGAGGTGACAGCTCGCTGCTTAGAAGATCCAATCTGTCGCAGAATGACAAGCGTCCGGCAAAGACCAGTCTGCGCTATCGCCGCACAGCACCCTCGGCAACTCATTCTGGCGATGCGGTGTCATTGGTAAAGGTTAGTGCCAAGTGGCAGAGTGACGTGCGGGGCGGGCGATAGTGGGTCGCGTCAGTGGGGCGGGGTACGCGTTCCAGGAAACGCGTCCAGGAACATCCAGGAGACCATGGGGGTACAACCACGCCCACCCTGGTGTGAGCGACGGCCGCGGAAGATAGCGAGCGGTGACTGCACCGTCGGCGATGGGCCTGGCGGTGCATGGTCGCTTTGGAGCGGTCCGGAACTTGCTCGATTACCATCAAACAAGGATGATAGTACGGAGGACAGTCGACGTTGAGGATCAAAGATAGCATATAGCCTGCTATATGCGTCAGAGATTAGTCAGGCTCGCGCCCGGAGTTGAAGTAGTTGAGATCCCATGCAGAGCACACCCACATGTCCACCTCGATATCGCACCATGCCCTCCGGCCCTGGCATCGTGACGAGAATTAATAAAAGCGAGAGCAGCGCGAGTCACCAGTTGGTCCACTCTATGCCCGCCATTGCCGGCGGCAACGGCACTCGGCCCGGAAAGGCGGCGCCCACCGCTGCGGGTCAGCTACAATGTCGATTTCCGGGCAGCTTGGCGGATTCTGGATTTATAAAGTCCTGAATGAGGGAGCCAAACACTGATGGCTTGGTATATCCGCCAGCAGCTGGTCATGTCTCTTGTGGTTTAGCCACGGTCCTCTCGGAAATCGGTCTCGCCTCGTAGCAGGCCTGCATGCTTGGCCACGGAGGTACATGCTTGGTCATAGCGAGGCGAGCGGCATGGTCTGCCCTTGTGAGCAAGCTGTGAGCGATCTGGTGTGGCGGCGTGAGGTGAGTGGCGGTGAAAACAAGGCACATTAAATGGCAAAATAACTCAAAATAAATCGTGTCAAAATGGATAACTAAATGACTGTTGATGCAAGGCAGAGAGCCACAGGTCTGGGCACAAGGGTGGTACTGGGGGTGGTTTTGGACGAGTCAGAAAGTCAGGTAAGAAGAAGATTGAATCCGTAAGAGCAGGAGAATGCCAAGGTCAGCGAAGTCGCGGCGCTGTAGGCTGGCAAGGGACGTATCGAGAGTCACTGGTTGTTGTCGTACTTGCTCTGCTCGTGTCGGCGCGAACCGATACTAGAGGAAGGAGAGCAGGGTAAGAGCATTGTCAGCAGTCCTACTTTTATACGTGGATGAGGTTCTGGTAACCTGGAGTTCCATCACCCGACGTTCGGACAGACAGTGTCCGCCAACCCAACTCTGCCTCATTTGTCCTTCCTCTCCACAACGTCAATCACTCGGACCAAAGCGCCAACACAATACAGCATATGTCCTACGGTCCATCGGACTAACTGCCCAAGGTGCCGTGAGCGACCGTTGCCGGCGAACTTGCAGCCCAGAGGTCCGTGTCCGTGGGGAGTGGGGGAGCGAGTGGAGGTGGTTGAGGTGGTTCAGTGTGTCTACTACACCGGCACTACTGACCGGACGATTGCGACAGCGAGTCAGGTCGGGGCAGTGATAACAAACAGCCACAGCGGCACAATTGTGTCACACCGGGTCTCGGGCCATTAGCAATCCAAGAAAGGATGGAAGGATTGATACGGCGAGGCATTCGCATGCCCGGCCGCGAGGATAAGGCATCCCGAGAGCGGGAGTAGCGGCTCAGTATGAGTGACTAGGCGGGTGAATGCTGTTAGTCCGTGAATGACGGCCCGGGCTCTCAAGACAGTACACATCAGTGGCAGGTCTCAGCCACTCGACGACAACCCGTTATGGGAGACACCCGGATGGGAGCAGTTAGCGACGACCCGAGGACCGGTGAGAATACCTCGGAAGGGTGCACGGACGCTACCAGTGTCGCCGATGGCGATTGAGGGGTTGTCAGTGTGGAGGTGGAGGTGTCAGTCAGCTAGTCCGCCGACGGCAGCATCGGTAGCCTCCTCGGGGAAACACAGTGAGTGTAGACTGGGTGACAGTCGCAATTGCTAACAGCCGACAGCGATCAGTGCTTCCAGGACGTCGAGGGATACTGTGCTCGTTGCCACAGCACTTAGGGGTAGAGACCTCAATGGCAGACTCCATGTCATGCCTACTGAGCCAGGATAGACTCTCGGGGACAGCACCTCAATCGAGGGACATGAAACCAGGCTGACGGGATGGGTGGTCGCGAGTCAGTGCAGCCCGGTCAGTGCAGAGTGTCGGAGAGACTTGTCATCCTAGTGCCCGACCGCGACGAAGACACCGACAGCGACGGTGTGTACAGTGAGCAGCATGGACGCAGGGAGACACAAACAGCTATCGGTGGCTTGAACGAGGTTTTGGTTGTTGTCCTGCGATGATTCAACTTCTCTCTCGACCTATGTGCCGCGCCTCGCGTATCGTCATCATGACCCTGCGAGCACATTCCCGAGTGTGTGTGGTAGCCTGGCCATCGCCTATCTCCGCGACCGCAAGTGATACATCCACGCTCCCCGCATTGCCCCCACCGATTCACGCGTCGCAGGCGTCTTGGATCTGAGAGGACGAATGGCGAGCGGCGTAGCAGGTCCATATCCCGATCGTCCCTCGGTTCAGTGTCAGCAATCACTGTCATGTAGCAGCCATCCTCGTGGCACCGTGGTAGTTGCCGGATTGCCGGAAAGATGCATCCCATATGATCACGTATGTGCATACATCCCAGTCGGGATCTCCGAGGAAGCAGCTTGCTGCTGCTGATAGCATATGCATGCGTGGCATGCGTAGCGAGAGGACGTAACTCGTTAATCTAACGCCAGTTAAGCTCGCCAAGGCCAAGTGGGGAAGTGAGGTGGGGATCGGGGTCTTGAAAGCGGTTTTAGAGCGGGAAATGGGAAATGGTCCTCGTGACCCGGTTCCTCTCTCTTTCCGCTTTCCGAGAGACTCTTGTATGCTGACAACTGACAACAGGCAAAACCAAAACCAAAGGGTAAGCAAGGCTGAGGCAAATCTAAACAGAGAGCAGCCGCAGGTACGAGGCGGGGCTCTCGACCTGGGGCACCGACAAGGTGGGGCTTGGAGGCGTTGGAGGCGGCGTTGGTGTGGGGTGAAGGGGGGATGGAGAGCAGCACCGAGCCAGAGTCAGGATCACGCTAACAACAATCCCGAGTTTGCCTTTGGCCTCTGCGCCTCTGCTCGTCTGCCTAGTTCACATCTCGGCAACATGTGCCATCTCGTGGCCACCAACTGGTAATATCACCACGCTGGGTGCTGCTGTTGAAATCTCGTAGTTGAGGCTGACCTTAATTCGGGTGCTTGCTTACCCTTGCGCTTCTACTGACAACTTACCCGAGGTGGGCTCGGTGCGAGGAGCCCATTGCTCTTCCTGACAGACTCTCTTGCTCTCCCATCAACATTGTCGTGGCCTGTGGCTCGTCTCAGCTCGTCTTTCCTCGACGTCTTCGCTTGGGCCTCGCGCCATACATCCATCAAGCAGCCTAGTGCTGTACCATGCAGTAATCGGTCGGCATCTCGGCCTTCAGTTATCCTCCTCCTCCTCCTCCTACTCGTCCTGCTCTAGCTTTCCACCCCTTACCGCCCGCTCCTTGGTATCCTTAGCCTCTCCATTCAACCTACCCTACAGTGCCGCCGGACCTTAGTCCCTCTCCGCCGCCGCCGGTGATTTGACTGGTCTACCCCGCCTCATACCTCACTAGCCTCTATACCCCGCTTCATACCCACCCTCCTTCACCCCAATTGAGCCGACCGACCCAGTATCCCGTTCACCACTCCTTGGAACTAGTCTATATAACCATGACGTGGGGCACTCTACCCCCTTTGTCTGCTGCATCTGTACCACTTCGCACCACCACTCGCCCAGCTCTGTCCATACTGGGACGTAGTGTAGCCTCGTCGCGATCAACAACAACAACGTCTTCGTACACTCAAACACCACCTCTTGCTCACGCTCGCCGTCGTCCTCGTCGCGTCACGTTCGCTAGCCCCATTGCACACACGCGCACATTCTCATCACACGCCTCGCCTATCACACTCGCGTCTGCATCTGTATACACTTATCCCCTCCCCCTCCACCCTAGCACTCCATCATCCGAAATGTCCTCTACCCCCGCACACGTTCAGGACCAGGTCCACCAGGCGTCCATGGAGGACCCCGAGAAGTTCTGGATGGCCCAGGCCGCCCAGCTTCACTGGCACAAGAAGCCCACACGGGCCCTGACATTGAGCACCAAGAAGCTCCCTGGTGGCATCGAGCACCCTACATGGCAGTGGTTCCCCGACGGAGAGATCTCCACCTGCTACAATCAGGTCGACCGTCACGTCCTGGCCGGCAACGGTGACAAGCCCGCCATCTTCTACGACTCGCCTGTCACTTGCTCCAAGCGCACCATCACCTACAACGAGCTCCTGGAAGAGGTCGAGACCCTCGCTGGTGTTCTCCGCGAGGCTGGTGTGACCAAGGGAGATGTTGTTCTCTGCTACAGTGAGTAGCGCGGGTGCCGAGCTTTTGCCGAGGTGGTGTCAAACAGATAGCTGACAATGACAGTGCCCCTCATTCCTGCTGCGATCATTGGTATCCTTGCCTCCAACCGTGTCGGTGCCGCCCACTGTATCGTCTTTGGTGGCTTTGGCGCTCCCGCGCTCGCCCAGCGTATTGACGCCGTTAACCCCAAGGTCATCCTGACCGGTTCGTGCGGTATCGACGGCTCCAAGATCATTCCCTACCAGCCCATGGTTCACGGCGCTCTCGAGCTTGCCAAGCACCGCCCTAACCGCACCATCATCTGGCAGCGTCCTCAGTTTGAGTGGAAGGTCAACGAGGGTATGGGTGAGCGCACCTGGCAGGAGCTCATGGTCGACGCCAAGGCTCGTGGCGTCAAGCAGGACTGCGTCCCCGTCAACTCTATGGACCCCGTCTACATCTCGCACACCTCGGGTACCACTGGTGCGCCCAAGGGCGTCGTCCGTGACTCTGGTGGACATGCCGTCGGCCTCAACCTCTCCATCTCGATGGTCTTTGGCATCAACGGCCCCGGTGATGTCATCTTCGCGGCTTCGGACATTGGATGGGTTCTTGGCCACGCCTATATCATGTCGGCTCCTCTTCTTACCGGTGCTGCCACCGTCCTGTACGAGGGCAAGCCTGTCGGCACCCCCGACGGCGCTGCCTTCTGGCGCATCATTGAAGAGTACCGTGTCAACACCCTGTACTGCGCCCCCACTGCCCTTCGTGCCATCAAGGGTGTCGACCCCCAGTCCAACTTCCTCAAGCGTGTTGGTGGCCGTGGCGGTCTCCGCTCTCTCCGCGGTCTCTTCCTTGCCGGCGAGCGCTCCGAGCCCACTCTCATCACCCAGTACCAGGACCTTCTCGACCACTACGCCGCTCCTGGAGCGCACGTCATTGACAACTGGTGGTCGACCGAGGTCGGCTCGCCCATTACATCTCGTGCTCTTGTCCCCCACGCCGCCTATGACCGTCAGACAAGGATCACCAACCACCCTCCCCCTGCCATCAAGCCTGGATCCGCCGGAAAGGCCATGCCCGGCTACAACCTCCACATTGTCGACGACGAGGGTCGCCCCGTCCCCCGTGGAGAGATGGGCAACATTGTCCTCGGCCTCCCCCTCCCCCCTACCGCGTTCACCACTCTGTGGCAGGACGAGGAGCGCTTCTACAAGGGCTACCTCAAGCGTTTCGACGGCAAGTGGCTCGACACTGGAGACGCCGGGTACATTGACTCGGAGGGCTACTGCCACGTCATGGCGCGTAACGACGATGTCCTCAACGTCTCGGCCCACCGTCTCTCGTCGGCCGCTATCGAGCAGGCCATCTGCTCGCACCCGCTCGTCGCCGAGGGCTGCGTCGTCGGTATCCCCGACGCGCTCAAGGGCCAGCTTCCCTTCGCGTTTATCACCCTCTCCGTTCCCGACCACCCCACCTCTGCCATCCCCGACCCCAAGATCTACAACGAGATCCAGCAGCTCGTGCGTAGCCAGGTCGGCACCATTGCGACATTGGGTGGCATCATCCAGGGCAAGGGCATGATCCCCAAGACCCGCTCGGGCAAGACTCTCCGTCGTCTCCTCCGCGCGCTCGTCGAGAACGCCGCCCACGAGGACTTTGACGCCGACATCTCGACGCACGTCCCGTCCACAATCGAGGACTACAACACGGTCGACGTTGCCCGCGCAAAGGTCCGCGAGTACTTTGAGGTCATGAAGGACAAGCACCGCGCGATCGAGGTCCGCGCAAAGTTGTAAGCAGACGACGGCATGAGAGGAGAAGGAGCAAAGTTAGAATTCTAGGAGTAGTCTGCTCGTCCACATCATCTTGGAGAGAGAGGCGACTGATCAGAAGAAAAAGAGAGTAGCCAGGCTTTTTTATCTTTGTATATATTGTGATGACAATTCTTCCAAATCAAATGAGCGTGGTGCTGCCTGCTGAACGCACTGGCCCGACTGCTAACGATAGCTGCTGACCTCGCCATCGTGAGCGATGCTCATATCAGACTGTAACTACTGCATTCGGTACACTCTCTTAACATCGAGTAACGGCTACGACGCGACTACTATCACTCAACTTATGTCTACAACCACTTCCCCGGCAACTAGTCGCTGTCGCTGTCGCTATCGCTGTCACTACCCGCGCGCGCCTTGTACTTCTTCTCCTTCTTCTTGTACTCCTTGTGCTTGTCCTTCTTGCCCTTCTTCTCGTCGTCGGACGAATCGCTCTTGTGGTGCTGGTGCTTGTGCTCGTCGTGCTTCTTCGGCGACTTGGGGGGCCTGGGAGACGAGGGTGACTTGGGCGACTTGGGCGATTTGGGACCCTTGGCGGGCTTGGGGGAGCTGCCCTTGCCGTGCTTGTCCTTGTCGTGCTTGTCCTTCTTGTCCTTGTCCTTCTCCTTGTGGTTCCCACCATGGTGAGGCGCGTGGGACTGGCCGGCGGGACCATGCGAAGCTCCACCACCACCGTGAGGTGACGCGGGTGGCGCGGAAGCGAAGGCGCCAGCGAGACCGCCAGCGGAGGCAGTGAGAGCGGGCTTGGACTGCGCGGTCGGATTATAGTAGCTCGCGGCCTCGCCCTGCGGCGCCGCCTGCGCCTGGGGCCGCTGCTTGTGCTCGGGCCAATTCTGCCACGGCGCCCACTCGGCGGGCCGCTGCTGCTTGTGCTGCGGCCACTGCTGCCACGGCTCCCATCCGCCGGGCGGCGCCTGGGGCGAGGGCTGGGAGAGCTGCAGAAGGGGGTGCTGAGGCTGCGGGGCCTGCGGGGCATTGGGCGGCGGAGCACCGGGGGCACTGCTGCCCGGCGGCGCGAACTCGCCGTGGTCGGGCTTCCAGCCTGCGTACGGGATAAAGGGCTTGTTCGGGTCCATTGGGAGTGTGGGAGGGATGTTCGGTGCGGGAGGGAGAGGGGCAAGAGATAGTGGGTCTGATGAGCTCGGGAAAGAGACGGTGGCAACAACGGCGAGAGTGTTATAAAGAGGTCAAAGCGAAGAGCAGATGTGAAAGAAGCAACGCATCGGTGTGCGTATCGAGTCGTTCGGTTCCAGCAGACAAAGGGCAGCACAGTGTTCGGGCGTCGGCTTGGCGCTGCCGGTCATCGCCTGTCATCGCTGCTGCGCCTCGTGGGAGCTCCTGGAAGCAGACGCTCGCCATCAGCCGCGCCTAGCTTGACATGGCTTGATGCAGCACAGACCTCCGTCAAGTCCAGCTTGACCTCGGGACAATACAACATCGCATACAACAGCCCCTATCATTACAACTGCTCTAGATCAAGAGCACGACAAGATCCATCTCCTTCATGAGCTGCGGCCACGGGGTGAACCCCTGCCCCTCGTCCAGTCGGCGCCACTGCTCCGACAGCAGCGATTGCTAATATCCGTCAGCCCTTGTCCACAAACACCAACACTCGTACTCACCGCAGTCATCAGATCCGTGCAGTGGTCCTTCTTGAAGATACCAAACAGGTTGCTCACCCACGCCCGGTCGTCGCCCAGGGCACGCGCACCGGCGATGAGCAACGGCCACACGAGCATGACGGGCTCCATCGAGATCTCGGCGCAAAGCTCGAGCACACACTTCACGGCGGTCTGGACGCGCTCGTCCGTTGGCGACACGCCAAGCACCTCGTGCAGCAGGGTAACGACCATTGCGTACCGGTACGCCGAGTCGCCAAGGAGCACACGCGAGTGCTGCGGCACGCTCTGCTGGCCCATGGACCAGATGCGCAGCTGCTCCAGCAGTGCCCATGCCTCAGTGTCAATGGCATCAGCGATTGCTGCCATCGCCGGGTCGATCTCCAGGTGGCTGCTGATATCGCTTCCGGGTGTGCCGCCAGTGCCGCCGTTGCGCGCGACGGCCACAGCCTCAAGGACCCTTTCCTTGCGGTAAGCGATCACGCGGCACTTGGCGACCATCTCTGCCATTCCGCGCGAGATTCCAAAGGTGTGCTCATAAGCGTCCCACTGCCACTCGGTCGTCGCGCTCCGCTGGTTCTCGAGCCACCACGGGGCATCGTGGCCGAGCAGTGTCGGCTCTTCGCCTGTGGTAAAGGTCGAGAAAACGTCCGACGTCGCCAACTGCTCAATCACAAACCGCCGCGAGAAGTTGTGCGGATCGGCAGCGAGCAGAGCAACGGCGCCACCGCGCTGAAGAATCAACCGCAGTGCAAAGTCGAGATTCTTCTTCCACCCCTTGTCGGCAAGAAGGACATCGCGGACTTTGAGCATCATGCACGTTGCCAGCACCATGTCCAGCTCAGCGTCACCCTGCCGTGTGAGCGACAGCAGCATTTGAGCGTCCGCATGCCTCCTCGCGCGTCGCGTCTCCACCAGCATGTTGTTGGCGTCCTCGCTGACCTGGTTGCCATAGTCGAGGTACTGGTGATGCAGGTGTCCAGCAGCAAGCGACAGCACACCAAGCCGGAACGCGGAGCGCGCGGGCGAGTCGCCGTCGTGCACAATAAGCGGGAGCGAGACATTCAAGATCGGGTTCTTGTTCTTGCTCCCCGGCACCACTCCCTGGGACATGGACATGGCTACGACGATCGACGACGTGAGGCTGAAAAAGTGGTGGAACAGCCGCCTAGACGACGCCGTCGGGAACGCCACCGCGAGAGGATCCGGCGAGGGCGTGATCGGAAAGGCAAACGCCGTCTCCGACATGTCCATCATGTCCATGTACGGAAGGTCGAAAGTAAAGGTCGAGCTACCCCCTGGGCCGCTGCGGTCCTTGTTGATCTTCCGTCGTCGCATAAGAGTGCTGCTCTCCATTGAGATCCGGGGGTTGTTGCTTTCAATAGTCTCGGTAGCAGCTGCCGACGGCAGCGTTTCCTGCCCGTCGGTGCTGATTGGAGCAATGGTTGCCGAGGTGGAGGGACATGTAGACGATCCAGGGATCGGGCGGCGAGCGAGCGAATGCAGGAGCGCGACCGGGTTGAAGCCCGATAGGCTGACCGCAGAAGCGGCCGCCGACGCCGCAGCAGATGCAGCCGCTGATGCAGCGGACGAACTCCCCGCTACCAGACCGATGCCGGGTAGGGAGAAACCGCCTAACAGCGAGCTTGTGTCCGACATTGTACTTGTCCAGCGCTCGCTCTCGGTATCGCTGGCCCCAGAAGACCTCGAGCTTGCAGGTGACACTGCTGGCGGCTGAGATGCAGGAGTCGGCGGAGCTGGAGTCGAACGGACCAGCCGCCCAAACGAGGGGACCGACGCAATGGGCACTACTGGAGGAGGAGGCATCAGCGACGCTGGTGCTGGGGCAGCGGTCAGAATCGGTGTGTTACCCGGGGCGCGGACTCGCGTCACGGGTGCGAGCAAGGGCAGCGTACGCGCCACACGGGGACGAGGGACAGAAGCAGGAGTAGGAGCCAACGTACTTGGTGCAGCAGTTCCGTGGTTGCTTACGGACATGGTGACCCCCGCGTTCCTGGCACTAGACCCATGTGCCCCACCTCCGCCTCCGTTGCCCTGCCCCGTACTCATCGCAATTCCTCGTTCCGGCCCTGGCGGCCCCAACTCCAGTATCCCATCTTCGGCGTCTCCGTCATTGGCCCTGCGTGACCGCGGCTTGTATGCGAGAAACGACGGGTCCGGCCATTGGCACTAGAATTGTCAGCAAAATAACGAGTAAAAGCCGTCTCAGGGTCCACTCTGTGGGGCGCCAAGCTCGCCAACAACAAACGCCGCTTTCCGTCCTTGCAACCGACACCGACGCCACCGTCGACGACCTAGGTCTAGAACGCCGTCTCTGCTAAGCTGCGTCGTTGTTCGATTGCGCGGTTGCATGGCTTGTAGAAGACCGCAACACCCTACAGGGAGATGGGCGGACACATCCGGCTTTCCAGCGCTGGGCGCGGGATGGGCTGGTGAGCAGTCAAACCCAGCTGCCGTGTGCACACAGCTGCACAGCAGCACGGAAGACGTGGGATCGGGCACGGGTGACACAGTGAGGCGAGGCCCCATACGCGCCCCGCGGTGACTCCGCAAATCGTCAGACGGTGCCCAGAGCTCACATCCGCCCAGCTTCATCCTCACCCCTCGAACACGCAGAAGTAATAGCAGCTCAACTCACCTCGATCTCCAGGTCTGAGCAGCGGGTGCACACGGGGTGGTTCTCATCGCACTTGACCTTGCGAGCGCGGCACGTGAGACAGCCGGTGCGACTACGCGAATAGCGCTGCTTCCGTGCGCGGGGCCTGCGGAGAGGACCGAGTCCGCCGGATGCTGGGGTTGAGGACGCTGGCGTCAAAGTAGAGTATGTACTTGAATGCAGGTGTGACTGGAGCTTCTGGTGCGTATTTGTGTTGGAAGTGGAGGGGGGGAATGAGTGAGAGTGCGGGTGGTATGACCGAGAACTTGTCGGCGACGTCGCGAACGCGTGCTTGCTGTTCACCGGCGACGTGACCGATACTGGGCTCACAACCGTATGCGGCGAGCGCGCGGCATAGATACCGGGTGGCGACTCGAGCGTCGAGGCATGGTCGTACGCGTGCGCGGCGGTGGCGACATCAAACCCCAGGTCGAGCGCGGTGTGGAGCACGGGCGAGGGATGATGGTGGTGATAGCGGGGTACTGGGCTGTTAACAACAACTAGCGCTACTCTATACTTGCATGTAGTTGAAGAGGTCGCGGTCGACTCTGCGGGCATTGTTGTGTGACCAGTGCTCGATGTCGTTTATGGTTTGCCGACGGCTAATCGTCGACTGGAGGCGGTCGCAACGAGGAGAAACAGGTACAGAGGATGGATAAACGGCGAGAGAATGGAGTGAGAGACAGCAGGAGGCGCGAGAGGGATAGCCGTATGGATAGATGGGCGTTGATGATGATGTCGTTGTCGCGGTTGACGGTGAGGGGGGCGATAGCAATAGCGAGTAGCGACGAGCAAGAGCAACAAGAGATCGAGGTCGAGGTCGAGGTCGAGGACAGGGGAGGATGGAGGATGGAGGATGGACGAGGCGGATAACCGGAATTTGCCCCAACTCCACAATGTCCTGGATCTCTCCCTCCCTCTCCAGTTCACCTACACCCTGTCTTCACTTGTTCTCTTCCAGGATACATCGCGTGCATGCATATGCTCCTGCTCCTGCTCCACATGCTCCACTCTGCTCTCGTACATCTCCCCCATGCATGCATTCATCGGGTGGCCTCCCGTTATATCGGGTCGGGGCTCGGCGATTGCATACAAACCCTCACCTGGTGTTGCTTATCATTCCTCATAGCTGCTAAGCGATCGCTTAACATCGTGGCGGTGGCGGTGGCGGAGATGGCCGACGCCGTGTCCACGACCAGAGTCACTTGTCAAGTGTCGAGGCTGTTCGCCAGACCGCGTCCACACTGCCGTCAATCTGACTCTTGAGCATGTGTACGACTGGAAGAGAAAGCACTGAAGGGAAACAGATACGAAGAGACCCAAGTTGAAGCACTACTCTGGGAGATAGCGCGATTCCGAGACGGAGCCTCCGTCGACCCTGGCCTCGGCTCCGTTCTACTGGACGGCCCCGGACACCTTGGCAGGTGTCGCGAGCCGGTGCTCCGAAGCGATGCTCGTACCCCCCGCCCAGGTCTTGATCCGCTCTTATCTCTCACCCGAGCAATCTAGCTCGCGATATCCGCCGGCCACCGGCGCAGACATCCGCGGGACTGATCAGGCAGAACTCGACTGACAGAGCTCGCGGAGCCCTCGGGGCTTGTCTCCCTCTGCACTCCAACCGGCCTGTCCACATCGAGATAAGGCAAGATAAGAGGATGTCGAAAGGGAACGGAACTGTACAGGCATCACGGTCGGTATTGTTGCCCACCATGTATCTTTCCGAGGTTAAACGTTCTTTCGGCCTTCGGGTGGCCTTGAGGACATGTCCGTCGACGGCTACCGGACAACGGATTAGACACAGGCAGGCCCGTCGCCGTTGACGTGCAACGCTCTCGATATCTGGCGTCAAGTGCCCAGTTCGCTCAGTCCGTTTATGGTGCCGTGGTATAGCACGTCTGCAGGGACACCGACGGACTCGGCCACGGCCACCGCGCTAACACACTCACGGCCTCGGACTCGGACTCGGACTCGGACTCGGACATGGACTCGGATACACTCACTGAGGACGCGCCTAATGCATAGAGCCAAGTCTCGACATGCCGTGCATATGCGCAAGCATATATCATCACCGTTGAATGGACTGTAGCCGGCGGTCAACCCCCCCCGGGCTGGCCACAACATATTCGGTCGAGGCCGACGGGCACCACAATGACGCAACTACCCAGCTTTTTTCTCTTGACAACGAGCCATCCACAGCGTCCACGGCATGCATAAAACATCTTTGCGCATCCTGCTCTCACTCACCCCAGCTATCTCTCCCATACTTACACTCGCACTCACCCCCACCCATGGCATCGATAATCATAACAGGCGCAACGGGCACGGTCGGCAGCGCGGTGCTCACGCACGCGCTCGCGTCCCCGGCCGTGGCGAAAGTGACCGTCCTCGCGCGCCGCGCGCCGGACGTGGCGCACCCCAAGCTCGAGACGGTGCTCCTCCCGTCGAGCGAGTATCCCGCCGGCTTCTCCGAGTTCCCCCCCGCGCTCGTCGAGCGGCTGCGGGCGCGCGGCGCCAGCGCCGTCGTGTGGGCGCTCGGCATCAGCCAGACGGCCGTGGGCAAGGACGAGTATATCAAGTAAGTGAGAGGTAGGGTGGGGCTGACGCCAGGATCACGGAAGAGTACACCCTCACCGCCGCCCGCGCCCTCGCGTCCCCCTCGTTCAGGTTCATCTACGTCTCGGGCGAGGGCGCCGACCAGGCCGAAAAGTCCTGGACACTCTTTGGCAACGTCAAGGGCCGCACCGAGCGGGCGCTCGCGGACATGGAGCGCGCGGGCGGGATGCGCGTCGCGAATCTCCGTCCGGGGGGTGTGGTGCCCTCTGCAGAGGTGGGTCTCGTCTTGTTCTGCTTGCTGACCCGCAGCACGCGGCGAATGTCTCGTGGTCTACACGCCTTGCCGTCAAGGCTGCCGGCTTCCTCATCCCCAGTCGCATGATCACGTCTGCCGAGATTGCGACCGCAGCTGTCGGCCTTGCGGTGCGCGACGACGGTTGGGAGACGCGCGACAAGACTGGACTCTGGATCGACAACACTGGTCTCAAGGCGCTTGCGAAGCGGTTCAGCGAGGAGATGGCAAACTAGAGTGTAGTAGAGTCTCGGGTCTGTGTTTTGAGCTGCTAGGTCTATATGTATATCATCAGAGTATTATGAAAGAGAGAGCGAGGAGAATGAGAGATGAGAGGAGTTCTGGAGCCAGGGCAGGCCGCTCGGCGCTAGCTGCCCAATAGCGACATGCCGACCCAAGATACAAGTATCGCACACTGCCTGCCGTACACGTCGAAGCCCAGCATCCCCTGTTCCTCAAGCCGCTGCAGCCCCTCGAAGCTCCCTACGCGTAGGACACTCGGCGCTAGCTCCTCGCACCGCCGTACACCTCCCGCGCGCGGGTCTCGAACGCCTCGACCATCTTGTCCGCGACCTTGGGGAGCACAGCCTGCGAGGCGATACGGTGCAAGGGGTTGGCAAACGCAAACGCGAGGTCGATCGAGAGCAGTGTCGGCGCGTTGGGTGCAGGGCTCGTGGGCTTGAACGACCATGTCGAGACAAGGCTCTTGAAGAGCGGCGACGACTTGGACGCGGTTGCCTGTAGAGTTAGTTGAGAGTTAGGAGGAGGGGTTGCAGTCGCTGCGGCGAGTGGGCGGACGAGGTAGAGGCGACATCGCATCCCGGCTCCGATGTCAAATGGGTAGCCGGGTAGGTCTTTCACATCACTTGCCTCGCTCGCACTCGTCCACTCCCTCGCTCATTCTCAACTCACCGAAACACTCTCAAACGGCACACCCTCCACGCGCGAGATGTACTTCTCCTCGAGGCCGCCGAATCCAACAGCGAGCTCGGCGTTGACGACGAACGGCTCAGTCCCCGGCTTCCAGTTGGTGGCGGGGAGGCCGGTCGGGTCGAGCACAGTCGAGCCGGTGCAGAAAGGCAGGAAGTAGGCGTACGCCGGGACGTCCGAGACGAGCTCGTACAGCTGGGCCGGTGTGTAGCTGGATGTTAGCGAGTGTCAGGGGCGGTGCGGAGGCAGTGGATAAGGTCTCGCTCGCGAGCTCGCACGATGTCATCGATCGCACGCGACGATCGCCGCTCGGTTGGCGGCCGAGCACACGCGTGCCCGCGCAGAACATGCTCCCGATCAGAGATAAGAAAAGTCCGCGTCGTCGGGAATCGGGAACCGTATCGCGGGGTGGAGTCACACGACCGCAGCGGGGTAGACGCATCGAGCAGGGCGCAAGGGATGACAGGCGTAGCTGAAGAGGCCGTCGGGGCCGAGCAGGTGCGCGAGGACGGCTGGACCTCGGCCTCGGTCTCGGCCTCGTCTTGCCACCGGGTGTCGCCGCCGACACCCGCCATTCCCGACGACCATAGCCTGACCAGAGCACAGCACACGACCGCACAGCCAGCTCCATATCCTCAACACAACCCAAAGCCCCAGAATCACCATCCGAAGAGGGACGAACTCTCACGCAGAAACCAATGAGAACCAGAACCAGAAGCCCGGCCAAGAATCCCCACAGCTCAGACTCACGGCATGATCTTGCGCGCGTTGAAGCGCTGCTCGTCGCCCTCGACAGCGGTCGGGAGGCTGGCGAGCTTGGAGATGTCCGGCAGGGAGAAGAATGTGCGGGCGGAGAGGATGGACGGGGTAGAGATGGGAACGGAGAAATGGGACGAGCGCGCGGCGGCGGGGCGGGCGATGCTTATGCTCCCGATACCATGTCCGCTTCTGCTCAGGTTGCGCGAGGGGCCCGCAAGGCGGAGTGCGGGACGCATTGTTTGTGGAGAGAGAGATGTGTTGAGATGGAATAAAAGCAATGGAGACAAGAGAGAGAGATGGATGACAAGGATGGATTTGTGATTGCGTGGGCTGTGAGCTGGGCTATAAAATGTCGGAACAAGGTAGATTTGTATTTTCATTTCTCAAGCCACCACCACTGTAGCCAAGGGACACCATCTTCCTGTTGATGACATGTCCTCACACGACTCTGAGACATGCCTCATGACGGGATATTTCTCGACTGCTCGCGCGTATATCATCCTCGTGCACAAGATGCATCGCCCCGCGGCACAACAGCTATACACTTCGAGGTCTACTCGGGCTCTGTGACCGGTGCTTCTAATAGTGTTCGGCATCCGCCAACGACCTCTGTCCTCGCCTCCGCGCGTCCTCTGTCCTCTAAGGTCGTACAAAATAACTCAGATTAGTAGCGTGTCGACGCGCAGCTGCACCTATCTGCGCCTACTCGTCGACCTTGTTCTTCTTGCCAAAGCCCATCTTGAACTTTCCAAAGCCGGCAGCTCCAGAAATCTTGCGTCCGGGACTGGTTCCGCCAGCGTACGGGTTCGAAGTCGAGCCGGTAAGGCCGCTGCCGCCGTTAAACTGCGTGCCAGACGCAGTGCGGTCGGCGCGGGAGAGGCTGTAGCCGCGATCCGGGCGGGACATGGACTGCGAACGAGAGCCGTGGGTGCCCCGGGGGATGGCAACAGGGACACTGAGCGAGCTGTGGTTGGAGGAGTTGGTGGAGGTGGACAGCATGGAGGACGAGAGGTCGGTACCGCCGTGTTGGTCAACCATTAGGCTATTGCCTCGGATGGGAGATGATCCCGATGTTGCGCCAGAACGCGTGGGAGACGACGACGGCGCCGTCCGAATAGGCGTTACAGGCTGTGCATGCGCAGCGTCGTGCTCGTCCGGCGTGCCAGTCAGAGTCGTCGACACAGTGTTTAGTGTCGCAGTCGTAGACGGCTGCCGCTGGATAGGGCGGCGAAGCGTGGAATCGGGAGTGGGCGTATTGGACGAGGGAGGGTGAGTCATGCTCTCGCGCTTCTTGAGCGAGAACCATTTCGACTTTTCAGCCCCAGGTGACCGAGTAGCAGACGTGTCGCGACGGAAATAGCCACCACCAGTGCTGGCCTCGCGCCTCGATGCCGCTGCGGTCGCAGGGCTCAGAGCCGCCGTCTCGTGGTACGTGTGATTGTGGACCGAGCCGTTGGGCGTCTCCTCGCGGCTGCTCCCGCTCGAGTCTGGTGTCTTGGCCGTTGTGGAGACGTTGAGCGCCGGTCGTGCTGGGCTGTACATGGCTGGAGTCTGGGGATGAACATCGCTGGTCGGTGAGGGCGGTACCAACGACGGCGCTGCAGACGCGGCAGAAATGGCCGATGCCGACTCAACCGCATCAACAAAGGTGTCCTCGGCGGCGGCGGCCTCCTCCTCCTCTGGCACCTCGACAATCGGGACAGAGACAGGGAACGAGGGGGCAACGCGCGGTTCAGGCATCTTGTTGAGGCCAAGGCTCATGAGGTCCAAGTTGACGGCCTGATAGAAGAGGACATAGCCGGCTCCTGTGATATTGTCGCCAAAGTAGTTTGCCAGGTCTGACTCTTCGATCGGTTCCATATTCTCGTCGTCGCACATGACCCATTTGTTGCCCGCGCGGACAATGGTAACGTAGTGCCCATGTGTGGGACCGCTGTGGGCGTCAGCATACTGTAGGTCACATGTTGTGGGGTGTCTGAGACAGCGATAAAGCGCACTGTCTTTGCGGCCAATCGAGGCGTCCCCAGCGCAGACGGGTCGAGCTATAATTGTCCTCGACAGAGCGTCGAAGGCGCGTGGACGCAGGACGCTTCCTCGGCGAAATAACACCAAGCTCGGGAATAGAACGGTACTCACTTTCCGATGTGCACCACCACAGCGAACAACTGATAGAGCCTCTCCGCGTCCTTTGTGTCTTCTGTCGTGCACGGGACGCGCAGCTCGAGGGGGAACGTGACACGGTAGAAGAGCTTGTGGAGACGTCCCATCTCGTCCTGACGGAAACGCTTCAGATGAAGGCCGAGAATGTTGGGCAAAGACTTGATGCGCATTCTGGACCGTGTCAGTAACAGACGACGCTCGTCTCTTACCTCCTCTCAGCCTCGACCAGGCTGCAGCACGTCTCGCAGTAAAACTTGTTCTTGGAGCAGAGCATTTCCGAGTGGGAGAACTGTCGCAGACAGGCGGTAAGCGAAGAGTGCTGCTCGATATCAATCGACAGATCCAAAAAGCTCTCCTCGCGGCTCGAGGTCGTCTCGCAGTTGAGGCAGCGGGTCTCATTGACGAGCACGCCCTGGAAGAGATTGTGGATAAACGTCTTGCCGTGCTCCTGCATGGTAGTAACCGCCTGGCCGCGCTCCTTGAGCTCGCCATCCAGCCGCTCCACCTCCTCGGCGAGCTGATTCAGCATGAATCCCAGAAACTCGTGCGCGTCCTGCTGGCCCTGGCCCGCGAACATGACGTGGTGCTTGCGGACGGTCCGCAGCACGTCCTCGGGGCGGACAACGCCGCGACCGAGCGTTCCAGCGAGATAAGGGCCGCCACCGCGTGGTGTAGAAGGTGGGGGTAGCGATGCGAGCAATGCCGGGCCTTGGGGCTGGCCGTTGGCATTTGTTCCTGTACCCGAGACGAGGGATGCCGAGGGGAGTGACGCAGCATTGTTGCCCGTGGCGTTGGTTTGTGGGACGCCATTCGGGGCAGCTGCTGGGGGTGCCTTTGGAGCGGCAGGGTGGTGGGGCAGGGATGTGGAGAGGTGGTGGAACAATGTCTGAATGGTGGAGAAGAGCGTCATGTCGGGGAAATTGGGGTCGTGGGGTAAGACAATCGGGGGAGCTGCCGGTGTCGCTGCCGCCGCCGCAGCTTGGTTGGCGGCATGGATAGGAGCAAGCGACGCCGGAAGCGGCTTGGGCAACTTTTCATCGTTGGACTTTTTGCCAAAGCTAAATGACAGGCCTCGCTTGGAAGTCGATGCGGCATTCTTGTCCTTGTCTTCGGCTGCAGAGTTCGATCCCTTGCCATTCACCCCGGCAGGTGATGCCACGCCTTCGGGGCTGGGTGGGCGGATGGGTCCCGTCGCCACCGCGCCACCGAGCGCATTGTACGGCTTGTTGACCTCGGGATACGCCTCGACAAAGTGTCTGAATGGTGGCGACGCATAGAGAGCCTGGAGGACCGAGTTGCAGTAACAAGTGTTGCCAAACTAAGGTGTGAGTCAACCAAGCTCTGGGTGGATGTCGGCACGCGACTAGCAAGCCGCCAAACTCACGTTCTCGAGACCCCATAGGAGGTCATCACCGAGCTCTGGCTCCTTGCTCTTGGTGTCTACTGCGGATGTGTCGACTGTCGCGTCGAGGGGCGGTGTGTCTTTGGCATTGCCGTTGACGCCACTGTTGCCGCCGATACGGAAGCGGCGCCAGTTGTCCATGACGCGGCGGGGTAGAGTAGATTAGAGAATGCGATGAAATGAAATGGTCCGGAGTTGGAGGGATATGTGTACAGTGAATGCAATGCAAGTGAAGAGAGAGTAGTTGGAGAGAGAGATATGTGTAGAGAATGAATGAAGGGAGAGATGGAGAGATGGAGGTGGATGATGACAAGACGGAGAGAGATGAGATGACGATACGGATAACACCAAATCAGTGGATGCAGGCGGGAAAAGTGGGCAAACGAAATAAAAAGCCGCGGCGCGGTCTACTTTGATGGTGAACAAGACGGACCAAGTAGTGATCAAAAAGCACACTAGTCTGTAGAGATGGTCAGACAAGAACGGGAAAGTGAGTGAATGCAACCTGTGCTCGCTGTTGTAAAGGTGCTTGTCATCGCCTCTCTCCCTCTTCGTCTCTTCTCGGCGACATTGCCCCCTCCCCCGTCCCCCTCGTCTCCGATTGTGGGGATGAGTGCCATGCGGTCAGGAACGGGCCTAAATCTGCACGTACGTAATACATTTTTCTGGTACTGCATGTAGTATTGTACCCACATTCCAGTTGTCGCTCACTCCTCTGTTCGTATGCATGTACAAGGATGCACAAGGCTGTAGCGACGACGACTAGCGCGGTGCTTAGCGTGGCATCTAGTCGTTGGACTAGTTGGCCTGGTAGTGATCTACAAAAGATGGGGTAGCAAATGCGCGGACCAGTAACCAGCGAGAGCGAGCGTGATCATGGGACCTGGGCAATGTTGGGTGGCGTACTATACATCCACTTCATTGAGAGCACATGGATCCATCGAGCAGCAACCCCGATATATCGGCCCGATCTCTACAATGCCATCTGCCTCATCGTCGCTGAGGTGCATCATGGGTCGCTCAAACAGAGTTAAGATGAGAATGAGAGGATGTAAAGAGAGATGGCATAAGGAGGTGGGAGAGATGACTGATAACGAAAAGGGCATCTTTCTGGTGCGCGTCCACCATGAGAGAGGAACAATAACAATAACAAACACTCTTTGGACACTCGTTCCATCATCTCAACTCAACTCACTATCTTATCTCATCTCATCTCATCTCGGACGACCTCAGCATCGACCTTGACACGTTCATGCGCGAAGATTGATTCCAAGAAGAGTTTGATCATTGCAGGACTGTCCCCTTTGGTCGCTCGGCTCATCTCTGGAGAAATCAACAAGACAAAAACCCAAAGTTTGGACGCGTCGCGCTTAACGTAACAATTTCACCACAATCACAATCACCATCACGACTACAACCATCAACAACCCAGTATTCCCATGCCGTCTTCGTGATCACTTGACATCTTGCAGCGACAAGGGACGCGTAGGCTCGACCGGCACTCCTCTACACGCTAGCGGACACCGAGAACGCTTCAGCGACGGACATCAACCCATTCCTACACACATACTCTATCTATTGACCTCCACCTTCCTCCTCTCCGAGCAGTCCTCGCACAATGGCGCTCGTCGACCTCACCGAGATCCTCCCGCGGTACATCACAAAGAAGCGTACGCGCCGGCTGCCCGACGACTTCTTCCAGTCGCCGCCGCCGGACCAGCAGGATGCACTCGACAGCATCACAATCTTTGGGCTGAACACATTCGCGTTCGCGCAGGAGGCCGAGCTCTCGCAGACTTCCGAGCACCCGGCCCACGTATCCGACCATGAGGATGCGGCCGACAAGGGGTCTCAGGCATCCGAGTCTTCTGAGTCTTCCGACGACGAAGAGTTTCAGGACGCCGCTCAGAACAAGATGGATGACGCCGAGGACGATGTTGACTCGCTCAGCGAGCTGAGCCTGTCGCAGGTATCGCTGAACGACTCGCAACATGTCCGACCAGACGACGACGACGACGACCTGATGTCTCAGTCAGGACCGCCGACCCCGCGGCCACTGCCGATGGATCCCCTAGCGTCGCCATCGACGCAAGCCACACCATCACAGCCCACCAAGCCCCCGTCCCAAGCACAAGCACCCGCTCAGGCAAAGCCACAAGCACGTCCGCCGCCGCCCATTTCCGCCCGGTACGCGAGCAGCTCTCCAGCCCCGATGCCCATCAAGGCGCCGATTTCTCGTCGGTCAACAACGCGACCATATAATGCGTTTGCTGCGCCACTGCGGCCGCGTACTGTTTCGTCCGAAGTCGTGGTCGAGGCCGAGGTGGAGGAAGACGAGAAAGACTCTCTGGACGAAGACGATGAGGACGAGGACGAGGACGCGCTTTCCGAGTACGAACTGGAACAGCGCCGCAAGCGCGCCTCGCTCGCAGCGAAAGCAGTCCCGGCGCAACCACAAACTCTCACCCAGAAGACGGAGGAACACGAGTCCCTCTCGCAGTCCCAGGACTCGAGCCAGGTCAAGCTCGGCCGCTACTCGACCGCACACGACATGGAGAACGAGATTGATGAAGAAGAGGAGGCGGAGGAAGAGGACGACAACAAGGCGGTGGAAGACTCGCTTCCTACACCCTCACCCGCCCATGGGACCGGCACGCCGGGCTCATCTGACCGCCGCGTCCTCGTGCCCACCACCGACGAGAGCGATCCCAAAGCCCAGGCGCAGGCAAACATCACCCTCACGCAGTCATCCCCCGCTGCGCCCACCTCGAGCGCACGACCTCTGCCCAAACGCCGCCCGCGCACCTCGACCGCGACAAACGCAAGCGGAGGAGGCGATGCGGACGACGAGGCACCGCGCAAACGGCCGAGGGTGGACCCCCTCGTTGTTGTTGGCATTCCTGCAAGGACCCCAGCTAAGCCCGAATCCTCTCCCGTCTACGCCACACCGGACAATCGCGCCAACGAGCCGCCTCTGTCTGCGGGTCCAAGCCGCACACAAGCCAAGGTTGCTCCTTCGGTGGCCACTCCCAGCATGCGGCCGTACACTCCCGATGCCGACGCAGAGGCTGACGCTTCGCCCGTGCTGCCTCTGGCGCAGAAGCTCAATGGCTGGATGCCCGATTTGGTATTCAAGGGGCTCTCGACCAAGACGGTGCGGCGGTTGGGCGCGGATGCGGCGCGGGAACGGCAGCGGCTGGCCGAGGAGCAGACCAAGAAGCGCAAGGCGAGGAAATCGCAGACAAAGTAGTTTTGTACCAGGAATCAACGACGTAGCAACGGACCACGACATATATATACTGCGACAACCAATCATGCATGTACGATACCGGGATACGAATATCCGAGTCCAAGAAACCTAATCTGTCTATGCGCCTGCGTCTACTTCTTCAGCCTGTCGGCGACATACTTGTCCCAACCGAGCTCCTCGAGGTCGTCGGCCTTGACGAGCACCTCCTCCTCGAGCGCCTTGGCGTAGCTCTCCGTGTCGGTCTGGAGCTGCGGGACCGAGGTGCCAAGGATGCGGATGGCGAGCAGGGCCGCATTGGTGCTGTTGTTGATGCCAACAGTCGCGACGGGGATACCGCGCGGCATCTGGAGGATCGAGTAGAGCGAGTCGACGCCGTCGAGCACCGACGCCTTGACGGGGACACCGATGACGGGGACAGATGTCTCTGACGCGACCATGCCGGGGAGGTGGGCAGCACCGCCAGCGCCAGCAATGATAGCCCGCAGACCGCGGGTCGCGGCCGAACGCGCGTACTTGACCATGCGGTCGGGGGTGCGGTGCGCGGAAGTGATGGTGAGCTCGTACGGGACGCCAAACTTGTCGAGAATCTTGGTGGCGGGGAGCATGGTGGGGAGATCGCTGTCCGAGCCCATGATGATGCCGACAAGGGGTGTCTTGTTCGAGTGCCCAGGTACAGGCGCGGCGGCAACAGAGTCGATAAACTTGGCGTCGAGGTCGGGCTGCTGCGACAACAGCGTACGGACAGACCCACGGACAGCAGCGTCCGACTCGCCAGTCACTGTGATGTGTCCCATCTTGCGCGCGGCCCGCGACTCGGTCTTGCCGTACAGGTGCACATTGGCTCCCGGAACAGCGAGCGCGGCGTCCGCAATGTCCTCAATCGGGCCCATCTCCGACGACACACCGAGCACGTTCACCATCGCGGCCGAAGGCACACGCAGCGAAGTGTCGCCCAGCGGCAGCGAGAGGATCGCACGCAGGTGGTTCTCAAACTGCGATGTGTTGCACGCCTCGATCGTGTGGTGTCCAGAGTTGTGCGGGCGGGGCGCAATCTCGTTGAGCTTGAGCGAGCCTGTGTGTGAGCTAAGAGGCAAAACACGACAACTCACCATCAGGGAGGAGGAACATCTCCACGCCAAAGATACCCGCGCCCTCAAGGGTCGAGACAGCCTTCTCGGCGAGCTCACGGGCGTGCTGGTTGACGCCCTCCATGCCCTCTCCAGACGCGCGGAGGGGCGCAAAGCAGACGCGAAGAATGCTGTTGCGGTGGATGGTCTCGACAGCGTCGTACGACTTGACCTCGCCTTCCTTGTTGCGAACGACCATGACAGCGACCTCCTTGACAAACGGCGCCCATCCCTCGGCATACAGGGGCCTGTCGCCCAGGAACTCGAGAGCCTCCTTGATCTCGTGCTCGTCGGTTGTCTTGAGAGGGAAGTTTCCGCGACCATCGTACGCAAGAGTGCGCGCCTTGAGCATGAGCGGGAGGCCGAGCTTGTCAGCGACGTCAATCACGTCCTCGCGCGACGGGTGCGGCGGGAGCGAGACAAACGGCGCGGTAGGGATGCCGTGGTCGCGCAGGTGGCGGTGCTGGAGGTACTTGTCCTGGATGAGGCGGATCGTGTCCGGAGACGGCTGCACCTCGCAGAGACCCTCGGCCTCAACGGCAGCAAGCACGTCGGCGTTCACGTGCTCAATCTCCACTGTGAGAACATCACAGGCGGCAGCGAGCGCGCGAATGTGCTCCTCGGAGGTAAAGGGTCCATCGGGGTGGGTGAGGTTTGGCGGGGGCAGGAGGGTCTGCTTCGCCGGGGTGTAACCGCCCTTGTCGAGGATCAGGAGGGGAATGCCCAGCAGCGCGGCGGGATGTGTGAGCATACGGCCAAGCTGGCCACCGCCTGTGATCGTGTTAGCATTCTTGGTGCATAAGAGGTCCCAAATGATGAGAAAACCAGGAAAACACAGTGTAGGAGACATCTCCGATGACGACGGAGTTGTGACGTTGTGCAAAGTGCGATCCGGACAAGTCCTCGGGCACTCTGCACGTTGCGTCTTCTGCACACGCTTGGAGTCTAGCACATACCGAGGATTCCGACAGTCTTCTTGGGCGCCATTGCGTGTGTGGCTTTGTTGATGAGGTGATGAGAGAGAGCAAAGATGCGTCGAGCTCGAAGAGACAAGAGAGGAGAGATATCGATTGCGGAATTCCCATCTCACATTGTTCAGGCAGAGCTCGTTTTGGTGGAGTCGAACTTTTTGACTTTCAGGAAATCTGGCCACGTGGGAAATTTGATCCCGTCCATAATGTTCGATCTTGACGTCGTTCATGACATGAGGCCTCCATCGAGAGCATCTCTCGGTCTCCACAACAACAACAACGAACGACCATGATGTTCCGCTCCCTCCGCCCCGCCCTCACCCCGCTATCCCGCGGCTTCCACAGCACCCGCCCCGCCCTCTCGCTCACTAACCTCTTCGAGGTGTCGGACAACCCCCCGCTGTCGATCACCAAGCTGACCCCGCGCGGGTTCCAGTTCTCGGACGGGCTGCTCGTCAACGGCGGCTGTGTGCTTGCGGACGGCCGTGCGCTGCTCTGGGACGTCGAGCCGCCAAAGGCGTTTGGCGGCGCAGTCGGCATGGCCGAGTCGTGGGCCGGGTGGAGCGAGGACCAGTTCAAGGTGTTTGAGATGCTTGTGCCAAGGCCGGGTGAGTATGGTCATAGTCACAGGCGTGGGGATTGCAACGGCTGGACTGGGTATTCATATACTTGCAATACCCAGAGTGGACGACGCCTGTTGCGCCCGCAGCAACCTTGCCAGGTCCTCCCTTGCTCTTGGAATTATCTCTGACTTTTCAGAAATCCTCATCTTTGGAACAGGAGAGCGCGTGCTCCCCGCGCCCAAGGCCATTCGGGACTACATTTCTGGTCTGGGCATCCAGCTTGATGTTATGGACTCTGTGAGTGACGACAAATCGGCTGTGAGCGGAAGGGAAGGAGAAGGGAGCCATGGAAGTTTCACGACATAACAGGCAGTTGTTCTTAAGGCTGGTAGGCCGAGCGGGCGGTGACTCGTCTACAACGCCCGCTGTTCTCCCTACGCTTGTAGAGGACCCTACACCTTGCTCTGACCTTAAAGAGTTCTCGGCAGCCGCCGTCTCCCTGCACATACTCGCTGCTCCCGCTCGCCGCTACCTTGGACATCTGACTTGCCATGCCTGTGCAACGCTGACATCCCCAGCGCAATGCGGCGTCGACCTACAACCTCCTTTTCGAGGAGGGGCGCACGATCTCTGCAGCGCTGTGCCCGCTCAAGCCGTCCGACCACCACGGTACCTCTCGATAGGCTCCACAGAACCTCGTGATCGGGGACCGGCTTCACAGGGACTGGAGTTACAACGCTGTTGAGGCAAGCAAGCAGGCTCATGAGGCGAGGGCAGCACAGATAAAAGCACAATTACATACACTACTCTGCATGGCATGACATTATGAAGGAATCTGACCGCGATGTGTGGGATGGGGGACATTGGATGACACTCGGACGCTGAAACGCTTGATCACTTTGTCCGAACATTGCACATTACATGATGAGGTCTCATGTCTCACCATGTCTCAACGATGCAAAGCTGGAATCCCACCTGATAGCCATGGAAGCATACCCCCTCCCCTCTCTTCCAAAATGTGCTCCGGCAGTGAATCTCGATGCTCTTGTTGCCGTAATCTGGACCGACTGCATTCCTAGTTGCTGTGAAAGCGCCAACGAGGTGTCGAGTGGCAAAGCCAGGCACGGTGACTACAGCGACTTCGAAACCGTGGTCGTCCTGGGCTGGAATGAAACTTTCGGATCTTCACCGCCACTGTACAGCTCTCGGGAACGCATCCATCAACAACTCCGATGCAGTCCCTCCAGCCTCAGGTATGCTATGGAGACTTCTGCTGTGTCCGACATTGCTAGCGCGCATTCAGGCGGAGAGTTCATGGCGGAGGCTGCTCAAGCACTGCCGGAGACGCCTCCAGCTGTTTCATGCAGCATCCCGGCTGTGGCCCTCTGCGTACGTGATGGTCTCAGCGCCTTGGAGTCAGTTTTGCTCACTCGCCAAGTCATGCCGACCTGACCCCTCTCACAGCTTCAATCTGCCGTCCACAGAGATACATGCCTGCCTGAGTCTCTTGAGATGCATCTGACTTTGACGTTGTTGTTTTCTCACTATCGCGCACTCACCAGCAATCCAGGACGAGCTCGACACCTGGCGCGGTCCTTGTCGCCTTGCCTCAACCACACGACCCGCCCCCATGCTCATCTTTTTCCCCTACCGGAGACAGCTGTCGGTGCTGTTGGTGACAGCCGCCATCTGCTTTCTTGTTCTCTATGCGCCGAGAGAGTCTATAAGCCGGCCGACCCTGGCGCGCTCGCCCTTTGTGCGAGTGCGCTCTCTTGTGCAGCAGGCGCCGTTGCATCCGTCCAACCACGCCCTTGTGGAGAAGCTGCTTGCACCCCCTCCGGAGATCTTCTACCACCGCGAAAACACGCTCAAGTACCAAAACTACAAGCAGCATACAGAGCGCGAGCTGCGCAAGCTGCTGGCTTGTGCGCTCCGCGGTAATTGTCACGAGAATGCCGACAAGGTGAGTAGTGTCTCGGGGGTCGTGGACGGCTGCTTACAGCCTTCTTTAGGTCATCATCCTCGGGTCCGTCTGGAGCAAGTACGCGTTGTACCTCGACAACCACAGTGGCGAGGCCGTCTGGACTCGCGGACTGGTGAGTCTTGCCCTCCTCCGGAAGTAACGTACTGACTCTTCAAGGTCGAGTCGCTCGAGCGCCAGGGATACACCATCCTCCACGCTGGCTCTGGGGATTGGCGTAAGTACAGGAGCTACACACCTTCCACTTTGCTTGCTCACTTTTCAGCTTACATTGCCTACCTCCATCGACAACTTGGGGACATGGTCAAGGCCATCCTCGTCGAGACCAACCGTGTCGAGCATGGGAACAGTGCCGACTTCTACGGACCTAATGGCTTCCCTGTCTGGAAGGTGGGCTGACAGCAACCTCCGTATACTAACCCCGCTCCAGGTCTTTGGCTTCTCCTACTTCTACTCGGCCATGCCTATGGAGGTCGGACCACAGTGGACCGTCGTGGCCGAGCCCCGAGTCGGAGTAGAGAGGCATCTCGCGGCGGACAAAGGTGAGTTTTGCACATGCGAGCTTTGGAGAAGCTTCCACTAACACCTTACAGAATTGACCTACCTCGGATACGCCCTCGAGCCGCCGGCGGAGGAGACCGAGTTTATCCCCTTGGACGAGCGGCCGATGCAGGTGTACATCCTCTCCAAGCGCGTGCAGTACTTTTACGACTCGTGGGCGACCGTCTGCTTTTCGCGGGAGGACATTACTCGCGCGCTGCACGAGCTACGGAAAGACTTCCCGACACTAGAGTTTGTCGGCTCATTTGAAGACGACCGCAGTCCTGAACAAAAGAAAGCGCAGGGACCCATGGAGCCGCCAGAGGGTGTCAAGCAGCTGCCAAAGCTGAGCCCAGAGCAGTTTGACCGCGAAGTCGCCCGCTCGCGTCTGCTGCTTGGTATTGGGTGGCCGCTCGCGTCGCCGTCGCCGTATCGTGCGCTCGCCCGCGGCGTGCCCTTTCTCAACCCACACGAGCCAAAGGACGCACGCGATCCCGACAGCCCCGACAAGTGGTGGACGCAGCACCCGACGCTGGCTTACGAGCCCGAGCCGCACGTGTACAACGTTGCGGCTGGCGACTATGACGCGTTTGTCGCCGCCATCCGCAAGGCCCTCACAACGGAAATCAAGCCCAAGCGCTTGGAGAAAATGAGCCGAGAGGCAATGGATGAGCGCGTCAAGAACTTTATGGAGCGTGACTGGAGGGCCGAGGCGGAGCGTGTCCTCGAGCTCCGCAAGGCGGGCAAGGACCTTCATCGGGGTCACAAAGTGAGCACCAAGCTCTTCGACATGTAGAGGCTTCATCTCGGGCCACCTATAGACAGGCTGAGCCTCATACCATCTGTATCATATGCAACCACTGTATCCTAGTGCAGCCGGCGCCGCGTCTGACCAGGCAAAGTGAAGATTAACAGAGTAATTGTAGATAACATCTCGCGAACAATACAATACTAAACTCGACGAACTGCTGAACTTTTCTCTTAAACCTATCGAACACCCGATACTCCCCTTACGAGGTCCTTGCCACACCCTTGTCTCCAAACTTCCACTTGGCGAACGTGGTGACCAGGAGCGCGAGGCCGCAGAAGCCGGTCGTGAGCGAGAAGCCCATGACGTACTTGGGTCCGCTGGTCGCGGGCCAGAAGAAGGAGCCGTAGACCGAGGCGAGGTTTCCAATGCCGTTGATGAGCGCGATGCAGACGGCACGCTTCTCCCTGCCGTCGAACATGGTGACCATCCAGGAGAGGAAGACGGGCACAGCAGTCCAGATACCGCCACCTCCGAAGCAGATGAAGGCGTACTTGACGTGCTTGTTGTCCTGCGCGACGATGATGACGAACGAAAGGGTCGCGAGCGCACACGCCGCCATGACGACGTACGCCTTCTGCTGCGTCTTGTCCGCGACAAAGCCGAGCGAGACCGAGATGATAAGTGCGACGGTGTAGATCGGCACTGTCATGTACTGCGCCATGTGGCCGTTGTATCCAAGCGACTTCATGAGCGTGGGGAAGAAGTACGAGATCGTGCCGACCATGTTGAGCAGGTTGTAGCTGAGACTGTCAGAAAAGAAAACTCAAAAAGACAGAGCAATACACGTACATGACAGCAAACACCCAGGTCTTGGGGTCCTTGCAAGCGAGCTTGAAGGCAGTCCAGTGGCTCATGTGCGGCTCCTCCTCGCCAGTCGACTCGGCGGACATGAGACGGGCAATCGCGAGCTGCTTCTCCTCGAGGCTAAGCCACCTGGTAGTCGCAGGGTAGTTGGGCAGAATGAAGAACGCAACGAGCGAGACAGCGACGGTGATGAGACCCTCGATGATGAACAGCCACTTCCAGCCGCGCGTGTTGCCCACGCCCTCGAGCTGCTCGATGATGCCACCAGCCAGGAGACCGCCGAATGCACCGGCCATCAGCGACGCAGTGTAGAACATGGCGATGCGCTTCGACAGCTCGCGGGGCTTGTACCAGCACGACATCTGGTGTGTTAGCGCGCGCGCGGAAAACAATAATTTTGGTTACTCACCAGAAGCATGACACCAGGGAAGAATCCAGCCTCCACAAGACCCAGAACGAAACGGAAACCGACCATGCCGCCGAGGTTGTAGATTCCCTTGACGCCGATCGACATGGAACCCCAGATAAACATAATGGCCGGGAGGAAGATGGACGGCTTGGAGTGCGAGAGCATCATGTTACTCGGGACTTCCCAGAGCTGGACCGTTAGCTGGGCATGTTTGAAGCAGGTCGTCGCTTTTGCTCACCAAGTATCCCACGAAGAAGATCGAGAGCAACAGCGAGTACTGTGACGAGGTGAGGCGGAGGTCGTCGGCCATGCCGCCGACCTTGGCGTTGCCGACATTGGTGCGGTCAAGCTGGATAATGTCAGCTCCAAGAACAAGATAGTGAATGGCTTCCAGGCCTTGCCACATTGGCGTTGCAGGGGCAGATTCGGCGGGGGGAGGCGTACAGCTGCTGGTGCGGATGTCGCGGGCCTGCCGCGCCGGCCGCCACAACATGCACACGTGATTGGCCAAATGTCACCGAGTTGTTCCCGGGACAGATGTCTTACTCCCTCGCCCTCCGCAAACACATGCTGTTTGTGCCCCAGAGGCTCCGGCCTCCCCAGACGCCACCCCCAGAGACACAGCTACTCACGTAGTTCATAATGTACATGAACCAGAGCATGGGCAGGAGGTGGAGGTCGATTTTGCGGACGAGTCGCCTCTCCTCGGGCGTGTCAGGCGTGTAGACATAGGTGGAAAGGTCAATGCCGTGGATGCCGTGGCCTGTCGTGTTCTCAATGTGCCCAAGGTCTCCCTTGTGCGCGCTGTCGGTCTCGATGTCGTGGTTGCGCATCTTGGCTGGCGTCGTTTCGGTTTCGGGGCTGTGGCTGACGTGTGAAGATTGAGAAGATTCTGCAAGTGGCGGTGGAAGAGAGTGAGGTGAAGCAAACAGCGGGCGCGCTCTATCTGTAAGAACCGCGTGTTGCATTCTTATATTCCCACCCATCCTGCTGGCCAAACGCGCTTAACGAGACTAACCTTGGCATGGTCCTTGATCATCGTCACCATTGAGAGTCTAGTTCTCTTGCCGCATGCGTTGCGGGGTGTGCGGGGCCAACTCGGTGAAACCACTAAGGCTCAGGTATCAATTGACCGTGGTTATGTGCCCCACATCTCCATCTCCGGCAAGTGAAGGCAATCGCCCATCTCGTGATATCGGCCCCTCGGCGCGGTTGCCGCCACTGTGGAGGGCAGTGTGGAGGTGAGAAGGGGCGCGGTACAACCATGACGCCAGCCTTGGAGGTGATAAGGTTGGTTCACATGACTAAAAGGGCGAGCCCAGGAACATCGAAATACTCGAAACCAAGAAAATCGAAATCAGCGGACGGCCATGCACCAACTCTAGCACCACAAAGGTGCATTTAAGCCGAACACCGAGCAGAGCGGTTACTGACGGCGACCGTGATGGAATGCTGTCTGTACACGTGAAAGGTAGCGGCATCTGCCGAAGTCTTACCCCCCGGGGTCTCCCGCCCTCCAGCAGGGTCTGTGGGGATAAGCTTACCTGAGAGCGGAAGGAGCTAACGGCATTGCACGGTTGTGCCACGGTTAAACAAAACGTGGAGGTGCTTCTGGATCGTTATATCCCTCCCACGAGCCTCACCAACGAGGGGACACGTCCCGCTACAGCACGGATGCTATTGGCCGCGACCTTGCTGAGAATCAAACACCGATGACCGGGGCCTCCAACTCCGGTAAGAATGGAGGGCATCACAGCTCCAGTCTTTCCTGATCGCAGCCTAATGAGGCTGACGTGAGCGATGGGACGGACTTGTCTCGTTGGCGACGGTGACGGTCTTGTCTCGGTGGTGACGGACATGTCTCGGCGCCGAGCCACTGTTTTGGGAAGCGGGGTGGTCGCGGGCTTGGAGGGTGACGTTTACAGCCAGCTTGTTGATGTTCTCCGCAATTGTGAGACACGTCCAGAGTCAAGCGACTGAGACAACTCCACAAATCGATGAGATGTTTTGCCAAGGCCGCTAGATACCGGTTGAACTGCTGTTTTCCAATCCTCATCCCGGCTGATGGGTCGGCACATCTTTAGCCCAGCAACCTCCACCTTGGTGATGACCTTTGTTCTCCTCTGTTCCTGGCCAACAGCCGTTGACCCCATCGCTTTCTTGGACGTGTGATTCGCTGGCGTTTGGAGATGGCAACGATGGGATGAGTCTTCTGTCGATCGCTGGGCAGGCTTTTGCTTGGCCGACCAGCGGGATGATGTGGCGAATGATGAGAAAGGTACCGTGCTCATCAATGGCATGCGACATTGCTCACTCTTACAGACGGTTTCGTTTCTTCTCTGCTCTGCGCCTCGCGTCCCATCCTGCTTTGCTACTCATAACACCGCTCACCCGGGAGCATGGTATCTTCGGGGTCCTTGACTAGACTCAAACCGCGAGCCGCGAGCCGAGCTTGACCCTCCCCCGCCGCCACAACCTGCTCCTTCTACCGCTTCCCCTGGGGCTACACCCTCCTTCCCAACACACTTGCTCCAGCTAAAAAGGTGGCTTTCGGAGGAACTGAATCCCCTTCTGACGAGAGTGGGATTCGAACCCAGGTCCGAAGACTGCGGAGAGCATGAGCTCCTTAACACAGCGCCTTAGACCGCTCGGCCATCTCGCCGGTTACGTAACACTGCCAGGAGCGACTGTGGCGTCTGACAAGGCGAAGCAAGCTCGTTAGAGACGACAAGAGTGCTGCGCTGGATAGTAAAGGCCCACTAATCACATACTGGGCTATTGACTACTCTACAGACTAATAGCGGACCTCGCCGGAACCAGATCAAGAGAACTGGACCGCATGGAGGAACCCCAAACTTCGGACTGCTCACTCGTCGAGCTCGGCGTGGGCGTGTGGGAGGCGCTTGTCGTCCTTGGGACCCTTCTTGTCGTCGCCCTTGGGGTTGGACTTGTCGTGCGCGTCCTTGTTCTTGGGGTCGTTCTTGTTCTTGGTGTCGACCTTGATGTCTGGGGCGTCAATGGAGCTTCGCAGGGCCAGGAGAGGCGGTGTGGTGGAGGTAAGAAACAAGGAGAGGAGAGAAGCATTATTCGGAGAAGTGAAACTCACCCTTGGAGCCCTTGAGGTCCTTAGAGGGAGCGGCAGGCATGTTGGTTGTCGTGCGGTGACGAAGTTGGTAGAAGGGCAGAGTAGAGGGGTGGTTGGGCTGGTTGGTTGGTTGAGCTGTTGGAAGTTGTTGTTGATGAGGAACACTGCTCGAGCAGCCAGGTTCTTATATCATTCAGCTCTCAGCCAAAGCTCGCATCTCTCGCTCTCCCCATGACTTTGGGCATTTGATATCGTGAAGTGGCCGCAGCACACAGAATGCGTGAGATTCATCAGTGCGAGCTCGCCCCAGCCCGGGAGCGTGGTTTCTCGGGTGCCGGGCAGGATCGAGTGCTCGCATCGTCGGTGCCTATTTGTGTGTTGTTCCCACCTGCCGAAGCCGTGACCGCGCTCGCACTACAAAGCCTTACTCCTACATTGGCTAATATACAAGCAAAGTGGGTGGGAAAGGGGGCATGAACGCGAGGCAGCTGGTGCGCCAAGTGCCACACTTCGCTGTAGAGAGTCAGGCTCCGGGCGGCATGTGTCCCCTCTACACACGACTTCCTATACACACGACTTCCCGCACACACACGTCGCTCTGCTACATGCCGTAGTACCGACTGGAAACACACCATGGCGAAGGCTGTGTCACCGGTGGAGATACCACCATGGACCGTCGGGCGTCTCGCCTACGGGGGTCTCCACTGCTGCTTGTGGATTGATCGCCTGAGGGTATCGGTGCCCTCGATCGCTGAACATCCTAAAGGCCAATCTGCTGACAAGGCATTAGTTGCTTCATTCTCTAACATCTAACTTGTGCGGTGTCCACAAAGAACGAACACACTAAAGTGGCTGAGAGCGGAAGAATCTGACGAATCTGAGCTGAGAGCGCTCTGTGCAGGAAAGGTAGTTTGTTCGCAAGCCTCGTCTAATCGAGAGGAACCAAGCCGATCCAGCCTCTGCGGTGGGGACAAGCATCATGCATACCTGCCTAGCACCTCCAACCACTCTGTGTTTTATTGTCCAGTCTTATTGTTCTCATCTGTCCACTCAGGTAGCGGCGCCGAGCAATTGTCTCGAGTGCGCCACCCTGGCAGCGCCCGCTGTTCCTGTATCCGATATTTCACGCCTCGGAGCCGGAGCGTGAGAGAATGTCGGTGTATCGATGACGGGGAGCACACATCCTTTCCCGTCCACATGTGCATGAGCACGGATGGGGCCGCGCGTAGCGAGGGCAATGCATTATATACATTCACACGTTCGTGGTCCGTGTCTCTTACAACATCCCTCTTTCCCTCACCACCAACACCCCAAGCCCAACCCCAGCCTACCCCCGCACCCTCAAGTCGAGCGATACCCATCATGCGTTTCGAAGAAGGATACCAGTGGCTCGAGACGCTCGTCAACTACATCTCCCTTGCCGAGTTTCCGCGCCTGCACGAGTTCATCCGCACCGAGCACTTTGAGACTATCATCGGGTCCGAAACGCTCAAGGAGATCGACTACCTCACGCTCGGAGTGATCCGCCACGCAGGTCGCACGGGTGACGAGATCACTGCTGCCTCCAAGCTCCGCGAGCACTTTTTCCTCGGGTGAGCTCCTCGCTGCAACGACTTGGACTTGATCTGACTGTTATCAGATCGAGGTTTGGAGAATATCTCGCCTAGAGCACCCGAGCGCAGCCTCCCCCGCAAGCCACATATGCCACACAAACGCCATACAGGGCAAGCCAGTCCATCATTTGCAGTGCAGCACATCATCATCATACTATGTACATCCGAGAGCTCCCCATGCAGAACCACAGTTGTCGCCGCACTCTTGATGCCAATCCCGACCACGAGTGGATCTGCTAATGAATGTCTGTGAGTCACAAGTAGTGCCCGAAGTCGCAGCTCGGGTCTCTCCCTCTTCGGTAGGGTATCCATAGGTCGTTTTGTCCCCTCAGCATCCTTCACTGCGCGGCTCTATCAAGCTTGGGATGAGCTAGACTGGATATGAAGGCGATCATTATCCCTAAGGGCTTGTGGCACTGAGCGCAAATCATGATCAAACTGCCCGAAGCCAGGAAGCACTGTCACATCTGTCTCGCTCCCCGCACGTTCAGATCTTCAGACCATGCTTCGCAGAGTGCGCCACAGCCCACATGATGTTATCACGGCTCACAGAACCCAGCCTGTAATACTTATTCGAGCCTCTAGCCTCCTCGTCTACTGGCGTCGAGCTCGAACCGTCGTCTGTCGTCGCCGCAGGCTCCCCATGAAGGTAGGGCAAGGTGACTACAGTCGACGACGCCTCACAGCTCTTACAATCTGCAACGTTTCAACTGTACTAGTCTTACTATTCTCACACCAGTACACTCGCAATCACTTCCAGACTCCATGTCTCCCTCAATCCACGATGAACACCACCAGGGGCTTCCGTCTGTACACCTTATGCCGAGGTTAACGCTCCTCAGACCTCGCAATCGCAGATGGTACAAGCAGAAGAGACGGGAAAAGGAAAACCCAAGTGTGGAGAACGCGGTTCATCGGATCCTTCGATCCGTCCGGCGCCGGCGATACGTGGGAACGGAGATAGGGGCAGCTGCGGCTCTCAATCTCACCAACACACCCGCCCGCAGAGCCAACATTGCGGCCTTCAGGAGCGGAGGTGCAGCATGGATGGGTAAGCTGGGCGTCTTCACCGTCGCCACCCAACTCGCTTGCTTCGTCGCGCTCCCTTTTGTTCTTCTCCTCCCTTAGGAGGGCGGACTCACTTCGGCAGTCACGGCCATTCATGCTCCCCTCAATCAGCAGACAACAGTCTACCTACTTTACACCGATGATCAGCTCCTCCCCTTGCCGTTCTGTACCCATCTGTCTAAATACCGCCTTCTGTGAACACTGGATACCGCGCTCTCTGTCATCAGCCGCTCCCACATTATCAATTGCCCCGCAGCAAGTAGCTCCATGTCGCTGCCCTGCAAGTCTGTTCTGGTGGCAAAGACGATCATTGCCACTGCCCACAACGCCGAGGAGGGGGATCGTCCCGGTCTGTCATGTGGACGACAACGGTACTTCAACTGTCCCGGTCTCCAATTCACACGACGACTGTTCATACCACATCGCCTTGCCTACCCTCGCGTCCACGCGTTCTCTTCATCTCCCACCCCACAACAGCCATGTCCATCCACTGGTTCGACCACGTCGAGAAGCTCACACGTCTCATTGTCAAGGCCGAGCTCCCTCGCCTCACTCGTATCCTCAACTCGGACGACGACCCTCCTCCTTCCCCTGGTCCCAAGACCCGTCTCGAGCTCGATGCCTTGATCCTCAACGTCCTCGGTGGCATTCCCATTACGGAGGAAGAGCAGGCTGCAGCCATCGTGCTCGACAAGCTCATGAAGACGTGGTACGTTTACACCCTTTCTGAGGTGAACAGTGTTGACACTCCACAGTGATCGCCATGGCTTGACCGGTCCCAACTCTCCCCTCTATGGCCTTTTCGATCTGTAGAGGCGACTAGCTGTGGGCTTCGTCATGCAACCTCTTAGGTCGGGCAGCTCCCTGGACTCTAACAAAGAGCACCTTGTTGTGCGAGGAGAGAACAACTCGGTACAAGAGAACTTTGCTCTGCGCACCATCGCCGTCTTTGGCAGCGCGTGTGTGGTGTAGAGAGACATATGGCGGACTTTACTGACAGCTTACAAGCGGCGAACCCCGCCGCCGCAAAGCCACCTCGCTGCCGCCAATCTCGCCATCATTGTCGGCGTTACGCGCTCGGTACGGGTGGCGAGAGTAGGTCTCTAACTTCTGTTTGACCAGGAAGTCCAGGCCAGCTCTGAATGATTGCCTGGGTGGTGCTCCAAAGACCTGTTAACGAGCAGTACCCTGTGTGGGCTTGTCGCTAACAGCACCTGCAGATCAAGCTTGACTGAACGGCAAAGTGAAAGTGGTTCTAAGTCTTGTGGTATTCCAAGGCCTTCTTGCCGAGCGCTTGTGTTAGCGCGCAGTGCAATCAGGTGCAGAGTGCCAGTCCGAAGTAGGTTCCGGGACATCAAGCATCAGAGCAGAGTCATTCAAACAATATAAATGCCACTTGTAGGGTCCAGTTGTCTCGGCGTCCGCCATTATCACAGTCGTGTGGACAGTGACTTTCAGGTCGAGCGAGGTGGGCAACAGACCTACTGACATTGTGCGCCATCATTCGCTCCTCTCGCCTCGAAGCGATTTCCCTGCGATATCCACTGCCAAGTTACCGTTAGAGGACTGGTATCCGAGTGACATTCCAACCACGGGTCCCCTTATCTGAGTCTTTCATTCCACTTTCTCTCGGCAATGCCTAGTCCTGGGTGGGAAGGGATGGTGATTAGCGTACGCGACAAGCCCTAGATTAGAACACGCCACAGCCAGCAAGCCGGCCGGTAACCATCGGTAATCTCGCCATCTGGCAATTGTCATCCTTGGTAGATGGGGCGCTGACTCCCTTATCCTGTCGAGCTCTGTCCGGCGATGTATGGTGGGAGCGGTGGAACGCTGAGGAGCCACACAATACGCAGAGTACTGATCTGGAGGCCCCATATAGTAGATCAACTACCCCGCAGGCTACTTACTCTTCCTCCTACCGTCTCAGCACTTACCACCTACTCATCATGTCGGTCGTAGATTACGAACAGGGGAAAGCAGGAGTTTATACTGCGCACGCCGATGTGGACGTCAAGGGCACCGGCGTCGAGGGCGACGCCGTCTTCGGCGACCAAGGCGAGGGACATGTATACTACACGTCAATGGGATGGTGAGTTGTTCGGTTGTCTCCACACGGTCGTTGCTGACAATCTAGGGTGAAGGCGACTATCGTCATGCTCAAGACCCAAATTGCACTGGGTGTGCTCGCTATGCCTACCGCCCTGTCCGCGGTTGGTGGTGTCCCAGGCACTCTGCGTAAGCTTACCACGCTCCGTGCTGGCGGCTGACATCTCAGTCATTCTGTTCATTGGTCTCCTCACGACCTGGTCCGATTATGTGGTTGGAACGTTCAAGCGCAACCACCCCGAGATCTATTCGATGGCGGACGTCGGCTATGTCTTGGGCGGCAGGTGGGGTCGCGAGGTCTTTTCGTTCATGTACGCGCTGTTCATGATCTCCATCACCGGAGCCGGTTTTATCCCCATCGCCATCGCCTTTAACACTCTGACTGGTCACGCAACCTGCACTGTGGCCTGGGTTGTGATTGCTGCAGTGGGCACCTTTATCTGTGCCTCGATCCAGACGTTGAACAAGATCTCCATCATCGGCTCCTTCGGCTTCGTGTCCATTATGACCGCCATTCTCGTCGTCACCATTGCTGTCGGTGTGCAAGACCGTCCGTCCTCCGCTCCCCAGACGGGTCCCTGGGACAAGAACATCACTGCGTTCAAGTCGGCAACCTTCTGGGAGGGAATCTCGGCCATCTCAACGGTCATCTGTGAGTATATTTCCCATATAACACCCCTCTGACACCGCCAGTCGGATACTGCGGAACACCTGCTTTCTTCGGTATCATTTCTGAAATGTCCGACACTCGCCAGTACAACAAGTCGCTCTTCACGTGCCAGTCGATTGTGATCAGCTGCTACCTCACCATCGGTGTCGTAGTCTACTACTACTGCGGCCAGTACCTCGGAAACCCCGCTCTCGGATCCGCAGGACCCCTCCTGAAGAAGGTTGCGTACGGAATCGCACTCCCTGGACTCTTCTCCTCGGTCATCATCTACTGCCACTCGGCGTCCAAACTTATCTTCGTTCGCCTGCTTCGGTGAGTCTTGACAAGGTGGCCCTGCATGTGTAGTGCTGACAGGTATAGCGGCTCTGAGCACCTCACCAAGCACTCGTTTGTTCACTGGGCCGTGTGGCTGGGCACCGTAGGCACCTGCACCCTTCTGGCGTTCATCCTCGCCGAGGCGATTCCCTTCTTCGGCTCACTTGTCGTCCTTCTGGGCTCGCTCTTTGGCACCGTCATGTGCATGCAGTCCAACGGCTGGATGTGGCTCCACGACAACTGGGCGCGCCGCAAGACCGAGCCCTCGCTCAGGTTCTGGCTCCTGGCAGGGCTCAACTGGTTCCTTATCGTCTTTGGCACGTTTGTCCTCGTGGGCGGAACGGCTGCAGGTGTCAAGTCTATCATCGACGCGTACAAGGTCGGCGCCGTTACATCTCCCTTCAGCTGTGCCGACAACTCGTAATGGGGAGTTTGGGGTTGCTGGCGTCCAATGTTGTTCTGAGGCGTGGGATGAGAAGTGGCAGGGAGGTTGTACGAGTTTCCGGGCAGAGTTACATCGTGTTAGTGGGTCAAAACAGTAGCGAAAGAAGCAGTATCATCAAGTGTGCAGTGACCCAATGGACTTGTTACATCGATTCGAATGCATGACATTTCCATTAGACTGGTCATTCTGGTCATTCAGGAATGATCCGCTTAGCAAACCGGAGCACTTGCTTCTTGCGTCAGTGAGGCCAGGCTGAGATCGCTCCCTCCTTGCTCCTCCGAGTCCGCTTCAATGCCCCAGAGGACTCCGTGTTTGAACAAGCGGTCGGGAACAATGTGCAGCGTTTGGCGACGAACGCGTGAGCTGTTTTCCAGCCTCAGGCAGAGCTTGACAGCCGACCGGTAAGGTGGCGATCTCCGCCCTCCAAGCTCCCTACCAAGTGAGTTGTGCCGGAACGAGTGCTGGAGAGAAGAGTGGCGCGCTTCTCAAGAACACAGGATGTCACAACTCCGTATGACGACAATTCGAAATCGAAGAGGGCGGACGGATGTCTGGCACCAAGTTCTGCGAGGTAAGAGCGTTGTGGGCAGCATGGCGTGTCGTCTCCCAAAGAGTACCGCACCTTCCGATAGGTGGTAGCGAGACGGACATGCTGACGGCCGCGCATCAGAATGGTGTATCGCCGGCCAGTCAGGTCACGACTTTTTTCGAATCGATAAGGAATATGAAGGTAGCGCTAGGGTACCACTGTTGCGGCGCCATGCTTGATCAGTCAAACGGTCTACTCTAAGTCTATTTCTGACCAAAGATGCGGTCATGTTGCGGTTAGGCTCCAACCACATGATCAGAAATTTACCGAGATTAGACGTTGTGACCACCGTACACTGGACACTCGGTGATGACGGAGAGCCACGGCCGCGCAGATAGGCGTTTATCGCTGGATATTCAAGTTCCAGACTAGCATCCCAATCGTCCACCCCGTGCATCACTGCGCGAGTCTTTATCAGCAACTGATTGGTATCGCCCAAGCGAGCGCTTACCAAGGATGCCGCGATACAAAGTGCGTGTTGTTCTGTTTTCACAAGAGCAACAACGCTTGTTATCCGATACCACATGGCGTATATGAGTCGGGTAGAGCCGCCTCTCGCTTTGAGCAGTCGTCGGAACCCAGCCGCTCGCATGAGAGGGCGTTGTCCAGAAACGCCATCAACAGTTAGCATCCGGGTAGGATCGAATGAATCAGCAACAAGGGGTGAGAGGAATCCGGAATCGTGGCGGCATCAGCCACCAGCCTCTTGAGCCGCCCACAGGGGCATAAACGGGCCGTGCTCGTGCGTGGAAACGCAGAACAGGAACAGTCTCGTACGTGCTTTTGTAAATTGTAACGATCTGAACACGAGGCTCCGTGGGGGACCATGGGCGGGGGTTGGTCGACGTGCGCACAGAGAGCGGAAGAGGTCACATGACGGATAGCAACGGTCCCAAGCGCCAAGCAAAAGCTTGTTAATAATCGAAAAAGTCTGGATGTACGTGGGGGAGTGGGCACGTTGAGGAGCTCTGTGGTTCCGCACGGTTCCCATGTTATGAGCCTGCGTATAGATAACAAGGAGCATGTTGCTCTTGCGCTGGATAACTCTGTTGCTCTATACCTCCTCGCTATCTATAAGAATCGGTCGACTGTAGAGGTCTGTCGTGGACGGACCATATCTGTTCCCATCTCATCTTCCACACTACCCCGCATATGATCGCCAGGCACGCGATGGTCCACTACGATGAGCCGCCAGTCTACTGCTACGCCAACTGGGATGATGTCAGTCTACCACGGCCATGGGCAGTCCGCTAACTCTGCAGGCCACAAGAAGACTTGTCGGCGCCGACGCGTTCCCGCCGTCCGACTATTGCAATGTGGCGTGTGCCTATCACATGGGCGACCCCGTAGGAACCTACCGCCGAATCCAAGCGTCCATTAGGGAGGGCAAGGAAATCTGTGCCCATCCGGGGCTGGATATTGCAGTGAACGGGCGGCCCATCAACGCCGAGGACGTGTATACCTACACATTGTAAGTGCGCGACGCCGGTGCAGATGGTGAGCTGACTTTGCAGATGCCAGCTGGGGGCACTCAAGGCGCTAGTTGAAGGCGAGGGTGGCAAGGTTGGCCATGTGAAGGTGAGTACAGCCTGGCCCCCAACAGTAGCTCACGCCAGCCCCACGGCATTCTCTATGTTCTCCTCAGAGACCAAGCGGAGCTTATGCGAGCGTTCTTGAGGGCGCAGACATCAGTGATGGGCAAGGATGTCGCATTCCACGGTCTCTCCCAGACCAACCACGAGGCAGTGGCCGTCGAGATGGGCGTGCCGTTTGTCGGGGAGATCCTCAAGGACAAGGTCGACTTGCAGCGTACAGGCCCTGTGCAGGAGATATCGGACCGCCCCAGACGACCTTTGCTGAGCATACGGCAGCGTGCTCGCACAAGTGGGCGGGGCCAGTCGCGGATCGCCCCGGTGCCGCAGTCCACACCCTCCCCCTGCCCTTCTTCTCCGTCCTCCTCCGCCTCGTCTTCTAGCCCGTCCTCCACTCGCACCTCTTCTGACGAGGACGCATACCCGCGTACAATTGCCTATACCCTCCAGAATTCCCACATCAATGGCATCGGGACCCGCAGTAACGAAGGCATCCTTCAGCCCACCCCGCGCAATGCAACCTTGGGGACCAAGGCTGAGAACTCGGCGCAGCGTGAGTAGCATCCAGAATTGCCTTGCAATATAGTACACCGAAACGCAGATGCTGATATCGGACTTAGGCCTCGCTCGCTCGTTCCACTATTGGACGACAACTCCGATTCCGACCATGATCGAGGACCACCGCTCAACGCCCACACGAAGGGTCAGTGACCGCAGGCAAGCCGAGGCGTGCCCCAACCAGTGTGAGACACAATGAGACGAAATGGTTGAAAGCGAATGCCTACCCATCCCACGAACGTCAATGAGCCAAGCACGGAACTCGCACAGAGACACTACGAGCTAAAGTTACCACCCTTGTGAATATGGAGAGCAACGTCCGTCACTCACCCATCGAAAAATATACCTATTGTTGTTGGATCTTGTAGACCGGACAGTGATCGGTTGTACACCTTGACCATGCATGTACCTGATTTTGGTGTTCCTACCGGGATAGAGAGCGGCAAATGGACGTGTGGTGGTCCAGCTCCGCTCAAAAGCCATCGCCCACCTGGTACAATCGCGCGCACTGCTGAACGCCACCAGGAGATTGCTCTCGCAATCAGTTTTGCCGCGGCAACCCTCGAGTGGGGAACGGAGTGGCTTTGGATCCGATGTGACAGAATGCGCCTTCGAGCTTGGCAGGGCCTGTAGATGAGTGTTGGTCAATAGTCCGTGGGCAGCCCTCCCTCATGGGCAGCTTCTCCTTATCTCCTTGTAATTGAACTGAAAGTGGGGATGAGATTGGCAGAGCAAAATGATTGTGAGGGCCGCTAATCTCCGGCAGACACCAAGAGTGAGTGTGAGGTGGGTGTATATCAGCCTCTGCAATAGGTCCAGTTCACCTGCGTATACCGTCAGTGCCATTCCCATGAAGGGATATGGTCAAGTCAGACACTCCCTCAGCATCTCCACCAATCGACATTTCCTGCTTTCGTTGGCCACACTCGTGACCCAAAGCTGAAACTTGACACAGGCTCGCACGGTCCATCGTATCAAGTAGCTTCTCATTCGGCGCACCTCAGTACCCAAAGGGTATGCATAGTTGTTGAAGGACGGAGTGCAATGCGTAGGTAGTACAGTGTGGACATGCCGGATTAGTGTAGTTCTCTCGACCGGATAGGCCGTCCTGGAAACAATGAAGACTTGGAGAAAGAGTGTCGGGCTGGCTTACCGCCTCCACCACCAGAGGACAATAAAGATCCAAAGGACGAAGATCAAGAACGCCATGAACCAACACCAGTGCGAACCCTGCCTGTTCGCCATGCGAGTCATGCGGTTCCAGGTACCGCTAAGGATGTTCGAGGTTGAGCCGAAATCATCTGTCTAAATGGTAAGCACGGATGCAGCAACGCAGCACCTACCATGCCAGCGAGCTCAAGGTTACCAGCGCGAACCTCATCTCCGATGCCAATGGTAAGCTGACGAGAGTTAGCGCTGAATGAAGCTAGTTCAATACTTCTGCCTTCACTCACGTTCTTCAAAACGTCGACCTTTCCAAGAAGGCCCTTGAGGAGGTCGTCGTTGTGCCCCTCGAGCTCGTGGGCAGTGCGCGCACTCGGCGCAGAGGCCATACCACCACCAAACGGCGACTCGGAGTAGTGGCTGGCGCCGCTCGCCGACGAGCCCGAGCGGACAGGCGGGGAAGCCCGCCCACCACCACCGACTCCCCAGTTCGGAGTTCCGCGCCCCGAGCCAGGTCCCGCAGAGGGAGGCAGAAGAGCGGGTGCCGGTGTACTAGATGGCGAAGGGGTGTAGGCCGCAGCTGCCGGCCGGCGGTTGACTCGTCGAACTCTGTGTTGTTAGTCGAGGCCGACATTGGTCTGCACGGAGATGCACTCACCCGCTCATCTGTTACCAACTGAGCCAAAGGAAGAAAAACTAGGGAGTATATGCGAGGATGAATACGGTCGGTTGCAGATCGTCTGTCGAACTGAAGAACGATGGTCTTCGACGCGTGAAGAGTCTGAGGTGATGGTGAGGACGAGGTTGTTGATGACGATGACGAGCAGTTTCAAAAGACGTGGAGATTAAGACCGCGGCCAGATGCTTCACCGCATGGGAAGCACGTGGCCAGATTACGTAAATTTACATCTTTCTTCGCGGTCTGCAGCTCTTTGTAGCAACCGAGGTCTCTACAGATTAGATACAGCTTGGGCCACTTGCATGAGGCACTGTGGCGTGTACTTTGCCGTGTGCATGACTATGTTCAAAACAAACCTCCGCCCGAATCCCCAAGAGGGGCCAAAAAGTCGGCGTTCAGCCAGGAAAGGTCCGTCTCGAGCCAGTCGGTGTGTCCCAAACCCAGCCCAAGCGAATCGAGCAGTTGATCGGCAGTGTTCCCTACTTGGTCGTCTGGAGTAAGCAGATGTTCCGATGTTTAATCTCACTGTTCGAGGGAAGGTTGAGCGCCTTGGCCACAGAAGCGTATGTGTCGATGAGCTGTGGCAGCTCCCGCGAAGCGATCAGCAGCGGCGTGGCAATTCGTCGGAGTGCACCTCCAGCAACGTCCCAGGATGGCTCTGGACAGGTATGCACGAGACATTCGACTAGACGAATCGTACTCGCTACTGCAGGATCGCGGACTTGAAGGTCGCCGTGCAGGTCGAAGAGGGCAATGCGAAGTAGGAGACTCGCGGCGTTTGATATATGGTGCAGAGAGTCTGGACGGTTAGAACATTGCCTCTACCAGATACTCACAAGGCATCCAAAAGAGGGAACGATCTCGGGGCGTGAGGTTAATCACCAGCTCGGTCAAACGTTCACTCGATATCAGAGCGTTATGCAGAGCCATCGCAGTGTGTGGTCCGGGGCGTTCTGTCATGGACTCTACAACTAGACGATTTATGATCACGAGAATCCCGCACAGAGACAGTTGAAACGAGCCTGATGTAAGCAAAGACATGTCGTTGATCACTCACGGACACCAGTTGGAAGCGTTCCAACACTGTTCTCAGTCCATAGTCGGAGACCGGCAGGTAGAGTGTGCTCAAAGTCATCCAACTCTGCACGCAAGTTCTCCAGGCCAGCCACGCGTGCCACGCCAGTAGGTGGATTCATAACGGCGCGGACAGTGTAGAACTGTTTCAAAAGCTTGCTGCCAGGTCAGAGTAGGCAAAACGTCTCCACTTACTCAATGAGAGTAGTCAGCTGACATGTCGCGATGAAGCTTTCGAAGGAGAGTTTGTCGTTTACTGAAATGTCCGTACCACTGTCGGCATCGTGAATCGTCGGAAGAGTGACGTTGAAGTCGCTTCCATGGATACTGAGTATTAGAACAAGTTAGATTTGGCGACTCACTTGCTAGGTCGACCATGCAAGAGAGCTCTCCATTTGTCGTGTATGAGGAGGGTCCACCAAACACGTTTCCGTATGCTCCGCTCCCAGCGAGGCAAGTTCCAGTGAGTGGGATCAATGTGCAGGCCCAAAAGATGGGCTGCCCCTACTGCCTAGCGGTCAGAACTCCACAGCAAAGTTCCCGGACGTACTCGTGCAAGGGCAATCCCGTTTTGACCAGTGTTCTCGTTTGGGCGAGACGTGAGAACCACTAGAGCAAGTTGGATAACACGTAGCCGCGGCTGCCTGTACTCGTCCTCAAGAGCTACCAAGGTCTGAGACCATAGTTCCTTGCGCAGGGGAACCAGCTCTGGTATGTAGATGACGGAATGGGCCACTATGCCAGCCAACAGCGCATGTGGGACTAGCGGGCTCCCCCGTTCGGTGCGACAAGCAAAGTCGAGCCGATTGCTGTTGATAAACGGCAGGGCGGGACTGGTAATGGACTTGAGTCTGTCGTATGAGCAAAGGCCATGCGACGGGGAGCTCACTTCTCTACTGCCTGGCCCGGGATGTTGATTCCAACAGTAGCACACATGTCACATGCGGCTCCCCAGGCGTTCTTCGCGGAGCTCGGTCCTCGGCCGTAGAGCAAGGATGGATGTTTGATGAAGTATGCGGGGAGACGGGGATCAGCACTGACTTGTCGAAATGACAGCGTCGCCAGTCTCTCGAACGTGGTTTTTGGCTGATCGGGAGTGTTCCCCTCTCTCCCTTCTTTGAGCATAAGTCCAAAGAACGCGCGGGTCCCAACGAAATGCGACTCCTCCTCTTCGCCTTCTGCTGGATCCAGCGAGGGCGGAAGCTCTTCCTGGAGCGTCAGAGTCACTGTGGTATGTAGACTCACTCGATCGTCCATCTCTCCGTGAAAGACTGGAGTGGCAGCGACGGCAACAACAGTATCCTCGGTCTGAGCCCTCAAACTACTCTCTCGCGGGGTCATCAATCGGTATGAAGGGCGGCTACTGGTAGCTGACGGTTCGAACCACGGTGGCTCGCTGCGGTCAACTGGCGGCGCTGGAGGCGGAGCCGCAACTCGGTCTTGATGGTCCGTGGTCCGGTCACGGCTCTTTCTTGCCGGCTGTCGACTCTACATCGTGTCAGCGTGGAGTACCGGGGGGCACCCATCAGCTCTCACCTCAGACGGCTCCCCGGTCGCATCAGAACTGCTCTCTTGCCTAGAGTCCTCTTTGGGTTTACGTTTCCGTGCTGTCGGCGGCATGTCAAACGTGCATTCCTTCCGCCGGGTCGCGCAGCTCACGCATGGCTCCCCGAGGACTGGAATCATGCAGAGATGCTTATGCCGACGGCCTGTGCGTCAGCGGCTTGCATTGCACCAATGTCCCACATATGTCGCATGGCCGGTTGTGACGCGATCGTGGCTCACGCCCTGGTTGCGGAGTGCCAGCTGGTTCTTGAGCCAGGAATCAGCATGGAGAACTTCACTGCAGAGAGAAAAGTCAGCTTACGTGGTGCTGTCGAGGACATGGCGTCCACGATATGCCTTGCAACGAAATGGGAGGTGAGAGATTGAGAGCGGGAGAGAGTTCGAAAGTGCGATCTCTTCAGTCCCTATGACGTCTCGTTGGGACAAACATGCTTATGTAATCACATGACTCGATGAGGCGCGCTCGTGTGCTGTTCGCTACAGTCGTTGCTCTTTGCATAACAGTGCATATGGATTCATCTTAGCTTTGCAAAACATACTACCACTCATCTACTCCTGCCAGCCTTGGGTGTTCTGGAGTAGCTTGTAGAAGAAACGTATAGTCGACAGATGGGCATCGAGGTGGATTCTCTCGTCGACAGTATGGTAGTTGAGGAGATGCTTCATGGACGCAGGGGCGAAGCGGTAGATGTGGGGCGATACATCCCAGTAAACTACTCTTGTTAGCACATGCGACGCCCCAGCCGGACAGAGCCCTCACTCACACTGGGTGTCGGTAAACGCGGTCATGGCGGACGGGACGACCACTGCATCCGGGAAGATGTGCTTGATTGTTCCGCCAAACAGATCCCAGGCCGCCCCGTGGTCGGGCGTGAGGGGAGCGGGCTCAAGAACCTTGCCGACAGTCTCCAGACGAATAACGTTGTTTTCAATGTTAGCGTGAGAGCCAAGCACGTCGAAGGTCATGTTGAGCGACGACGCAATGGGCGAGATGGCCGTGACAAGGCGATCGATTACATCCTTGGAAGCTTCAAAGAAACCAGTCCGGTAGTTGGTCAACGAGGTGACATACTGAGGCTGTTAGCACTCGCCATGCGGCCGGGACCATACCTCTGGCAGAGCGTTAAACTTGATGCCGCCCTCGACGACAGTGATGGCCTGGGTAGTGCGGAGGAACAACTCGAGGCTACCATCCTTGGACAGCTGCTCGGCCAGCTTCGGCCAGCACTTTGGGCACCGGACCATGCTCTTTGTATCCTCGTCCATCTCGCCGTGCGTGGCAGCGCACTCAAGGTATCCTAGAAGAGGGTTGGTGGCCTCCAGTCGGATCGGGCCGGGGCTCTTCTCCATGGCTGCAAACATGAGTCCGGCGATACCGATTGCTGTGTGGGGCGGCGGCCGCGAGCTGTGTCCTCCCGGGGTAGAAATGCTAAGTCGCACAGTGAAGCAGCCCTTTTCGCCGAGACCGACCCGGGCAAAGGTGCGTCCATACTCCGTGTCCACACCAGTGAACCCTTCGTCAACAATCATGGCAACACCGTTGCGGCCATAACGCTTCAGAATCACTTCCGACAAATGCCCTGCGCCGCGAGGCCCCCCAATCTCTTCGTCGAAGCCCTGGTGATGTCAGGTTAGTAGGCGGACCATGACCTACGAAAGAGAACAGAATAGTGCGATCCGGCTTGAAGTTGTCCTTGAGCAGTCGCTCAGTGGCACCCATGAGAGCAATGAGCTGTGAGTTGTCAGTACCTGTTTAAGACGGAGTATACGTACGGTAGACTTCATGTCGGTGGTGCCACGGCCCCACACCCAGCCGTCAGAATCGAGATGTCCATCAAAAGGTGGGTGAGTCCACTGACTAAGGGTCGCGGGGTTGACTGGAACAACTATGCGTCAGTTAGGCCGAGTATATCACACACCATCTTGGTGGGCCATGAGCACCTGAATAGTCAGCGGACCGTCACGAGACCAAACCTACAATCGGCTTGAGAGACTTGTTGGTTCCCTTCCAAGTGAAGAGCAGACCATGGGTGTTAACGTGCTCCAAGGAGAGGTGCTTGTGGCTGGACGTATGAGTACACGCACCCCGGTCTTGTGTGCGGCTTACAACAAAGGGAACGTGTCCTTCAAGTACGCTTCCAGGTCCGAGAATACGTCGAACCGGGCGTCGGTCGCATCCATAGGCATATCATCGAAGCTCTCCGTCCGCTGATTGTCAGACGCAGCCCCAAGTTCACGTTGCTCACAATCTGAACTGCCCCAGCTAGACGCTCATAGGCCGCTTGACTCTCTGACTTGTCTGCACTCGGATTCTATCGTCAGCGCCGGACCCAACGCTCACGTACCCAGTCAGATCCGACGTCCCTGGTTGGTGGCTGCACAGGGCAGACCACGACTGGTGTAGCAGGCTGCGCGTGACCGTGCCGACATTGGTGCTTGGATACCGCACGATCCACAACGCGCTGCTCGACACCCTTGAGATGCTGGTTGGAGAAGTACCACCCAGCTCCGAGAACAAGGACTCCCAAGATCAACTGCCATCCCTGCATGCCGCGGCCGGCGCGCGTGACACGGATGCTCGTCGGGTCGGAGCGGGAGTGCCGCCTCCGCTTCACGTGTCCTTTAGGTGGTGTCGGTATCTCCATAGCTTGATGAGTGAGAGTATGTTGTCAAGGTTGAAGTCTCCCCCACGACAAACTACATAGCTGTTGGTTGAACTGGACGAAGTCGTGGTCAGGTGGGCAGCCGAGTTCCTGTGATGTCAGCCGACACGCCCAGCCGCTGATTGCCGGGCCAACCAACAGATTTCGGCATCTACACCCGTTATCATCCAGTCAAAATCAGTAGCGCGTGATATTGATTAGCCCATGTCAGAACGGTACCCCGAGCCCGACGCTTCTAGTAGCATTACTGGCATTGAATGAGAGTCGCTGCCAGTGGGTAGTTGCAGGACGCGTCCCGAACATCACTCAAGTCGTCCATGTTGCGCGCCACGGACGTCAACTGCTGATTGCCAGCCATGTTCGAAGGAGTGGTGCAAGTAGAGTCCTGCGAGCAGCCAGCGGGGCCGTTCGAGCGACTCCGTTCTGCGGAAGCCTGCGCAGTTGTCATAACAGCAGCATGTCCTAGAAGAACCCCTTCTGCTGTATGCGATAGAGCTGGCGGCATGATAGGGGCTGTTTTCGGAGGTACCCGACGCTGCCGATCATTATTTGCCACCCACCTATCGTCAGCCACGGCGATCTGGCTTTCGTCAGCCTCGTCTGCATCGTCTAGGACTTCGATAAGGATCCCTTGCCAAGGTCAGTTGTATCAGAACGAAGGAAATAAATTCAATGCATTGTACGAATGATACTGAAAGTGATGGTTGATGTTGCGAGGAATGGGGACAGGCGAGCTCTTCTAAACCCGCAGTCCTTCTCCGGGTTGTGTCATGATCGTACGGTTGGTGTGTTCGTGGCAGTCTGAAGAGAGTCAGAGGTATGGCCTTCGACAGACATAGATATGCTGATAACTCACAATGATGGCAGCTAGTGTATGTACAACGGGGGGGCCATGATGGCGTCTATAGCGCGCCTCAGAGCGGCGCGGTTGGCTCATGAGGAGATCACCGGCGCTTGCGCTCAGGGGCGGTAGCCTGACCACGGTAGGCGTTGAAGACCGAGTAGACGAGGTCGGCGAAGTGAGGAGAGGGGTGGCCGCCGAGAGGAGCAGAGTTGCGGCGCGGCGAAGAAGGGGGAGAGAGCGGGCGGGCAGGAGCGCTGGCGGCGGCAACTGTGGGCTGGGTGGGGGCGGCAGTGAAGGGCATAGTGGCTGATGGACAACTGGTGTTGGTATCTGTTACGTGCAGAGTAGTGAGTGCAAGGTATTGATGGAGCTGGGGATGCGGGTAATAGTTGGATGTGGTGCTCGTGCTCGTGCTCTTATGTACTGTCCCGTGCTCGGACTTCGAGTCATAGCATTTCCGTTGATTGCGAAGAATTCTCATAACAATAAGGCATCGCAGTCGAACAATAAGGCATAATCCCAGCCACAAAGACCACAATAACGACTAGATCGCGTGGAATTGGGCGTTTTCGCGCAAAGATTTGCCATTCTACTCACAGGTTTGCAGTCAGTTCCGAGCAACTCCCCTGAATATTCACCCCCCCGGCACAGCGGTGTCATCCAGCTCCGTCCACTGCGCGCTGCATGCGCTGTCTGCGCCACAGCCAACCTTAATCGGTGCATTACATGGCAGGTCTCAAATGGTCGCATTATCCAATCACAATGCGTTTAATCGTCAGCAGCCTGGGTGCGGGGAGCGCCTCACATGATCTGGCACAATCTCGAGGCATCTCTGTCCTGAAACTCTGAAATCACCCACATGGCGCGGATCGTGTGACCTTCTGATACAAAGCATTGCTCGTATGTGACGGCGGTAGGTGGCAAACCCGAGCTGATAATCGCCATCTCGCACCCGCATGGACACGAGCCACAACTCTTGTGCTTGGCCGCATGGGTGGGGTAGCGCGCTCGCGGGGTAGCGCGCTTCTCAAAAAGACCAGATGCTCACACGTTGTAGGCTCCTGTATCTAGGCAGTCTAGAGAATTATGAAGTAGACGGCTAGACGAGCACAATTGTCCACCGGGCACTCGTTGACATGCATGTCTAGCCCCCACGGGTTTGGAACCTTGGCGGATAGCTCGCGCTTTGAACTGGGACCCGAGCGCTACAGACACCTTCCGATAGCCCGGCAATCAAGCAGGAGGTTATCTGTAGGGGCTTATCACCCACCCCAACTCACACCCGAGAGGCGACCAAAGGTGCATGGGTACAGAATCGCAGTCGGAAAATTCCGTGCCCTCACCGGGATGGCATTCATCTCCCCTTTGGTTTAAGGTAGTTTCCAACTGTTGCGACTGTGCTGGCTTGTACTCGAAAACTGTTAACCGGCATGCGGTCAGAGGCACTCAAGGATCGGGGAAAATAATAAGGAAATGAAAGAAAATACCGGAAATTAATCATAAATACCGTGCTGGGCCCCGCGGTATCCACTCGCCGCGGAGCCTCTGTGCGGGGAGGCTGCCAGTGGGCATCACGTTTGCTTACATGACCCTTACAGTGAGCCACCTCCGTAGCGCGTACCGCGTTGACGTCGGCAGCCTGAGTTGATGTCGAGTCAAAACCAATGTTGGTTAATCAGTGGCTGTCACCGCGTGGAGCGATATCATCGGGGTCAAATCACCTCGAGCTGAACTTACACCTAGATGCTTATCGGTTCACTAGCTCTCTACTAACTGTCCATCAACCCGCAACAATCGATGACCACCACCGGCGACACTGGGTTCACTCTTGAGTCCGAGCGACTCGTCATCCACCGTTTCGAGCCGACTGAGGCGCACGCTGCATTCCTCGTAGCGCTCTACAACTCTCCCCTCTTCATCGCCGGCGAAGGCAAGACCGGAATAGACACGAACGAGAAGGCTTTGGTGAGCTGGTTGACGACGCTTTACCTGACGTCCAGTCTGCCATCAAGGATGGATTCATCGCAAAGACGTTTGCGCGTCTCGGCCACGGACCGTATGTTATCTCTCTACGCGATCCTGCCGCCCCAGATGGCCGCATCCCCATTGGCAGTGTCTCGCTCATGCGCGGCGACTACTCGGCCCCCGACATTGGATTTGCCCTCCTTCCGGAGTATGTGGGCAAGGGGTATGCCAAGGAGGCCGGCGAGCGTATAATCGCCTACGCGACGGCATCCACCGAGGATGGCGGACTCGGATATCCGGGTGTGATGGCATTCGCCGCGCGGGAGAATGCACAGAGCAGGCGCGTGTGCGAACGGACCGGCCTCGAGTATCGCGGCATCTACCCACTGAAGGCGTTTGGCGACAAGCCGAGCGCGGCTTACAGCTCGAAGGGCATAACGGACATGGTCGCCATAGGTATCACTGAGGAGCGCCTCGAGTGATACCACAATGAAGTAGAGACACCAAGAACCTCTCGCCTGCTCCACGTATGTGATTATTAGGCATGTAGCCGATGCATAAGACGGCGTGCTCTCTGTGATCATACAACATCTACCACGTAGCTGCCAGGCGGTCGCTTTGTTAGAGCGTCCTCGAGAGCCCGTCGACTAGCCAAAAAGCAAGGCCCTTGCCCGGATTTGAACCGAGGACCACTCCCAGCTTAAGATGGACTCGCCAACCCTAAGAGAGTATGATAGCCACTACACCACAAGAGCCTGATGCAAATGATCGGCGCCGACAGATGGTCAGAATCCAGTGGCTTTGCCACAGATCGTCGGTTCTGTCAGTGATGTTCGTCTTCTACAGCGCCTCTCCCTCGTGTACGATTAAGACCAACCAGATCCCAGCTGGCGATGGCGAATAGCCAAACGAGCTTTGGCTGGCGAGACATTCCTCAATTCCGCAGAAGGCAGTGCCTTGCATTAGGGAAAACCACGTGACTTTTGGTGTCGATCAACTCTAAACGCGCCCGCGCCCAAACGTGTCTCACATTGCCTGCGTTTAGACTGCGTTTTGTTTAGGTCGCTTCCATCGCTTGCGGCAACTCTTGCTGTTGCAATTACACTCACCACCTTCTACCTTGCATCTTCTTGATATCAACACAACATTATAGCATGGCGTCTCCAAAGCCGGAAACTCCAGACAGCGAGCGCGAAAGGAAGCGCGACGTCGTTGCCCGGTTCGCGTGAGTCTACACATCATGTCCATGCGTACGTGTACCTGATCCAGCACAGCAAGCGTGGCTTGACGCTTGGAGGGGAGCAGCTGAAGCTGGGAGAGTCCAAACTCAAGCAGGCCCTTGGTCTCGGAGCTGTGCCCAATGCCATCCCGGCCGGCACGCCCAACTTTAATGACCAGGAGCGCGAGGTCCACATTGGCTGGCATCCTGTTGGAGGACTGGCTGGAAAGTGGTTTGCCACCGAGACTGGACTGGGCAAGCTCATCACTGCGAAGATCAACAGCTACCCGGATCCGACCCAGCACTGGGCGGTGCTGGTAGGCGATTACGCTCACCAACTGTGGATGGTGAGGTGGACCCGAGCTGCTGAGCGAGGCTGACGTCAGGACGAAAACTTCGATGTCATCTACACGAACCAAAAGATTGTGCGCGAGGAATGGACGTCTTTTGCCGTCGGTCGAACCCAGCTCAATGACGAAGCGATGCGTGTATCGGGTGAGTGCGGCGGGGATCGAAAAAGGCTTCGTCACGCACGAGGTGTGTGCGCGAGACATGTTGCTGTGCTGTGCAGATTCATGGGTTTGTCATCGCACTCACCGCTAACTCAACTCAGGTGTAGCTATCATTGAACAGATCCGCGGTACCCAACCTCGTTACGACCTTATCGACAACAACTGCCAGACATATGCTCTTCGTCTCCTCGACTTTATCAACAATGAGAAGGGCGTCAAGTTCCCCACCACCGCAGGAATCTGGGCACGGATTCGCGGCCCGGGCGCTGTTGCCGACTTGTACACCCAACCGGAGGGAGAAGAGACTCCTGCTGGCGGTGCGGTGAATGCTGCGCAGAGCGTCATGAACCACGAAACCGCTCAGGTGGACACCAATAAGAAAGCGGAAGAATCCGACATGGAAGATGAGGTCCCGACTGAACGTGGGGTCATCGACGGCGACTCGAAGGAGAACGGGGGCGGAGAGGGCAAGAAGGGTGGTCTCGGCGCGTTTACCCAATTCTTCAGAAAGAAGTTGAAATCGCCCGTGCCAGAATCAACATAATCGTCGGCACAATCTTCGTCGCCCCTCGCGAGGGCTACAGGAGCCAGATGCCCGACGCTCTAACCACGCCACCAAACCGACTTTGTTCGCACTCTGCAACTGTGCAGGCTTATACCTGTTTGTAATTCCCGACCGCTTGAATTTATGACCCTCCCCCAACTCGCTCCACGCTCCCTTCTAGAGGCGATGCGACAGTTGTTTAATCACTTATTTAATCCACGTAGACGAGACCCACGGGCTTGATGAACTTGCTAAGCCGCCTCGATGTCGCATAACCTTGTCTGCCTGTAGGCAGGAACATTTGGGCAAATGTTCCTGCCATTCTAAGACCCAAAACAGACATAGTGTTTCTCCAACTCTGTCATACACAGGTGAAGGCACGACTCGTTCAAGTTCGCAGGCAAATCCCCTCATATTCAACAATAGTTGACCACTACGGCAATGCAAAGTAATAAGACATGAAATGTGCATTATAGCAACACGTAAAAAGAGCAGTAATTTAAATAGTCCGTGAGAGAAAGGGGCTAGTGATGTGAGAAGCCAGCGAGTCGACGCCTTGGAAAGGTGAGCGGCCAAGGGGCGACAACCGATAGACCCTAGGCTTTTGGCCTCGGGATTTAATAGCGGTGGTTCCACCAGTTGTATTCCTTCGTCCAGAACTTGGGCTGGTACTTGCCCCAGTAGGTGTACTGGTCGTCGTGCTTGTTGCAAGAGTTGCAGACGGGGGGACCGGGGATCTTAGGAACGTCGCAGTTGTTGCGGCGGCGGTGGCGACGGACAACGTGGGGGCAGACCTTGCCGTCGTCCCACTGCCAGTAGGGGATACCCTTAAAGGAACCGCAGTACTTGCCGCCCCAGGGGGACTGCCAGCCAAGGTGGGGGATGCTCCGGTGGTGGAGGTATCCGTGGGTGACACCGCACTGCTGGCGGGGGTAGTTGTCCTTGCCGCAGCCGACCCAGACGTAGCCACGGCACTGGTCGTGCCAGCCGTTGAGGCAGCCCGAGTGGAGGCTCCAGCCGCGGATCCACTTCTCGAACCAGGAGAAGATGCTGAGGACGACGGCGCCCTTGAAAAGGAGGAGACCCAGGAGGAGGAGAGTACGCTCCTCGTTGACCTGGAGGTCACGGCGGTTGAAGCTGCTCTCGGACTCGTCGACGCAGCCGTCGCAGACACCGTTGCGGTTCAACTTGACGGCCATAGGGATCCAACCGAGCTTGAGCTGGTCACCCTTAGCGGCCTGGAGGGAGTAGGTGTTGCCGTCGTCGAAGCGGAAGAGGGAGACGTCGGTGCCGTTCTCCTGGCCGACGTAAACGGCAGTGCCCTCGCTCATGGGGATGGTCTGGCCGTTGACGATACCGGTCATCTTAACGACGGACGCGGGGTCATCCTCTCCAGAGTCGTCACCGCGGACCTGGAGGTTGGGGTTGGAGGGGGCGGCCAAGGCCAGGATAGGAAGGAGGGCAACGGTAGCAGCGAGCCTCATGGTGAAGACGTTGACTGTGGCGGAGGACAGAAGAACAGTTGCTGGATGGGGATTCAGACACCCCGAGAAGCCCTTGTTATATACACAAAATCGCGCCCTACCGTTGTTGTTTACCCTCGAGTGCCCAGAGTAGGACTGTTGGGTCCCTCTCTGCTCCCCTGGGCCGCTTTTCTCGTCTCCAACGTCGAGAGGGGCTCTATCTCTGCCCCAACAAGCATGACATGCAGTGGCAGTAGCAGAGTAGAAGAGCCACAGTCAAAACAAGATACACGGTCACGCTCTGCCACAACCACTGTCTTAGCGGCTGAGCCCGAATTACCAGTTTCAGAAACCATCTACCTACCGCTGGGAGCTATGCCACGAACGCTCCGGACCGACCGAAACGGGAAAGGCGTATGTACTTTCGCGCCTTGACGACATAGTGGTTGACATGTGCCGCTGGCATGCGTGTATGGGGGAGTGAGTGCCTAGAACGCGGGCTACGGGTCTCGGGATAACTGTTAGTTACGAAAGTTACGACACGAGTCGTGTTCCTGATAGAATAATCCTCCATGGCACGACTATCAGAATGCGATCTCTTAATAAGTCAGACTTGAGTCCGACAAGGCCACCTGCTCGGTTGATCCTTACTGACTTGCCCACTTAGACCCTGTGTTTACCTGAATGTCTGGGTATGCTTTCCTGCGTCTCATCCAAGAACAAAAGTTCCCCGTGCCCTAGACTATGGCATGGCCCAGACGCCTACGCCTTCGATCTGATAATCACCAGAACAGTCGGCAGCGTCAGGAATGGCGTATGTACCTTCATCCGAAACTCTATCTACCGATTAGCGTCTTTCTACTCCACACATCAGAGCCATCAGCCTTCTAGGGTATAACGCGTGTGGGGTTTCCAGTTCCAAACAGCCGTTGGTGTGGAATGGCCGCATCACCCCCCAGCGCTAGACCTAGAGTCACCATCCATCTGGTTGTGAGGGTGTGTGTTTGGCGTACTGTCAGACAGGTGCATCAGTGACATGGATAGCCGCCACCCAGCCTCAGGTGCGAATAACACCATCGTGTAACGTTTCTGGACGTGTCATCCGCTTGGGCTGTCTCCAAAGTCGGGCACTGGAAGGTTTGGCGTTGTGGGTTTAGGCTTTGTCCACCTCAAGGAAGCCTTGCCCGACGGGTGGGTTGGCGACATCATCACTGGTGTTAGGCTTCAACATGACAGCATCGAATACTGGTTGAGCAGCTGTGCATCACATCTGGGTCGTTGTTCAGAGCAAGTTGTTACCAACAGCGGAAGCATCCGACGCGACGGGGAGCGACCCACTTTCATGTCGTAAACATGAGACTCGTTTTGTAACAGACTGGCGGGTCGGGCTGTCGACAGTCCCTGGAGCCAAACACCTGGTCATGGAAACTCCGCTCTCGCGATATCAACTCCTGGCTTGAACGCTCATGTTGTCCTTGATAGTCTTTCACCAACAGAACCCGAAGAAGACGGGTAGGCTTGAGTGAAGCTCCAGGTGGATCCAAAGTGGCAGCCTGTAGCTTTCCTGACGTTGATGTTGTTCCGCCGGAGATGGCTTCATCTTTCACCCCTGACCTGTGTATCCTTCGAGGTTTCCGTCAGTATGAACGCCACCAAGGGGCATGCTTGCCGCCCACTGCGTGTCAGACTGATTGATCCATCATAACACCAAACAGCGGCTTCTGTCGTGAGGCCAAGGTGATCCCGACGGCAGCTGCTGGTTACAGAAGGAAACTAGCGGTAGAGATCGCAACAGATTACGCTCCAAATGCCCGGTGATCGCCGGCAGCAGTGTGGAGGAGGACTGAGACAGTGTCGTCGTATCGCATCCGGAGCGGATAACAGGACGAGATGACTTCGTCAACTCGCGGGTGACTGTTCAGGCTCTTACGCATACTCACTGTCACTCACGCTAAGCGTGTCTGCAAAATGTGGCTGACGCAAGTTGACATCGGTAGGTGTCGGAAGCACTGCGGATAGATAGTGCTGAGAACGAACTCGACCTGATCATAACGTACTTTGGCCAAAAACGGGACGCTATAAGCATTCTGGGCTAAACAAAACTTTAACAGAGCCCATGGAGACGCATATGGGGTGAAGAGCTTGCCGTAACGACAAGTCGGCGTCAGACATGTCCGGTGATGGCGCTTCGGCGACTACCTTGCCAGCCACGACAGGCCCTGGGCCACTGTCGTCAGACGCCGCTATCCACCAGTACTCTGGCTCCCGGCTGGAGCTCAGGTACAACAAAGTTCTGGTTCCTCCCAGGAACGCAGTGCAGCGGCAGCGGTGACTTTGCGTGTGGCTCCGCATTTAGCACAAGTCTCGTGACTGCCTGAGAGCAATGCTGTTGGACGCATGCCCGTCAAGCTCGTTGTGAGTGCCTGCCTTCCGGGTTCCTGTACATTACACCGTGACATTCTCGGTGCCGCCGAGGAGCAGCAGCGGGTTTACCGCTCTCCACAGTATCCATTATAGCAAGTAGCGCAAGCCCTGGTTGCTCGGCGGCCTCGGCGGCCCACATGGCCACTCTCGAGATGACGCGCACTGTCCGCAGACGCATGCGGGGATGGACTTTGTCGGAGCGGGCCATCACTGCCTCACGACGGCTTCGCACTACTACCACACACAGTGCACACGTATGTCGCGGGTGACAGAGCAAGGCCTTTCTGAAGCATTAACCACAGACTGACACCGAATGCTTGAGAGAGAGGGGGGACATTTCTTAGACCCACTAAGGAATTGCCGCAACGAGATGGTGCGGAAACAAGTTCATCGCTTCGACAACAAAGTGTGGCGTTCACGTTTCAGTCCCGGCCAGTTAACCTTTTGTGATCGGGATGCTTGTGTATTTACTCGTTACAGCTATCTTCTTGCTCTAAAGCCGGTCAGAAGTCTGGGCAAGGTCCCACCAGCGAACCCATAGTCTGGAGCGAGCGCGGGACGCACCCCACAGAGCCGCGTGAAACTGTATGTTTGCCGCTGGGGAGGCGGTGGGCTCGGGTGGAAACCTACCAGTGTCCGTCTCCCTGACAACTCCGGAGCTTTCGCGGTAAGATCTCTGTCGAAGGGAACACTCAGCCAGCTGCCTGTTGTAAAGATAGCCCGTCGTCGTATGACCATTGGTACGTCGTATATGTGGTGGCGCCGAGAACCGAACAACTCTACCCTCGTCGCATGTGATGGCACCGAGCTGATGGCCGCCAGCGTCATAATTCCAGGGACAGGCTCGTCTGTTCCGAACCAGATGGTGTGCTCTTGTTCATGACCGCTTTGCAATGGCGACAGGGCAATCAGAGTTGCCAAAACAACAAATATCCCTCTGATCTGAATGGTGGCGGTGGACGCCGCTCGCCCCTTGGTCCTATCCTGCTGGTTCTTTCGCCTAGAAGCGTGTGTGAGGCTCACCGGGTTGTGCAAGTCATCCATTAGGCAGATTGTAACATTTAAAGACGAACAAGCAACGTGCAGGTCCGCTGCGACAGCGAGGACCGCCCAGACGCCGTCTCCGCCACCTACCCCATCCACAGCGCGAGCACGAATGCAGCAGGTGTCCTTCTTAGCTCAGTTGGTAGAGCGCGACACTAGTAATGTCGAGGTCAGTCGTTCGAGTCGGCTAGAAGGAACAACAGCTCGTAGTCTCCAAGCTACTCCTCCCTTTTTCCTTTCTCGACAAGACGTGGTGCTGTGCTCGCTATTGTGGAAGGGTAACGTTCAGCACCAACGGCCCCGATGCCGCCCAATGGCCAAAAGGTTCGATATCGTGTGAGTGTGAGTGTGACTGTGACTGTGGTAGCGCGGTCAGCGAATCGTCAGACTCCAGAGTCAGTGAAGGGAGTGAGACAGGACTACTGTAAGTGATAAGTACACCAGGACCCGTGCCCCGGGAAGCAGGAATGGCCCGTCTGTCGGCGCTGGCCATGAACAACATGCCCGAGGTCAGAATGCCCCGCTCAGAACACAGAATCATAGTATAGTATGGTATGTGGGCGGTCGGTCGATCTGTACCGTGTATCACTGCCAAACGATTACCCAGGCGCTAATAGAGAAAAAGAAAGACGAAGATGGATGAACAACAGGGGGTGCGCCGGACGAGCTGAAGGAGAGCAGTACTGGACGGAGTGAGGCGAAGGAGTTGAAGACGAGATGTTGGCGTTGGTCGTGGGGACCGGCCTATGGGTGCTAAAGAGTGTGTTGCCTCTTGAGCTATCCTTTAGGGTTCGGGTTCGAGAATGGAGTCTCGACAGCCACAAACTCTGAGGCTGCACGCGCGGTGGGGGGCAGGTCAGGAGCGGGCGGAGTGGATCCGGCTGGCAGCGCGGTCCCAAAGGCAGTGGTCGCGGGCGAGGGCGTAGTCGGGTAAACTTGGATCGTAGCCATACCGCCGTCTGAAAGGTTGGCTTGCGCTTGGGCGGTCTCGAGGGCGAGTGTCTGTGCCTCGCGCTCCTTCTGCAAATTCTCGAGCGCCTGGGCCGTCTCGAGGGCGAGCATGCGCGCATCCCTTTTCTCTTGATCCGCGGCCTCCTTGTCCTCCTTGTCCTGGAGCTCTCGAATCCGCGCAGCGTCGCCGGGGCCGTAGGGGCCGGCACAGACGACGGGCTCAGCCTTGGAGGCAGTCTCTGGTGATTCGGGGTCGTCATCGGGTGCCGACTCGGTGTCGGATGGTGCCGTACCGTTCTTCCTATCGCGACGCGCCCTGTACTTGGCCCGAAGCACGATGAACAGGATCACCAAGGCGATGAAAGCCACAATGGCCCCCACGACGATGCCGGCGATTTTCGACTGGTGCGGCGTCAACTTGGTCGCCTTGGTCGACTTTGTCTTGTATATCGTAGTCGTCTTGCCGCCCTGGACGACAGTGACAACCCCGTTGGATCCGCCGCTGTTCCCGATAATAGACTTGGGGGGTGTAACTCCGCCTTTGTTGCTCTTGCCCGTGGCCGCCGCAGTCGACTTCTTGTTGGCGCTTTTGGCCATCGTCGATGATAGCTAGGTAGGATGGTGAGAGTAGAGCAGTGGCTGGAGGAAGAGGAGTGGCAGGGGATGAGTGCAATGCCGTCCAGCCGTGACCATTCTTATGAGTCTCGTCCTTGCTTCGGGTTATGGCACCTTTGCCAAGCGTCGGGTGATGTTCGGGAGCACCAAAAGCTATTCAGGCGAGTCAGAGGCGCCAATCGTAGGATTCCTGTGTAGCTGGAGCAGCAAGTCTCGTGCAGATCTGCATTCCTGCTCGAGGTCCTGGATAGGCTCGTCTCGATTGGGATCCGGAAGGCTTGGCGCAAGTGGCGAGGCGTGAGACACTGGTATTGGTGATATTTGGGCCGCAACCGAACAGTGAGTGCTTCGAAAGCGCAGCTGTGGAAGAACACGTTAAGCTTATTGAACAGAACAGAGGGGTCAGTGTCAGTGGCGGCACAGGCCTGGACAATCGGTCTGAAGACACGAGGAGCATGGCACGGTAGTGTTACGACCGCGTGAACGGGCCAGGTCATACCTATGAGCGCCATCATCGCCATGATCAACCATGTCACGGGCACTGGAGCTCAGACCCCTTCAATATATGAAAGGGCTGTCTCGGAGGCCATCTCGCTTCCATCCGCAGTACCCAGTGAGCGGGTGACGCCTACTCTGGAATGGTCGCCAGTGTGATGGGTCCTTGTCCTTGCCTCCTTCGGAAGAATGCAACCAGAGACAGAAATCGCGATCCATGAACAATGCTCTCATATCCCATCTACACCACACCAGTCGCCGTCGATGGCATGTAGTCGTACACTGAACGTCAGCGCCTGTACCGAGAGGGCATAACCAGAAGTGGGTTCTGCAAGAAGACTTGAGAGCGAGCTGATTTTCCCACCGCTTGTCACACTTACCATGCACCAAAGCGTAGCCGCCAATCCAGAAGAGCATGAAGCCCAGCAGATTCTCCAACCCGAGGCCCATCACCCCGATCCATCCGTTCAATGTGTTGACCTTGGCCGCGCCTTGCGGTCCTGCCCCGCTGTGCGCCGCGGGCACGTACTTGCCGACATTGCCGCCGCCGCACTTGAGGAATCCGACGACGAGACCGTTCAGCACCGCCGTGAGGAGGTACAGCGCAAATCCTGTAAGGTTTGTCAAGCCGAGGATGCCCGTAACGAGACCCGAGAAGCACGACGTAACCTGTGCCGCATCAGTGCCTATCCTCCTCCGATGGCGAATCGTTCCACTCACGGTAGCGATCGAGTCCAGAACGCGCGTGTTGTGCTGCACGCTCGGAGGGTGCAGTGCGCTCGCGCGCGGCGAGAACTGTGATTGCGAGAGTGATGATCCTGCGTCGCCGGGGTTCATGATTTTGTGAGTGGAGTTGTTGTTGTCGGTGGAGAGTAGTTGCTCGATGCATCTGACTGAGGGTCGAAGGGTCGCTGTGGAGGTCTGGAAGTTGGCGTCACCGGTTTGGGTGCCACGTGGATGATTACGTAATGAAATGCATTTCTGAATCTACATAATCGACTGCCCAAGGGCGCGTGCAAGAAGTGCTCGTCTCTGAAGCAGAGACCAGCGGGCCGACCACGCGTCGTCAATCGGGCTAGGGGCCGGAGCCTCAAGCGTGCGAGTGATGGCATGAAGGAGAGCGGTGGCCTGACTCCTTTCGTCCGAGCCGTCGTTCACGGATGACAGGACGGAGGCAGCGTAGGCGGCGTCCCAAATCGAGTTTCGGAAGATGTTGGGAGGTTCCTGAAGGAAGAGTGCCATAGCGGCCGGAGTGCTCGAGCTGAGAGCCTCAATCTCCACATCTGACGTCAGCAGTAATTACATCTGTTACTCACTGGTAGGGATCACGTCCATCGCCGTGCTCCAGAGCCACTCCTTTTCAGTCGCACCGTGAGTGGAGACCCAGTTCCACCAGAGGGACACCGCCTTGCTCTGAACCACGGGAGCGTCAAGCTTGAGGCCGTCACACACAATCTGGGCAGCCGAGAGACGGATGTCCTCGTCGTCGTCCTCCAGCAGACGCAGAAGGGAGCGCTGCAGGGACGCAGCTGTCGCAGGAGGGAGGGAAGAGGGAGCGAAAAGAAGAGGGGCCAAGTGTTCAAGGCATCGGAGAGCCGAAATACGACCTGGCTCGGACTGGGGTCAGTGTAACACGAGGTTGATGACTTACAGTCTTCTCGTCAGAAGCCTCGGCGAGACGATTGGCAAGGTCCGCGATCCTGGCAGCATCGATCTTGGAGGCGACCGTTGCGCGTCCGAGAGCGCTGAGGGCCGCCTCCCGAAGGGGCACATATCGAGTGTTCTGGACAGTGCTAGTGATAAGGTCTACCAGCTCGGCCATTTCCTTGTCGGTGGCGGGAGTGGAGGGCCAGCACGAGAGGACGTCAAAGATTCTTGTGCGGACAGCATTGCCAATGCGGGAATGGAGGAGCACCACAATGGCTGAGAACGTTTCGGGAACCTGAAGGGACTCGGTACTCTCCAGTACGTTGAGGGCAGCGAGCTGGGCGTCCTCGGGCATGGACGCGGACAGGAGGGCCATCACATCCTTCGACTTGGCTTGGAAAAGGGCTGTAGCTGCGGCAGACTCGTGCAGCAGATCCACGCCGGGAGCATATCCTGAAGGCGTGTCGAGGAAGCCCATGGCCGCCCGCTTGGCTTGGACGGCGAGCTCGGGTGAGACAGGAGTGGTCTGGCTGATATACTCGTTGATAGAGTCAAGTACAGCCTGGGGGATCACAGCCGCCCTGCACCCAGCCCATTCGTGCAAAGCATCTCGAAGACGCATTTCGATGAGAGACTTGTCGGCGTCGTCTACTTCAGTCCAGGGGACAACATCGCCGAGCAGACGGCGAAGGAAGAGGAGGCGACCATGGGTAAGGTTGAGGTCATCGTTCCTGTGTGAGATACGCGTGACAGTGACCTTTGCCTTTTCCAGAGCTCCCTGCGGCGAGAGAAGAGAGGACAAAGCCTGGCTCGCGACCTCCCGGACCTGCCACTCCACACTCCCAAGGTAGCGCTCAACAACGGGGAACAAGTACTCGGCTGTTCGTGCTCCATCCGGAGACCACCTAAGTGACCGCAAGATGATCAGAATTGGGAACAGAGGAGAGTGTTCTGTGAGGGAAGCCGGACCCTGCTTGTATGACGTCCGCAGGTAGTCTGTGATATGCGGAATAATGCTGGGGTACAGTTTGTGCCAAGAAGCGAGAGTCTGGCGAGTAGCCAGAGCTGAGCGGGTTCCAGCAATCTCCTGGCTACGTGCAGTGGCGAGAGACCTGTGGGTGATAGTGGAGAAGAGGATAAGGCCAACGTTACGGACATTCCAGCTGACTGTCAGCGCGATACACGTCATGGTTACTCACTTGGAAGACCCGAACGCCGCCAGAGCAACCATTACAGTCCTCTCAAAGTACCTTGGGAGGAAGCGGGTCTGCTTCGCGTCCAAGAGTACAGTCTTGAGACAGTTCATGGCGTGCACCTTGGTGATGTCTGTGGAGCCTGCGCCCAGCTTGGCCATCTCGACAAGCTGTTCAACCGTGCGATCCAGAAGCGCCCGGTCGCCAGCGATAAGAGAAATAAACGCGAATGGGAGCGCGGCCGAACGGCGGAGAGTGGAAAGGTGACCCTGGGCCACAGCCTCGAGGTTGGACTTTACCATCAGCGTTCAGTCTAATTTACTATTGCTTACCTCCAGCCAAAGTTCAACCAGGTCGCGGAGATCCTGATGTGTCTTTACAGACTCGACCATGTGCCCGAATACTACCGCAATACGAGCAAAGGTTCCCCTGTGACGGACTTCGTGAAGCCAGGCGAGGAACTGAAGGCCAGCCTTGTTCACCTCCTCCTTGCTCCAAACCTGCTGTCCGGCAACACTTGTCAAGGGGGTAATGATGATGACAGATAGCAGCTCACTGTAGATGTCAGCTTCAGACATATCCAGCCACTTACGCTGCCTCTTTCGTCGCTCGCCAGCAGCCGGACAGGACGTTGCTGTGATCCATAGCCTCGTCACCTTCCTCATCGCCATCGCCCATGACCTCGTAGGCCCTGGCGATCTCATGGGCAGCCGTCTCCTTCTCGTCACCATCAGAGGGGCCAAGTGAAACTACCTTGCGAGTTTGAGCCCAGACACGGTTCACAAGGCCTCCCAGACGGTGAAGGAGCTGCTTCCACCGCAGTTGAGCCTCGGGAGTCTTCAGATCAATGTTGCGAATGACTTCTCTGCATCGTTAGAAAATGTTATCTCCCTTAGCTCACGTGATAGCACTGATGAGACCATGGAGCGGATACTCGACGATGCCAGCAGAGAGGTTCTCCTCAGACTTGAGAACGTGGAGTTCCAGGAGGTCCACGAGATCAGTCACAAAGGCCACCGCCTGTTCCGGTCCCGAGGGCTGAATGAGCTTTGTGAACAAGATGCACAAAGCGGCCCGGCCAGCCTCTGCTTGAGTATTACGCGGGTGATTGATCGATCCCTTGGCGGCAGAGAGAAGCGCCACAGCCCTTGGGGATGTAATCGATTCGTAGCCGGGAAGAGGTTGCGGCCCAATGGTCAGACTAAAGTCAGCTCGCGAAAGAGAGTTGGAATGCTTACATGTTCCTCGCCTGAGTTCTGATCTCTGCAAACTCGTTGCTCTGGCAAGCAATAAGAAGATCAACACGCTCTGAAGAGTAGAAAGCTTCAACAACGTCGGCGCGATCTTTGTAAACGTCGAGGTAAACGAGGGCCTTCCTCAGACCAAAGATGGCACGATGGGCGGGATGAGCCCGGGCATCGCCAATAGCCGGGGTGAGGTAGTCGTTGACAAACCATCTGTGAAACTCTGCGGCAACAGCGAGGTTGGTTTGTGCCTTGGCGGTCGACTCCGGAGTCTTGGCCTTCTTGCTTTCACGAGCAGCGACCAATTCCAGCGCCTTGAGATGGGCAAGGAAGGCAAAGATGGCCGAACACATATCTGTGCGAGGTCTTGAGGAGGTTAGTGGTCTAACCATCGTTTTCTCACTCACCCAGCTTGCGGAATCATGTCGTTCCACTGTAGCGACGTCTTGACCAGCTCCATGACATGGGGTTCCAAAACCGTCTTGTTCATTGCCACGAGCTCAAACGCGAGAATCCGGATACGGCTGTCCTCGTGCTCTAGGGCCTCCTGCAGTTTCTTGGTAGGCACAGCATCGATTCCCGTGATACCAGAGGAGACACCATATGAGGCGACCGTAATCCAAGCCGGGAAGAACCTGTCCTCGCCACTCAGGAGGTCGAGCAGTGTATGGAACGCACTCGGCAGTTCCTTGAGGAGAGCGGGAAGCAGATATCGCGAAAAAGTCTTGATACCCTCTCCATCGTCCTCCTCGGCGAGAGTAGGCAGGAGGGGTTGGAGCACAGTCTTATCGGCCTTGGGCCCGCTGAGCATACCCCGACGGCGAGAGACAATGGTCGCAATCGCAGCGCAGCGGATGTTGGCAGCATCAATATTGCGAAAGTCCGACAGCAGTCGCTCCAGCAGGTCAGAAGGGATGGTTTCGAGGGGAACACTGGGCAGCATGATCGAGAGAGCGATAATGTTTGCCCTGGATCCAAGCTCGGCGCGGACCACCTCGTTAAAGAGACCTTGCAGCAAGTAAGGTGACGCAGACGTCGACCGGCTTGCGGGAGGCAAAGATGCTACTAGCCTCACAGCTGCCGTGAGTGCCTCAGCGGCGCGAGCGGGCGAGGGCTTCACTCGCGAGTTCATCTCTGTCAAGAACAGGGTGGTGAGCGTGCCTCGCGGCAGGAGGGCTGGCCCAATAAGTCGGTGGACAAGGTCGACAATCTCTTTCGGGGCACAGCCCTGGCTGACAACAGCCGTGAGCTGCCTCAGAAGCGTGATAGTGTAAGCCAGACGATCGAGAACAGTGGTTTCAGGTGGAGGCTGGAGTGCGAGCTCAATTGCTTCAGAGACAACAGCACTGGGAGTCAGCCACGTCTGGGAGGCTACCAACGACCCACCTCTGCTCGAGCTCTTTAACCGTCTTGCGGTGAAGTGCCTTGCGGGCCACTTCTGAAGGAGAAGCCCCCCTTGACGCCATGGTTTTAGTGGTGGTGATCAAGGTCGACGTTGAAGGAGCAACAAGTGAAGAGATGTTGACATGTCAATCTCGCAATCACATCTTTGGCTTTGCAGCATCCATCGTCATTACAGCCAGCCAGCCAGCACAGCCAGTACGAAAAATCCAGAAATCTCGATCATTAAGTGGAGGTTTTGGTTTTGATAAAAATTGGTTCCGCGTTTCTCCACCAACTGCAGCCAGTCAAGGTCATCATCAATGATCGATGGAGATGGAGCAAGGACAAGGTCCATCTCGATGTTGTTGTTGTTGTCGTTGTTGTTGTTGTTGCGACCTCGTTCATATCCGTCGCATCTCACAAGCGCAGTACACTCGACTGCTGCAATTGAGACACGGGACACAACTTGCTTATAACATCCACTCTACCGCTCGACTCGCAAAATGGCAGCGAAACAAGAGCCAGGACATGAGGGCGACCCCTTCGTCCACCAGGTCGCCATCGAGGTAAGTTGACCGTCACGAGAAGCGTGCATGTGCAAAGCTGACGACTCAGATGTCGCGTATGATGAACCTCGTTAACCCCAACGACACCCTTGCTCAGCGCGTCATCGAAATTGCCCGGCATAACCGCAGCGGCGACGCTTTCACAAAAGGTGAGTCACTGTTGTGAACTTGTCATGGCTGTGCCCATGCTAACAGGCAGCGGTGGGACTCTTTGGAAAGTTCCCCGAGGACAAAATTCTGTCTTTGCACGCGCGCATCCTAGCCCACGAAGCCCTTGCTGCTCAACGCAACCCGCAGGGGGAGATCAAGATGGAGGGGATGGAACACGGAGACGGCGACACACTGGCCGCCGACGAGCCGGCAAGGGGAGGATTGAGGCAAAGTGGAGCGCTAAAGTTCAAGGCTCCCGCTGGAGCAAGAACATCGCTGCTTGGACTCGACAAGCTTGCCGCTGAGAAGAGGGCGCAGACTGCAGGCATCAAGACCGAGCCTCCGAGCAAGCGCGTCAAGGTCGAGAGTCGCGACGAAGACGAGCGCACGGCTGGCGGAGTCTTCAAAGTCCCCGCCCTTCCTATCAAACGTGAGGCTGTCCGCGTTAAGCCTGATGAAACCCCGAGCCACGGTGGCGGTCTGAGTGAGACGGCGCGTCAACGGCTTGAAGCCCGCCGTCGTGAGCGCAACAAACCTTCGACAGCTACGGTTGCGTCGATGCCGGACCGCAAGGACGACCGCGGCCTCGGTGACTTTAAGCAACGATTGAACCGTGGATCCCATCAGCAGGACGACAAGAGGGACTACCGCGACCGCGATCGTGGATGGGGTGACCGTCGCGATGATAGGCGGGACGACCGGGGAGGGAAGAGCTGGGATGCTGCCCCGACACCACGAACTGGTCGGCAAGACCGAGGAATGGACGGCAGTATGCGTGTGCCTAATCGTGGCTGGGACGAGACGCCGAGTCGTGGTGGGCCTGGGAGAGGCGGCGACACCTCGAGGAGAGGATGGGACGAGACCCCCCGACAGGGAAGCCGCGGGCAATCCCCGGAGTTTGAGGTGGACGGCAAAGAGTGGGAGGAGGAGCAGGTCCGACTGGATCGTGATTGGTACAGCTACGACGACGAAGGCGCAGTGGTAAGTTCCATTGGAATACATTATCACAACTGACACGCAGGCTGGTGATGAGGAGCACAATCCTTTTGCTCAGTGGAGCAGTCTCGAGGTGGCGAAGGAGGCCGAGATGGAGGAAAAGGCCGTCAAGAGGCAAACCGCTCGGCAAGCGCAATACGTGAGTCCAACCGCTACCTTATAATTCTAACGTCGTCAGAACATGGACAACGACAAATGGGAGAGCAACCGAATGCTCCAGTCGGGTATCATTCAGGCTGGTGATGTCGACCAGGACTTTGAGGATGATCAGGACTCGAAGGTGCACGTTCTTGTGCATGATCTGAAACCGCCATTCCTTGATGGACGCACAGCCTACACCACCCAGCTGGAGCCCATCAACCCGGTTAAAGACGTGACCTCTGATCTGGCCATTTTCAGTCGAAAGGGCAGCTTGCTCGTTCGCGAGAGGAGAGAACGACAGGAGCGCGAACGTGCTGCAGCCAAGGCGGCATCCGTTGCAGGCACGACACTTGGTAATCTCATGGGAGTCAAGGATGAGCCGGACCTTGGGGCTGAGGGCCAGAAGGTGGACGAGGGCAACTACAAGGCTGGGTCCCAGTTCGCCACCCATCTTCAAAAGTCCCAGGGCGCTTCGGAGTTCTCTCGTACCCGTACCGTTAAACAGCAGCGCGAGTATCTTCCCGCGTTTGCTGTGCGTGAGGACCTCATGGCGACTATTCGTGACAACCAAGGTAAGAAGTGGAGGATTGATTCGCGCTAACATGTAGTCATCATCGTCATTGGTGAAACCGGTTCAGGAAAGACTACTCAGCTCGCCCAGTTCCTGTATGAGGACGGGTACTGCGCCAACGGCCTGATTGGATGTACTCAACCGCGTCGTGTTGCCGCCATGTCCGTCGCCAAGCGTGTCAGCGAAGAGATGGGATGTGAGCTTGGCGGAACTGTCGGTTACTCTATCCGTTTCGAGGATGTCACTACCGACAAGACAAAGATCAAGTACATGACCGACGGTATCCTTCTGAGAGAGTCGCTCAATGAGGCCGACCTCGACCGCTACTCTGTGATCATTCTCGACGAGGCGCACGAACGCTCGCTGAGTACCGACATCCTCATGGGTCTGCTTCGGAAAAGTAAGAATCTCACTGCGTTGACAAAAGCTGACACCAGTCCTTACTCGCCGTCGCGATCTCAAGCTGATTGTTACATCGGCTACGATGAATGCCGACAAGTTTTCGCGTTTCTTCGGCAACGCTGCGCAGTTCACCATTCCAGGTCGTACCTTCCCGGTCGAGCTCTTCCACTCTAAATCTCCTTGCGAAGACTATGTGGATAGTGCGATCAAGCAGATTCTTACCATCCACCTGTCGATGCCGCCGGGCGATATCCTTGTGTTTATGACTGGTCAGGAAGACATCGAGGCGACATGCTCGATTGTCCAAGAACGACTCGATACACTGGACGACCCCAAGCCACTTGCGATTCTTCCCATCTACTCGCAGATGCCAGCAGATCTTCAGGCCAAGATCTTCGAGCCGACGGTGGATGGTCGACGCAAGGTGGTCGTGGCCACCAATATTGCTGAAACGTCGCTGACTGGTATGTGCAGTATCGGAGTGCGGAGTGCTAACATACAGTCGACGGTATTCTCTACGTCGTTGACGCTGGTTACTCCAAGGTCAAGATCTACAACCCCAAGGTCGGAATGGACGCGCTGCAGATCACACCCATCAGTCAGGCGAATGCTGGCCAGCGCAGCGGTCGTGCCGGTCGTACTGGCCCTGGGTAAGTGACACGCTCTGTTCTGTTCTGACTTTACAGCTTCTGCTATCGTCTGTACACCGAGACGGCGTACCTCAATGAGATGTTCCAGAGCAACATCCCCGAGATCCAGCGTACCAACCTCGCGAATACTGTTCTTATGCTCAAGACTCTCAACGTCAAGAACCTCCTCGAGTTTGACTTTATGGACCCGCCTCCCCAGGAGAACATCCTCAACTCGATGTTCCAGCTCTGGGTGCTGGGCGCTCTGGACAACGTTGGAGATCTGACCGACGACGGACGGAAGATGTCCGACTTCCCTATGGAGCCTTCGCTCGCCAAGATGCTCATCGTGGCCACTGAGCACAAGTGCTCGGCCGAGATGCTCACCATTGTGTCGATGCTGTCGGTGCCCTCTGTGTTCTACCGTCCACCCCAGCGTGCCGAGGAGTCGGATGCAGCAAGGGAAAAGTTCTTCGTTCCCGAATCGGACCACCTCACATTGCTTCACGTCTACACCCAGTGGAAGAACAACGGATACTCGGATCATTGGTGTATGAAGCACTTCCTGCACCCTAAGATTCTCCGCAAGGCGCGAGAGGTCCGCGGGCAACTGGAGGATGTGATGAAGGCGCAGAAGATGGCAAACATCTCGTGCGGAAACGACTGGGACATTGTTCGGTAAGTTTTAGTGGGGAAGCGGGCTAACATATAGTAAATGTATCACAGCCGGATACTTCCACCAGGCCGCGAGGGTGAAGAACCTGGGCGAATACGTCAATATTCGTACTGGTGTAAGTGGTGCCGATAGACCGCGGGGATCAGTAGCTGACAATCTAGCTCCCGTGTATCCTTCACCCAACAAGCGCACTGTACGGTCTCGGATACATGCCCGACTATGTAGTTTACCATGAGCTGGTTCTTACGTCAAAGCGTGAGTTTCTGTCCGTCCTTCACGAACTGACTTTCAGAATACATGATGTGTGTCACTTCGGTAGATCCCTACTGGCTCGCCGAGCAGGGTGGAGTCTTCTTCTCGATCCGCGAGCGCAACTTTGATGGATTGCAACGCGCCCGCGCCAACCGCGACTTTAGCAAGAAGACTGAGATGGAGGCCGAGATGGCTCGGCAGCGCGAGGAGTAAGTCTTTCCTGTGGTACTCTTGCTGACTCGGCGCAGACTGGAACGGGAGAAGGCGGAGCGCATGCGCGCCGAGGCCATGTCCCGCACGCCACGCATCGGCGGTGTGGGCTCTGCTACGCCTGCTCGTTCAGCAGCGACGCCAAGGACTGCAGGCTTTGGCGCCGGCAAGCGCATGTCAGCGACACCGCGCCGCAGGCCTGGTGGGATCTAGTTTAGTCGTAGACGAGAGGATAGATCAGGATTGTTCACGTCGGTCTCTCTATGTTGTTGTTGATGGTGTCTTGTAGGAGTCGGCAACCTAACTGGCAGCATTGAAAGCCGATGTGAACCAAATACAACCAAGACATTTGAAATGATCCTAGCCCAGAAGTACGGACAAGGACTTTCTAATCCGCAAGATTACTAAATATTTGTCGGAGACGGAGGACAATGTCCGTAATTCAGCCAGAACTCCTGCAAGTCTTGGCGGATGAGGCTGCACCAGGTGGAGCACGAGAGGGCACGGCTGCTTCACGACGACTAAAGAGGTTAAAGATTTCAAGCATGAGCATTCGGGGTTCAAACAGATGTATCCTGTTGTTGTTGCTCCGTCTCTCTTTGCGAACCAGTGACGCGCCGATTGAAGTTCCGATCAGTACGGCTTGGCTATCTTGGGCTCTCGATTGTGTCTTGGCGCGAAACGACACTTGGCTTTCTTCTTAGTTATAGCCTACGCGCGCTTGAGCAAGGCGGAACTCGTATATCCTCGCCGCCAGCGATTTTCTCACGTCTCACGGCCAACTGCACTCGAGGAATGGCGGACACGACCTCTGTCGCCCCCGCATCGGGCAGCACAGTAGCACAAACACTACCGGCCTCACCAGTAATGGCGCCGACACCACTCGACGGAGCCACCTCCACTCTGGCAGGCACCAAGGAGCCGGAGACAAACAAACCCCTGCATCACTACTACGAGCACCTCCTCAAGCATCACGATGGCAAGCTCGTGGAGCCCAAGCGGCCGCTGTTTCTGAGCGTGAGTAAGAGCTCGGGGCGCCGGGAGGCCGACGCCCAGGCGCGTGAAGTCGAGTCGTACTGTTCAGATTCAGGACCTGTTTCGGAGCTGCCGAGGTGGCGAGATGTCGGCCGAGTGTGACCGACTTGCGAGAATACAGCTGACATCTACAGATCCGCTCCAATGAATGGTTCTTGACCGCCGTCGTTTGTGTCGGCATCACGTCCGACCTGCTGGCTTATGTGAGTGCATGCCGTCGATCGCGGGCAGGCACTGGAAGAGATCCACCGTGTCGATCCGCAGCCGATCATGTGCGCGATGATCATCTGCGGATCAACCGCGTCGTTCTTGCGCGTTCCTGCCATGGCTGCCTCGAGTGCTTTGGCTTGTCCTAACTCTCAGGCCATCATCGTCCCCGTCCTCCCCTTCCGCCTCGAGGCGCTGCACTACAGCAATGTCGCAGCCCTCATGTCGTGGCTCCTCTTCGCCTACTCGGCCGGTATCTTCATCAGCACCTTCCCCGTCGCCTTCTTCTTCCACAAGTACCCGTGGCGCCGCGGCCCACTCGTCATTGCCGTGCTCGTCATGGAGGGCAGTTTCCTGCTCTTCATGCTCGCACGGCCGTACTGGGCCATGGTGCTGAGTCGAGTGATTCAAGGCGCGTGTAGTTGCGTCGTCTGGACGGGTGAGTAGAGTAAGGAAAGTCCTCTGCTAACGTCTAGTCGGTTTTGCTCTCATCTGTGAGAACGTCGAGCCTGAGCGACTTGGCATCCATCTGGGATTTGCGTTTACCGGCCTGTCTATCGGTGAGTCCTATTGCGAGCTTACTTGCGCTCCCCGCTGACAGTCAAAGGCACTACAATCGCCCCTCCCATAGGTGGTGCTTTGTACCGCCACATGGGTTGGAACGCGCCGTTCATTTTCTGCATCATCCTCTGCGGCGCGGACACCATTGCGCGGCTGTTCATCATGGAGAAGAAGGACATTCGGAGATACGAGGCGCGCCGCGCTGCATGGGAAGAGGCAGTCAAGGCCGAGAGCGGGAGCGCCGGTCCTGTTCCCCGCACCAACTCGGAAGCCACCAAGGTCGGCGAGGAGGAGGTTGAGGAGACCCACGAGCAGAAGGTCGCCCGCTTCCACATCCCGGTGCCGGAGACGCCCGTCGAGCTCTCGGCGTGGCAGGTGCTTGTCACGCTCGCCAGCCTGCCCCGCGGCATGGTCGCATTCATGCTCGTGTTTGTGTTCGGCTTTATCATTGGCGCTATCGACTCGACGCTGACCGTGCGTGTCGCGGACGTGTGGCACAAAGACTCGGACTACGTCGGCCTCATCTACCTCGCTGCCGCCTCGCCCGCGTTCTTTGGCGGCCCGATCTCCGGCTGGCTGGCAGGCAAGTACGGCTCTGAATGGATCATTCTCCCGACCGTGGCATTCTGTCTCCCGTGGCTGCCGCTCATGACCCTCAAGTCGTCCCTGGCAGGCTTTGTCATCTCCTTTGCGATGACTCTGCTCGTGACCACGGTGCTCAACTCGGTCGCCTCGCTCGAAATGGCCATCGTGTCAAAGTTCAAGCCGGGCATCTCGGAGATCCACGAGTTTGCAGCCATGAACCTCGCGTTTGCCATCTCGTCCGCCATTGGCGCCATTGTCGGTGGCCAGATCTACGACCACGTCCATAACGGCTGGAACGTCGTCATGTGGATTGGCTTTGGCGCGTTCGCGCTCTCCATCCCCCCGCCGCTCATCTGGACCGGCAAGATCCCGCTCCTCTCCCGACTCCTCCGCCGGCCACCGCCCCGCAGCTGCATCCCGCCCGAGGAGAGGGAGTACTGGGACAAGAAGGCGCGGGGCGAGGACCCTGAGGCCGCGGAGGCCGCAGAGGCCGCGGAGGCCCCCGCTGCCGAGGTGGAGGCCAAGGCGGAGAGCCCCACATTGTCTACAGCGGAGACAGAGACCGCGGAGCCTGTGCTGCCGGTCGCAGAACCCGTAAAAGCGGCATGAGGTGTGCCGCACATCAGCCCGCCCTTATCTTTTGGTCCTTTCATCTACTAGACTCCACATCTGTTTACATACTTTCGGTGCCCACTTGATGAGGCGAGAGTAGACATCATAATTAGAAAGCACATCTTCATTTTGGCATGCATACCGTTCATACAATCGGGACAAAGTTTCTGGTTCAGCCACGTGGGGCACAAAGATCTTACTTATTTTCCTCCTGTACGGCTGCAGTCGGCGCCTGCAGGCTCTGACAGTATGCTCGCGCAACTTTGCCGCGCAACTTTGATTGACAGTGTATTTATACATGTGATACCTTGGAACATTATATCCCAGACCAAAGCCCCTATGAACTCTAGCGGGACAAGAGATTTTGCCATCTAGTTGAGAGAGAAGAAAAGAAACGTGGAAGATTGTATGAGAAGAGGTGGAGATGAGGTTGATAGTACTCAATGCCATGTAAACCCATGTTTTTTAAGCCTTGAAGTGAGGGGCGTTGAGGACGATGCCCATGATGCATCCGGCAAGGGTACCGGCGATGGGGATGGTCATGATCCACGAGAAGACGAGGAGACCAACACGCTGCCAGTTGACGGCCTTGAGGCTGCCGTTGCAGAGACCGACGCCGACGGTGGCACCGGTGATGCACATCGAGGTCGAGACGGGGAGCGAGTACTGCGAGAAGACGAGGACGGTGAGAGCGGCACCCATCTCCATCGAGCAGCCACGCGAAGGCGAGTGGTAGGTGATCTTGTTGCCCATGACCTTCATGATGTTGTAGCCGTAGGTAATGAGACCGATCGAGATGGTGGCGGAGAGCCAGACGAGCTGCCAGACGGGGACGGGGGCCTTGGAGGCAGCGGCGTTTCCAGTCTTCCAGGTGGTGTAGATGACAGCCCAGGGGCCGGCGGCGTTTCCAATGTCGTTGGCGCCGTGGGCGAACGAGGCGCAGCAAGCGGTGAGAACCTGGACAAACGAGTAGGTGTGCTCGACCTCGTTGGAGTACTTGGGAGCGTGCGAGTAGACACGGGCCATGCGGTCACCCTCGGGGGTACCCGAGACACCAGACTGGGCGGCGTGGATGTCGTAGTTGACACCGTAGAGGAGACCAACGACGATCATGGCAGGGATACGCTTGATGATGGCAACAATGTTGTGGCGCTCGTAGATCTCGCCGTCACCAATGGGGTTGTTGTGAAGAGTGCGCATAGCCCAGCCGAGGGGACCCTTCTTCTGGCGAAGCCTGGCGTGGAACTTCTCCATGTTCTGCTCCATGATCTGCTTGTAGGTAAGCTTGCCCTCGGTGGGGACCATGGTGGCGGGAGTGTTGGGGTACGAGGTGCCCTTGACAAGAGTGGCGGGGGTGTTGGGGTCGGACATGGCGGGAGGAGGGAGACCGTTGAAGTCGGGCGAGTTGACGTCGTTCTCGTAGGCCTTCTCCTCGTAAATCTCCTTCTCATCGTCGTGCTGGACAACGGCGTAGTCGGGGACGTGGGCAGCCACGGCGCCCTCGGGGGTCTGGCGCTTGAAGAGGAGGGGGCCCTGGAAGATGTGGTACCAGCGAAGAGTGTTGTCCTTCTTGATGATGAGGCAGTAGAGGTAGGGGACGAAGAAGAGGGCGGCAAGGAACGCAAGACCAAAGCCGACACCGAGGGTGACGGAAACAATGTACCACTTGGGCTTCTTGTTCAGACCAAGGTTGGGCGAACCCTTGTAGACAATGGAGAGAGTACAGATGGTGCCGGCAACGAGGAACCAGAAGGGCGAGGTCCAGACGGACCAGGCAACAGGGTCACGACGAATGTGGACGACAACCTTGATAAGAGTGAAGATGATACCACCAAAGCAGCCAGCAATAGCGGGAGCCATGAAGAGACCAGCGAAAATGGCACCAAGACCCTTGCCCTTGTTCCAGCCCCACTGAACCTTGGCGGCACCGACAGTGGCAACTCCGACACCAGCAACGGCCGAGATGAGCGAGTAGGTGGACGAGACGTGGGCAGAGTGGCGCGTGCACCACATGACCCAGGACGAGGCGGCGGCGAGGGCGACAGTGAAGGCGAGCATCTGAACAGCGGCATCACCACGGAAAGCAGAGTTGGGGATGATACCGTTCTTGATGGTGTCGGCGGTACGGGCACCGACGGTAATGGCACCGAGCATCTCGAAGATCGTACCGAGAACCATGGCCTGGCGGTACGAGACCGAGCGAGACGAGACAGAGGTAGCCCAGGAGTTGGCAACATCGTCTGGGGAGAGAAGTCAGCAAACGGTTTCGCGAGTGTGGCGGATCTCCCAACAGTGGGGTGAGAGCGGCTCAAAATACGTACTGGCACCGTTGTTGTAGGCATCGAGAACGGCGAACATCGTTCCGATGGCGAGAATGTAGTCGTACTGGTGGAGCGGCATTGTCGCTAAGTCTCTTTAGAGAGGGGGTAGCCGGTGGGGAGTGAGTGTTTGTAAAGTTGATGGGAAAAGAAGCCTCTGGGGGTCGCTCCACCGTGACAATAAGTACTTGTTCTTTCCAACGGCAAGACAGGACAGCTACTAGCCGTACTGAACCGTTGCCGCGGCCAAAGAAAAGAAAAAAAGGACCGTATTGGGATTTTCTGAGCTGAACCGTCGAGCAAAGCCGGAAGGTTGTCGCACAACTGGAGAGCCGGAGAGAAGCTCTCAAGATCTCAAGGCCATTCGCTGAGAGCCCACGTTTGGTCGCACGAGGCCATCGTGTGAGTGAGCAGCGAGCCAAGACCCGCGAGAAACCAGAATAGCACACAGCAGATCAGGCGGCAAGCGGGATGTGGGGGAGAGGCACGACTGTGCATGGGGTGCACGAACAGCGACGAGACGAACAGAAACGTTGGTTGCAAAGGCAGGCTTTCTGGGTGCTAGACGACTAAACGAGACACTGGCGGAACAGCCCTGGCGGATCATGGCGCGCATGGCGTGGGTGGTGCATCTGAGTGCATTTACATACCCGGGGTAAAGGTTATTCTGATGTCGCTAACTTGTCTTGGCAGGGAAGGGAAATAGGCAGTAATTAGACTTGATCCAAAGCAAAGGCAAGAAATTCCAGCGCGCGTAAAGAGACGCGAGAGAGCTGCGGATTGAATGGATCAAAAGACGCACGTTCGTCGGTAGCTCATAAACGTTTCTCCAGGTCCCAGCGCGAATTTGGAGTCTCTTGTCTTCTGTTTTGTATTGTTCATCGCTCACCGTCGGCGCTTTCTCTGCACGACGATAACACGCAGCGCCAGATGAAAAAGACGCTATGCATGCTCTGTCGAGAATGCAGATCACACAGTGCACACGACCACGCATTCTTGACCAAGATTAACAACAACATTACGATCTAAAAGTGGCATTCGAGATTTCGAGATTGCTGGTGCCACAGATTAACGCACGTGTGTGGAATCATCGACTGGAGCCCCGGCTTTGCTGTGTATTTCCGTATTTCCGTGATCGATGGATTCCTCGACAACGACCACGTTCGTGTGACATTGAACAATGATAAGGTGGCGGCGGGGAGCTACCGAAAGCTACCGCTCTCGCGATCTGCCGACTTGGGAACTCCGTCCAACCCGGCCCTCTCGGACCCTTTGTAGCCCATTTACTAGCCGTGAGTCTGGGCCCATGGCGCCTTTGTGCGTTTGCGCCATGTCTCAAACTGCGATTCCACTCGCCTACTCGTGTGTGAACATGTGAGCGCACCTTCGAATGAACGCGGGAGCAGCAAAGTGACAAGTAGAGGCATGCTGTTCACTAGCACGTCCGTGGCAGCACGCTCTGCGACATCTCCCTGACATTGGGCACGCTCGCGAGACCGAGTATAGATCCACGTTCTGTGCCACTCCAGATGCGTCGCTATTCTGGGACGGCCAAGCGCGCCGACATTGCAGCAGCGCCTAGTGATCAACTTTTTAGCTCAGTGCATTCCACCTATTCCACCCACGCTGGTCTAGAGTGGTTTACACCAGAGATCTCGAGGACCAGACTTCCAATGGACCCGCGGGACTTAAACCATCCATCCAACCTATCCACGCCGAATCGAGTGTGCCGGCATGGCATGCGATCTCGTTTTTCGAAGCGGTCTTCGACCCCTTCTTCAGATCTTCAGTCAGCTGCAGCCTGCTTCCTATGATAGGTTCAAGCGAGCAGATACATGAAGAGGCACGCGGGCACCGATTGTTGGTTAACGCAACTAGGTTTCTCGCCATTCCTCGGTAGTTTCGTATCACGAGACGAGCCCCCACGCTTCCGAGAAATCGTGGTCTGGACTTGGTTGTCGCGCGTCTACCATCTCGGACGCGATCGGGGCACACTAATGCAATACACGAGCCATGATTGGCAGCCTTCTGGCGCCTGGCCGCTTTGGATAGTCCGGATCGTCGCCATCTCCTCCGGTCCACGTGTGTTCTGGGTGATCAAGCGATCTCGGGGTACGGATCATGTAATACCGACCGGACTGCGCGTTGGCCGGCCACCGACGACAAACCGGCAGATCTGGGTTGATGGTATCACGATGGCCCAGTTGAGATACTCCAAGCGGAACTTGCAGCCAAGCGGACGCCCTGCAACCAAACACTCATCGCCACACTGCCACTGACGGGGAAACGTGTGCCAAGAGCAAGATGGGAGAAAGAGACAGATGGGGGGATATGCCAGTGTTTAAAGGAGCAGAACGACAAAGGGTGCGTGCGGTGGGGCACAAGGGCAACAAGGGAGGGGTAATGCGGGAATGACTTGAGAACATGGGATCGGGGAATGAGGAGAACGGCTCGTACTCACCACGTGCTTGTTCGTCGACGTCGCTGTAGAGGGTCCTGGTCGACTTCCTGGCCGACTTGGGCCAGAGGCCGGGCCCTGGGTGTTGGCGGAGGACATTGAGAACGCCCCGACCAAGGAGATGTGCAAGCCGGAGGGCGGACTCGCAGAGTTGTTCAAGTCTCCGGTTTACCGATCTCGATCTCCGCTCTTTAATGTGGTGGCGGCGGTATGGTATCTAGGCTCGAGACCTTAAGGCTATAGTTGTGAATGCGTATTCACCGCCCTGTTGATGTCTTGTAGGGTGGTGAGGCCGTAATGCCTGGCTAGGGACAGGTGAGGGGAGGGGCGGTGAGTGGATTGAGTGGCGGCGAGTGGTGGCGTCGCGACGCGTGGTGGCTTGGAATGAAGGTTTGTCGTGTTCAAAGCCGGCCGATACCTACAGATGAAGGCGTCGGACAAGAAACGGGGGTGATCCCTTGCGCGTATGTCGAACAAGTCCGAATGAGTGGGCTTGGTCGATGGCGAACAATGGATAGCTCCAAAGCGTTTGCCGAGGGAGTGGAAAATGCACAGACAAACAAGTCAGGCGACGAATTGAGCGCCAGGAATGTGGGGGCGCGCGTGTATATGGGGATGAGAGGTAACTGAGTCGTCCCTGTCGACAAGATCGAGATTGAAAGAAGAATGGAGATGAAATGAAGAGTAGTGGTCAACAGCAACGAGCAGATCGTTGTTGATGGAGACGACTACAGTACAGTTGCGACAAAGGGTGCGAGGGGGTTGCGAGCGATTGAACGCGGGGTCGACCAGTACGGGTAGTGCCTAGTACGCGCACGTAGTAGTGCAGAAAATGTGCACACGGATAGCGAGCTCGTCGAGCTGTCGAGGCGCGAGGCCAGTCGATGCGAGACGAGACGAGGGTGAGGGTGAGGGTGAGGGTGAAAGAGGACTGGCCGGACTGGGTGTTCTGGGATGTAACCGTGCGTTACACTCGGGATATGCCTGGCGTAAAGAGGAGACGCAAAGCGGAACAAGAGCAAGTCCTGGTCCTGGTCTTGGTCCTGGTCCTTGTCTGTCGGAGAGTTCCAAAGTTGGGTGCAAGTCGAGGCAAGAGGGGCTACCGGCTGCACTACTTCTGCGTCCTGTCTCCTGCGTCCTGTCTGACGTGAAGGGGTAAAAGTGAATAATGATGTTGGGTGTACGTGGGTGCACGGGCAGGCAGGCAGGCAGGCAGGCAGGCGCGGTTGGCGGTTGGCGGTTGGCGGTTGGCGGCTGTTTGAATACAAGTAGTAGTAGCTCCCCTCTTAGCTTTTTCCAGTCAGAAGAGGAAAAGGTCAGGGAACGGCGAACGGCGAGGGGATATACAGTAGGAGGATGTGGAGAGGAGTAGGAGAGATTGTGCGAGACACTTCCTGCAATGGTGTCAATGTCGTTTGAAAGAGGACCGGGTGGGCCGAAGTGCGAGGGGTGTGAGGGATGTGAGGTCGAGAGCACTTAAGTGAAGAGCCGGCAACTCGTCGTGGACATTGATCGAAAGAGAAAAATAGACAAGCGAGAGAGAGAGGGGGGGAGAGTGCACGTCGTTTCTCGTTCTCGGGAAGACGGTTAATGACAGAACAGGGTACAGTAGTACACCAAAAAGCAGGGAATGGATGTCATCCAGGTGGAGCACAAGAGCACCCAGAATGTGGGGTCTGTGGTCGTGAACGCTAGCATGTTGACCTCTTTCTGCATCTACCCCAGATATCCAACGACAGCTACGAGACATGCATTTTACGTTGTTTACCTTGTTCTTTTGGTTCACTGCGCTTAATTCTTACTGTGCGCTTTGGCGGTTGCATTTCGGCGCCGGCGGTTGTTGCAGAGAGGTAAACATCCCTCCCCTCCCCCCATTTTTCTTTAGCGGCCGTACATGGGAGACGCCAAAGTAATCTCGGCCCATAGCGTGGGCCGTACTAGCTATGCTAACGACATCTACCAAATCACCATCTGCTGCATGGTGCAACATTATCGCGTCTGTGCCTCTGACCTGATGCGCATCATGGGTACCATAGGACTGGTCATGGATTGTTACGACTTGACACAACCCCATCACATCCCGCTCCGACCCAATACGGCATGTGGCGTTATGGACACTACAGTGCTCGATGCTACGAGATGTTATTGCTACTTTTGTCTTTGGTGTAGGACGGTTGCTGGCAAGCAGGTACCCACAGTGAGCATGCATGGAGTTGATAGCTCGCGATACGATAAGAGGGGCCGAGGAAACAAACCTTGTAGAGGGCGGCATCAACGACGAACAGCGTGCAAGCAGCAACTGCGCCCACCAAGCAAGCTCATGATCTACCGTGCCTCGAGTGATGGGTCTGATACGTCCGTGACCGACGCCGTGATTGCCCTGTGATCCCCTTGTCCATGAACGTATCTTTACGACGAGCCGCTCCGCCGCCTGCTCCCAAGCAGTTCTGCCGTAGACTGTCCTCCAGCTCTCTTCCGCAATCATTCAAGCTTTGCCCAGAGACACGGATCAGTGGTAGTTTTTTTTTCGCTCTCTCGTGTTTTCTTTGCAGTTCCGGATCCCGGTTGGCGTTGAGCGACCCTTTTTCAGTCCCTTGACCACCCTGCGAGTCCCTGTATCCGCGAGCTTAATCTACGTAAGCCCGAGGTCATGACGGCTCTCCTACCTTGGCCAAGCATGGAGCATGGCAAAGCAGTGGCCGCGTGCAGCTGCGCACACTTCCTCGTGTGGTCTTCATGCTTTGGCGGCAATGGCGCACCTGGCACAGCGTGTCCATCTCTATCTACAGACCTATGAATGCGTTGATTCATGGATCCGAGGGCAGGGCAAAGGGCGCTGATCCTTACCGGGCTTCGATTATGATGCACGCACCCTGGGCGCCACTGCGCATTCTTGACATGAATACCGACAATGCCTGGCGGTGGGAGAACACGATCCTGCCTGTGCCCACCTCTACACCTGCCTCTCGTCATTATTGTGGTTGCTGTTGGCACAGACGCGGACGAGGCCAGCACCGGCCCGCACTTTCTCTGGTGTGCGACTTCTCCTGCCCCCAGTAAGGCCGTCGTCGGCGGTCCTGAGGCTTACAAAACCCCCCCTCCTTGCTCCTTGCTTGGTAGTAACGGTTACGTGAACTGGTGCGAGCTCCGCTCTGTCACAGAAATAGAAATGGTCCCGGTGCGAGCGTGCGAGTGAGTAAACAAGATCGTTTTGTTCGTCATAACTCGGCATCCCGCACTGCGCACGGGCGAGGCCTTGCCGACTCGTGCGGAACTCCGATGAATAGACGCCATGCAGCCGACAAGATCAAGCCTTGGGCTACCATTCAGCCAGCCCATCGCTGGACCCAGGACGCGCCAGGAGCATTGATAATATTCCCGAGACATGGTAATTGATCCATGACGCACGATGCCTCTAACCCAGAGCTTGTTCCAACAATGTGCCTGAGGGATGAGCACCAGTTATGCGCACAATGTCTCACCACATCCATACCACCCCATGCCACTGCCATGCCACCCACCATGCGTTCCAGTATCCCACAACACTGGATGCACCTGGACATGTGCGAGCTAGCAAAATTTTAATCATTCAACAACCCTTTAGGGCTCCGTGGCTGTCAATATAGTCAATTGCAAGCGCAAAGCGTAAGCACGCCTCGGTCGTGTGCAAATCACCCAGTGAGCAACTTAACTATAAGCTGCAAATAGAGGTCCGAGCCAGCAAAACTATATTTCTATATTCTCCTTGACGTCTAGAGGGGAGCTAGTCGCTAGTCAAAAGCTAGAGCGGTTCAGTCTCCGTACTCCGGGCCCATCACCGGCTGTTAGTCTGCTAGATGCTTATTAGCCACGGCGCTATCATGGGAGCCGCGTGGTGAAAGCGCCGCAGCGCAGAAGCGTGCCGAGGTGCGGCGTCGATGCCGACGCCCGAAAAACTAGGAAGCTGCCAGATGGCCAAAGACCGAAGGTTGGTTAGGTCGTGTGTCGCAATGTGGAATAGATCAGGCTCTGCCAGGCTGCGTCCCCGCCATATGAACACGGACTACAACTATACAGATGCCACATTACTAGGCAGTGACAGCAACATTCAGTGCAGTGGTGCTAAGTCTCCGCCCTGCGGTTGATTGCGCGCCGAGGTACACATGAGCGCTGGTGCAACGGTACCTGCACTGTACCTGTCACCCAGTGCATGCTCATTAACCTCCTAGCGCATGGGGCATGGCGCATGTCTGGCGCAGATACCCATGTTGGACACTGAGGGTTACAGAGCCGGCGGCAGGGCACTGCCCACTGAGGGCAGCTCCAATAATCGGATCTGACCCTCCACTTAATTGGACTCGGCCTTGAATGCCAGTCCCAACCGACTGGCAACAAGCTACGAATGCACTTCTGATTACATTACAATGTCCTAGGTCGTTCTCTGTCCTGTCCTAAGTTGCCATTATTGCATGGCGTCGGACTATGCACCGATATGTGTCGATGATATCGATAGGCAACGTTACACTGCCTGCGTCATGGTCGCAATGCACGTTTCATGCACTTGTTTCATTGAGGTTAGGCCGGGCGAGATGGATAGTGGCACCAGATAGCGCAGGAGCGAGCAGCCAGTGTATCATGCCAGTCGTCATCGGTGCGAAGAGTTGAGCAGACCCGAGGAGCCGAGACGGAGCGGAGCGTGCTCGGGATCCGTTGCCGTCAACATCCCGCCTATCCTCTCCATTCAATGTCAACAGTCGTACGCAAGCCCGCACACGCACGATCACGGACATATTTACGCGTTCTCGCTCCAAGGCACCAAGCCTTGGCGATTGTAGATTGACTTTGACTCTGGACGCCAACCAGGTACGGTATTCAGATCGGCCCCACCGTTGACGCGTTTGTGGCAATGGTCACGAGGCGATAAACAGAGCAACGCGGAGACGAAGAGCCTTTGTCTCATACGCTCAGGCCTGGCGTCGCACAGACACGGCCACATCACCTCATCCATTCATCGCCATGATCGTCCGGCGTCCTCGTGCAGGCCAGAGACCTGACATTGCGCTTGTTCTCGACGAACAATGGGGCATACACAGCATTCCGTGGACGTGCGCGTTCGACCTCATGACTTCCGTGCTCACCGGTTTCAGCCGCGCTCGCCAAGCCGGAACCCTCCCGTCCGTCGCCGGCATTCCGACATTCCGCGCCGACGCGGTCCGATCTTCGGGATGTAATGTGGAGCCGTGGCTGTCAGTTGGGATGAGGACGTGGTTCCGCTGCCGGCAGTCATGTTGACTTCAATACATGACTGTTGAGGTTCTGAGACAAGCGCTTCGGCGTCATGTGCTGGAATGCACGGAGGACGTGGGCCGGGGTTCCGCATGCCGGCAGTGGTCATGTTGACTCCGAGTGATGTTACCAGTGTTGAGGTTCTACTGGTGTTTCGGCATCAGAGGGCGGTGGACGTAGTTCGTCGCCCCGTCATGCCGGCAGTAGTCATGTTGACATCTGCGGTCATGTTGGCATCTGAAAGAGCATGTTGACATTGAAGTATCGTGTTGACACCCAGCGCGTCGCCGAGGACGTGGTTCATTTCCGCGATGCCGGCAGAGGTAATGTTGTAATGTTGAGGGCGGTTGGCATCCGGAGTATCATGTCCGCCGTCAATGCTACGTTGGGCTGCGCACAGGATGGAACACATCGATTGCTCCGACTACGACCCCACTGCTAATCTACCGTGGTTATCGATGCCTCGCCCCGTCGACCCCGCCGCGCCTCCCGAAGCACGGCGACGTCCGAGTCGGCACCGGTTCGCAAGCGAGGGGGGTGCCGTTTCGACCGCAGAACAGTTGTCGTCGCTTGGCTGAGAGATAGCTCCCTGCGACGCCGTCAACTCACGCAATGCCAGCATGGAGGCATGCAGCTTGACCAAGACCAATCAATGCCAGCTCCCAAGCCTGTATGGCGGTCGCTTAGCTGCCCCGTGCCCGTCCCCGGGCCATAGGCCTTCCCACTGCAGGGTGAGACATCTCGTAAAGAACAATCTCGAGATTGCACCGTGACAGACGGGAGACCGGGATATCGGGAGAACAGGAGATAGACATGCATACTCGTTGAATAGACTGTTACTCTGGACAGACAGTGGACATGAACGAGAGGCATCATCACGTGATGCTACGCTGGATTCCCACGGTTCACTATTCTCGGATTTCCCAAGATCTCCGCTGATCACCTCCACACTCGCCGAAAGAAATGAGATGACGTCCTAGAATATGTCGAGCGTGAGCTCTCTCTTCTTGTTGTTCCACCTCTTTCCTTCCCGTTCGCATCAACAACAACGACCGACAATGCCGCGCAAGCAGCCGTTTTCGAATAAGCAGAAAAAGTCGCAGCTCCTCATCAAGCGCGCCGCCAAGCGCGGCGACGAGGAGCTCGCCGCGGTGGTGAAGAAGCCGGTGAACAGGCGGCCCGGGCGGTCGGACATGAACCCGTCTGGCGGGCCGCGACTGGCGCTCGAGTCCAAGTTTGTCTCCATCCCGAAGAACTATCAGGAACGGACGCGAGACCTCGCCTACTCGTCCCCGCTTGAACGGCCACTGCCTGACGAGTCGGCGGCGTTCCCCCTCCACCTCGTCGCCAACCCCGCCGCCGCGCCGCTGACGGTACCTGCCCGCCCCAAGTTCCGCTACGGCCAGACGAAGAAGGAGGTGGAGAAGAACGAGGAGGGCGTGTTCCGCAAGTGGATGGCGGGGGTGCGGGGAACTGTCGAGGCGTGGGTCGAGGACGGCGCCTGGAGTGGAAAGCCCGTCGACGACGACGGGCCAAAGGGTCTCGAGTGGATCCACAGCCCGAGCTGGTTCGAGACCAACCTTGAAGTTTGGCGTCAGCTGTGAGTAATGTGATGTGCGTTGGTCTGACATTAAGGTGGCGCGTAGTGGAGGCCTCGTCGATTCTCCTCCTCCTCATCGACTCGCGGTGTCCGCCCGTGCACTGCCCTCCGTCGCTGCGCTCGTACCTCCGGAATCTCAAGCCGCGCCGCCAGATCATTTTGGTGCTCACCAAGGCGGACCTCGTCAACCCATCGGCGCTGGAGGGGTGGAAGCGCTGGCTGAGGGAGTGGTGGAACGAGGAGCCGCTGGAGGTCACCCAGCCCACTCGCCGCCGACCGCTCAAGGATGGCGACGTCCGGCCCGTGCGGGAAGCCACGCCGGCGGAGGACGACGACGTCCAGATCATCTCTGTGAGCAGCTACGATACGACACTTCTGCACGGCCCGGGCCGGACGCGGCACCGGCCCGAGATCCCAGACAGCGCGCGGAGCAGCCTCGTGGGCGCACTCAAGACGGCCCACCAGCGGTGTCTCCAGCCCCCGGCGTGGGCGGCATCGGATCCCGAAAAGCTCGCCGCGTGGAAGCCCCCAGTTCGCTCAGAGCTGCACTGGGACGAGCTGGAGGAACTGGACGTCGAAGCGGGCATCAAGGCGATCGGGAAGAAGGCCAAGGCGGACCGCGAAGCCGCAAAGGAGAAGAGGGAGGCAGGTGCACCCGAGGACCACAGCGAGCCCGGCGAGGACGCGCACACGCGCGACCCCGAGACTGAGCCCCTCACCATTGGCCTTGTGGGCCAGCCCAACGTCGGCAAGTCGTCCCTCCTCAACGCACTTCTAGGGAGCACCCGCGTTCGCGCCTCCAAGACCCCCGGAAAGACCAAACATTTCCAGACCATTCTCTGGGGCGCGCGTCGGGAGATCAAGATTGTGGATTGCCCCGGTCTCGTCTGCCCCAGTCTCGTCCCGATGGAGCTGCAGGCTATGGCTGGTAGTGAGTATCGTGTCGGTCGAGAGGAGTCTCGACGTCATATAGGCGAGAACAATGGAGCAGCCCATCATCAGGCACAAGGTGACATGGCACGAAGCGTTGCCATCGTCAACAGTGTCGACTGGCTGGACTCTAGTGGTTCCTCGTTCCTCGCTATCCATTCCTGACCGCCATTTATGACGCGCCATACCTTGTCACCACATTCTTTCCTGGCCACTATCGCTGACGTCAGTCCTCCCCATCTCACAGATCCCATCACTTCCGTCCTGTATCCACTTTGCTGCGCGCCACATGCCCCTCGAGGAGGTTTTCCGTGTTCCACCCCCAGAGGTCGACGAGAACGATGTGGAGTCCAGAAAGACGTGGCGCGGCGATCGCCCCGACAGTGCTGCCGCAGTCGAGAAGCGGCCCGCCCAGCCCGTGTGGACAGCGGGCGAGATCATGGAGGAGCGTGCGCTCGATCGCGGTTTCTGTGAGTCACTCGACGGAGGCGTGGCCTCGTTCCTCGGACCTCGTTCCTCTGCACAACTTTTTTGTCCGCGTATTGCAAGGGAAACACCATCTAACCACAAGTGACCGCAAAAGGAGGCCGACCGGATGCGAACCGTGCAGGAAATGCCAGTGAGTGCCCTGAAATCGGTGACGGCGATGGGAGGGTCCAGCCGAACGGTGAAGGGGTGGAAGACCGAGTGGCCGAGCAAACCAAGGGCGGCAAGGGTCCGTCAGAAGCCGAGCCATCGGTGTCGACAATGCCCGAACCGATCCGAAGGCCGCACTCGATCAGATCCCATCGGATAAACCAGGACGAGTCGTGGCGGCGGCCTCACCTGTCGGCGGCGGCGGCGGCGGTGGCGGCGGTGGCGGGCGGCACAGGGACTTTCGCAAGATAGTCCCCGACGCCTGTCCTCGTTCCTGCGTCTGTGCGCGTTCCTGAGCTGGCCTCGCCGCCGCTGACGACGCGCCACATATGGCACCGACGGCTTGACGGCTTGACGGCTTTGGGGCTTCGGCGCCTCTCCTCGCCCGGTGGCCCGCCTTGACGCGCGGTGTCGGCGCAAGCCACAGAGGCGCGGTCCTACACGGCTATACACAGCTGTGGTGGCAGGGTGGCCAACGTGCAACCATGGCATGTCCTCGGCGCCGCCCTGTGGCGGGCCTGTGGCGCGCACCCTGCCGCATTCCTTCAGGCTTGCACACGCCAGGTGCATGCCCACCGACCTTGGCACGCTGTGCCCGCGGCCAACATAACATGGCGAATACGTAATTGACACTGACACGCAGTGCTGCGCACGCTGGCGGACGGTCGTGTGCGGTGGGGCTTCTGGCCGCCCGGCACGCGCCCGATGCGCGATGGCCGCGGCGTGTGGCTCGGCGCCATGTCCGAGGACATTCTGAATGCGGAGAACGTCGAGGGGGAGATGGAGATGGACAGCGAGAGCGAGAGCGGGAGCGGGAGCCAGAGTGGGGACGATGACGACGAGGTGACTCGTCTCGCCCAGCCACGGAATGTGGCGGACGAAAGTGGCGACGAGTCGTCAGACGACGGGTTCGCAGTGGCGAATAATCGCAGCTTCTTCGCTGCGTTGGACTTGAATGACGATGACGACGACGAGGAGGATGAAGAGGGAGACGACGACGAGGAAGCATAGAGACTAGACATTCCAATGCATAGCCACAGTGTGAAGTTGCCTAAAAGCTGACAGGCTGAACCGAAATCTTGCAATCTTCGCGCAGTGTCGACCAACCTCGCTCAATCTCGCTCAATCTCGCTCAGCCACGACGCCTCAATTTATTGGAGCCAGAGAATCGGTATAGCATATGCCGCTACCATTACTGTACAACTACTGCTGCTGTTGAAACTACCTTCTGAACTTGTCTATGTCGTCGTGCCACGTCTCATCGGGTCTAGGTGTTTATGGTCCATTTTCACTCGGTATTAATCACGGCGCAAGGGGGCAAGGCGCACCGCGGCGGGTGGGCTAGCACTCCTGCGGTTGTAGTCGGGCGGATACACGTACTCGCGGCGAGGCCCCTGGGGCCAAGCTGACGAGGGGTGGGGGTGGAGCGAGTAGTTTGCGTCAAAGATGGGCGGCTGCCGGGGTTCGTGAGGGTGATGTGATGGACCAGGAGGTGGCGGCGCCTGAGCCACGGGATGGGGCATTGGAGGCTGGCCTTGCTGCATCTCCCAGCCCGAAACAGAGGGACGGTGGCGCTCGACAAGAGGCGCTGTTCGCGAGCCCGATGGTGGGCGGTAAGGGTGATGACGAACATCGCGCTCATCGTACCCATACTGATACGGCCAGGGCCCAGACGGGGCTGGTCCTGCCGAGTGCGGAGCGTAAATCGCCGAGGGCCGAGATGGGTCACCTGCAGAAGACGGCGGGCGACCGGAAGACGACCAAGTTTGGCGGCGATCGCCCGGCGCACTCCCGGCATCCATACTGGGGCGGCGGTCGACGGTGACGTTGCTAGACGACTGAGAGCGGGCAGGACGACCCGGAGTGGGACCCCGCTTCTTCTGCGTGGCAGTGTAGACGCAAAGACGACCCGACTCCCTGCAGCGAGAGCAAGTTCCAGTAGAACCAGGCATGCCACCAGCATCGCAGCGGACCTTGCGAGAACGGCAGGCATCGCAAGCCTTGGTGGTACGGGAGATGGGCGCCCTTGTTCCCATACCTGCGTCGAAAGGTACACCGATAAACGCAGGGTGGTATCCGACAGGCACTCCCATCTCGTAACCGGGGTACTCGTATACAGCAGGGTGATATGTGTGGCGTCTGCCCATGTCCGGACGATACATGTCGGGGTGAGGAGCAGAAGGAGGGCGGTGATCGTAGGATTGCCGACCCGGAGGAGGCGAATAGTATACACGCGACGGTCCCATATGGGGCGGACCATGGACGGGCATGAGAGGGGCGCTCATCGGAGGAGGGGGAAGAGGCTGGCCACCAGGTGCAGGCCCCGGGTGATGAGGATGAGGGTACTGGTGGTGGTGGTGGGGGTGGTGAGGGTAGCCGTGAGGGGGCTCGTGGCTTGGGTGATGGTCGTGTGGCGGCGGGGGCACATGGCTAGGACGGTGAGCCAAGTGATGAGGGTGATCCTGATGTTGAGGCTGGTGGTGCTGAGGGTGAGACGGCTGCTGCTGCGAAGTGGAGGGGCCGTGGAGATCCGGGGGAGTAAGTTGATGAGGTGGCGCCTGCGATGAGGGGTGGGAGGTCTGGTGAGAGCCCTCGTAATCTTGCCTGGAAGGTTCGCGCTCGTTTAAAAGAGCGGAGATGTTGCGCCGCTCATCACTTGGCTTCCTTGTCAGAGGAATGGAAGCGCTGAGAGAAGGCAAGGTCGTAAGGGGAGCTGGCGGGGCGGCCCTACGCTTGGATTCCATGTCAAAGTAGGAGACGGGTGCGTCACGCGGAGTACGAGGCGACGCGGGTGGGGAGCTGCTGCTGCCACTTGAGGTGGAGCTATTGTTGCGAAGGAGAGCTGAAAGGGGAGGGAGAACTGAGTCCGGGGAAGGCGACATGACCAGCGTTTGATGTCAAGCGATTCACACAAGACTAGAAGCTAATCGACTTGTCTGCTGCAGAGTGACGAGAGAGTCACTTGGAGAGAGAATATGTGTTGAAGAGTCAAGGCACAAAGTCGAGTAGAAGTCAGTGTCTGTTGAGACAAGGCGATATGGTTGTGGTGATTGAGAAGTCTTATAGTTGAACTGCTGTCATTAACGTCGTTGTCGCTGATATGTTGAGGCTTGAGGCGAAACCAGAGTGCGAACGAGAGAGGAGAACGATACGGACTGGGACGATGAAGACTATCAAAAGAAACAGAATGTACGGAAAGGAGAAGGAGTTTTTGATAGAGTCGCGTTGGGGGAGATGGGGGCAAGATTGAGTGAGGATGTGACCTCTTGATCTGGTCTCTGAGCCAGAGCCGCAGCGCGACACAATGTTGCAGGTCCAAGAGGTAGGTGCGGTGCTACTGTACTGTACATCCAGTCCTGTCGGTCAACAGTGCCAGCCGTGCAGGGCGGCGGTGGCGTTGGGGGTTCCCTGTGCGAAGACCAGAAAGCGCCGGCAAGGGCTCAATCGGAGGGCGGAGGGGGCAGCTTGCGCCAAGAGAACAGGGCACAGGCCGCAAAGGTCAGCTACACAGCAGCAGGAGAGCAGTCGAGCGTCAGTAAGGTGTGATGCGAAAGCAAAGACAACCTTCTCACCAGTGCTCTTGAAAGGGTAGAATTGTGTTCCAGTAGTAGTGACGATGGACTTCAGGATCCCTTCAACTTTATCTGTTCTGCTCATCCGGTCTCGCGTAAAGGCCTGGGTAGTAGTACATGCGTTATTGCTTCTCTGCTTCGTCCTCTCGCCTCAAACCCGATCGTGTTTGGCCGTGATGAATCTGGCTTGCTCAGCACGCATGCAGGCAGAAGACGGCTCTCTGCGTTGCTGCGCGTTCGTTCCATTTTAACCACATTTGTTCACTGGCGCCGTTTTCCTGTTGAATGGTGCTTTTGCTTTTTGTGTTTATTTAAACGCTTTTTAGTGAAATGAACAACGAGTTTCATTTGTTCAAAGGGTTATCGATCCTGCGCTACTCGCTGCGGCCTTGTATATACAAACCTGCAAGCCCAAACTCAGCCTCTTCGGACCCTGCGATGCTGCTGCTGTCATGCTGCCATGCTGCTGCTCTGCTGCTATTCTGCCTTGTGCGTCCAGTATTGCATCCTGTCGGCGCTCCCTGTTCGAGGCACAGGGTCTCATTGTTCAGATACAGTTGAGTTCGACGCCACCTACCACATTCCACATTTCTTTTCACACAGGAGGCGTTCCAGCGGCGTCTCTGACGAGGTCTGGCGGAACAGGGCAAAAAGAGAGAGCGAGGCATGCGTGAGGCTGTGAGGGAACATAAGGTCCGAGCAGGGATTCAAGACTAGCCTTGGTCGGTGCCAATGTCTAGTTCTAGTTCCTTGCAGCGGAGGCGTTTGGGGGCTGCTGAAAGGAAGAGCAGAGTGGTTCGTCCAAGAGCGTCAGAGGCGTCGTCGCGGCGCTAACCTAGACTTGGGGGAGAATTGAGGCTGAGGGACCAAGTCAGCAAGCATGAAAACGAGGTTCAAGCTCATGAACAGCCTGTACGACCGGCAAACGGGACATGATAGAGAACGATTACAGCGAGCCAGCGAGCATGATCACGAGCACAAGGTGGGAGATCTTGGTACCGGAAATGAAGAACGATCGCGACTGCCAAACTGATAGATGATTGACAGGACAATGGTATCGATCACATCACGTTATCCTTCGTCCAGAGTTACCATGAATAATGTTTGGATCATCATCCGTCCGTCGAACAGTAACCCCGGACCACGGCCCGGCTCGTAGGCTGAATGACTTTACGCTATAAATGGTGCTTCAGCGCGAACCCTTGAACAAACAGTCGAACCGGAGCAAAAGTGGCCCTTAGTCTCAACCCCAGACCGAGCGGCGCCTGACCATTAAAGCATTTAGCATCTGTTTCCCTTCTGATGTTTCCACTCTGCGATGCTCTTTGGTTCTGCCGTACTCCCCAACGCCTCAACAAACTTTAGTGCCTCGCCTGCGCTAGCGCAGTAATGTATCACTACTGGCTCCACTGTGACACACGATCTGCTCTCTCCGACTCGACTGTACGTACGCCAACACACTGGCTGTCTATTCTCCTTGTACACTAACCTGACCAAGCACAGTAGCTCCTCAAAGGATCGTTGCAGATCCTGGTCTGGATCAAGGATTACGCGAGGGACCAGAAGAATTGACAGCAAGCCAGTATCCGACGGCGGAAGGAGCGAGGAAAAAAGTTTTGAATGCGAGGTCGTCTGTAACGGAGAACGAGTGCTAACCTGTTCCAACACCCTTATGTGCCGTGTCCTAACAGTCCGTGCTCAAAAGCCGAAGCCACTCACGTAGCGATCGTGAACAGCGGTATGCGGCGTCGGGTCCAGTTAGCACTGCCGGTGAGACGCATTCCCACTCCCAGATACGCTCGCAGCATTCCGTTGCCACCTTCGTACTCTCATACTCAAGGTCTGTTCATCGTGAGCGCTGCAGAGTTGGGCTGCTCCAGTATGTCTCTCGAGATCTCAAGCTGCTGACATTCCTGATGATTGGCTGCGTATCCAAGCACGAGGTAAGAGGGAAAACATACAACGTCGGGGTGACCGTCAGCCTCAGAGGCACGTATGAAGGTACAACAGGGCAGAATCTCCGCTGCCTCATCAATGCGGCGTTGCCAGTGAGATCTGAACGTCTGCTGGATCCTGATTCCCAGCCAGACCCGGCCAACCGGCAAGTTGGCCGATGCCCTCCTTGTCTCGTGCTAGAGATGAAGCTTTGAGCCGATGTAACCCAGTCAACTTTAACAGAGACAGTCCCCTGGGCTAGAGTCAATACATGAACTGACGGAGATTCCCACCCTGAGCCACTGACAGGCTGCCCCCCAGGTCAGCTTGTGTGATCGCAGCCTCCTCAACGCCGTCGCCACTTTCCCTATGCCAGATGCACCGGCAAAGAGCGGCCTGCTCTAGCTGCTCTCTTCGTGAGGGCGCCAAAGCTGTTGGAAATAACTTGATGCGTCAACAGCCGTGAATCCTTACGGAAACTGAAGGCTGAGGGTTCACGGCGCCGCGCCGTGCTAATCAATTCATTCCTTTCACTCGGCCCGGGCGGCGCTACGGCCACCATTCTTGTAAATTGCCACAGGTTTACGCCAACCCCCACAAATTGCGCAAAAGAGGCAACACGGACTTCCGAAAGGGAGGCAAGGAGGCTTGTAACGTGCGCTCTGCACCAGAAGGCTTATTGGGTGGAAAGTCATTGACCTCCGCTCAGGAGGGTGTACCCTTCTCGCTGGGTTACTCGGCATCAGCCTCATGCACATGTAATCGGCGGAACCCTGACGCCCCCAGGCAGCATGCACCAAACGACCTGCAGGTCTGCAAGTGAGAGCCATTGAGCCAGCCGGCCGCGCCACACCAACACCTGCTTCACCCTCTTTAATCCTTTTATCAACCCACCGGAGGTCCGTCTTTCCTCCCCACGCTGTCGGGCGTCCAGCCGATAGGTCTCCAACTGCCTACGGACTAAAGTATCCTCACGCCGATCGTTCTTCACTGGCCCCCGAGTCCGTCCTGCAACTAACAGTTCTCGACCTCCCCTCCGATCCCGAGCCGCGGTCCGACGTCCCGTCCCAGGCTCGGTCCTTTCACTTCCTATCGGCCAGAGAAGCCTGCTGGATAGGTGACGCGTGCCCAGCCGAAACTGTCGTCATTCCATTCCGTGTACAGGTCGTGGAAGAATCATGTGAGACAATCATGAGACTGGTACCGGAGGTGGAGCAGGTTAAGCGAGATACGCTTTGTTGCTATCGTCTCGCAACAAGTGGGGTAGCGAGCCCATTGCTCGCCTCCGGGATCCGTCTCGTGTCTGTCTCGGTGGACGAGTGGACGGTGGCTGAAAGTGGAGCGAAGAAGGTGGAGATTCGGACAGGAGAGGCACTGTCTCATTCTGACCCTCACTCTGTTGCGGAAAAACTGATCCTTTGCTACCGTGAATCAGCCCCCGACACTGCGCTTGTGCGGCTGTATCACCGCCCTCGCGAGGTTACTCGATCTGGGTATGTGCACCGATTCGATTGCTCCGCACTTGAGGGCCTTGAATCAGCTGCATCGATAACAGAATTGTGAATCCGGATCTCATTTGAACACCTGCCAGATCGGACTATCGGTCGCCTAATTCGGCTCTCTGAACGAGATCTCTCTATGCGCGACTAACTTTGCAGGCTCCGCTGACATGCTGATACAAGCACCATGACACGATGACGCGCTAATCAGGTCGACAGAGGAGAGAGCATAGGACACCATGTCCGCGGCATCGCTTCATGTGTTGTCGTCGGAGAACAAAAGAATCGCAATGGCATTCCCCTATCCCGACACCTGTGGCGTTGCGTGATGTGCAAGTTCAGTGAGTCAGCTCACCTTGCGGACGGACCTCTGAGTCGCGCCGTCAGCCAGCGACCTGAGGTCAGTCTCCTTGCTTCCTGTGAAGATCTCTGGGCTGCGGACCGAGACAGTCGGTCCGAGGTGGCATGGTGACTGTGGACCTGACTGCTGCTCGGTTCCACTCACCAGCCCCTGTGGTTGACGAAGCGGGTTTCACTCCACTGTGGCTTGAGACCAAGCAGCGTGGGAGCGTGTACGAGTATTATCTTTTTCCGAAAAGACCGGCGGGCGTGCCGAGGTCTGAGCGCGGATGCCTCTCACCTGTGCTTCTTCGGCAGGTTCTCTGCGTGGCTTCCACGGGCCGAGCGGCAGAGCGATCATGCAGCGCGGAGTCACACGCCAGCGCCCCTGGGACCACCTGAGACCGTCAAAGATCTTGTGGCGCCGAGGTGGGCACGGACCAGCAGTGTTCTACGCTGTTCCGCCGGTACTCTGGCGGGCGTGGAGCCGGCAGTGGGTGAAAGATCCGCGGGTTTGCGCGACGAGATCTCGAGGCTTGTCTGCAGTCTTTGGAAGCGATGGCATCGGTGCCTGCGGATAAGGTGGACTGCATCACGCGACCCCGGGAGGACATCGAGCGCCACTTCTGATCCACCAAAGTGGGCAGGCTTCGATCAAAAAGTCCACCTCGCCATCGACTCTCTCGAGGTGGAGTACCTCGTGCAGCCCGCACACGTTCCTTCCTGTCTTTGGAACTCTGGGAGAGTGGCTGGGCCGCCTCTGGAGCTGGTTTATTGTTATATGTCAGTGGCTTACGCCAAGGCCCGATGACAGTCAATGAATGAGTTAATTCAAAGTCAGCCCCACCCCCGCCATCGAGACATGGACGTTCCTGAAAGCGAGGCGGTCACCCACTGCCCATCCAAGCACGGCCCCGGTTTGTCACGACTGGAAGCGTCGCTTGGACAGACACTGGGTGAGGGATTTTCGTGTACCGCAGGGTGTACTGAGAGTTCTCCCTTCGTTCCGCTGCGATGCACCCGCACTCCGCTCTCAGAACCCCGCAGATATCAGTGGATGGTAACTCCTGTTGCGAACCCAGGTCTTGCAAGGGTGATCACCGCCTTAGGGCGACCTGTTAACCTCGCTCCGTGCCGCCTTCGACTCCTGCATCCGCCTGAAGAGGAGGCTCATGCTCAATGTCTTGTAGCTGGCAAGTGGGGGGCCTGCACATCGCAGCGGCTCGTCGGCTGATTGGCATGAATTGTATCCGAGGCCCGTCCGCCACTGAGTGACGCGTACTCCCAGTGCAAGCCAGCAATTCACGCAGCTGGCGACAGAAATGTCCCGTGCGCCACCTCCGTCCACCACCCTCGTGGCAATTCGCTTCCTTGACGCCGCCGTGGGCTTGGTAAGCCGGCCAGTCCCGCGACAGTGAATGGTGGCGGTGGATAATTGCGGTGCGAGCGGCTGCGTGCGGCACGTCGTTATCCCGTTGCCGGGGCGGAGTAACATTCTGCCAAGGACACGGCCGAAGCAGACGCTATGTCCGATTCTTCAGGGGGTGTGGCTGTGAATAGTCGATAGCAGCCGGGATCGGGGTAAGTGTGAGGCTTTTACATTGGATGCAATGTATTTATTGTAGGGTGGAGTCGCTAGTTGTGGCTCTCTTGGAGCGTGTTGAGCGTGATGAGCAGGCTTGAACTACCCCAGCACCAGTTCCAGCTGGCGGGCTCTGGTGGCTGCTGGTACTATCAGTGAGAGTCGAGTCAGTCCTATCGCTATGAAGTAGTGTCTGCCAACCTCATTAGTTGGCGAACCCCGGATGGCAATTCATAAGTGACAGCAGACGAGGAGGCTGTCTCTGCACTCCCAAGTGTACCACACCATGGCCCTTCCCATGAGGCTTATCACGAACGGTTGGAGATCGATGCGGTCAGAGCCGCCGGCGGCGGTTGTCAATGTGGCAGATGAAAAGTGGCTCATTATACTGAAAAGTGGCTCATTATACCACCATTTCTGACCTTTCCTCGAGTGGCGTGCCGACAGATCGCAACGGCGACTCAATAGGCAGCAAGCGCGTGACATCACCGTGGATCATCCAGTGCTATAAGCTTGGAGGAGAGAAAGACCTGCGTTTACCTCATTGTAAGTGAAACTGTCCACAGCCGAAGCGGAGCACACACTGGGGAGGGACAATCATATATAAATGCGAATTAATTCCAGTAAAATAAATACAGGCCAAACCCGCCCAGATGTGAAAGCCAGACAGTACAGATAAGTTGAGGGAGCCTCGGGCTTTGTTAAATATCGACAAATGCCCGCTATGTGTCCTTTGTTGCTCCCAAGGATAATGGCGACACCACAACGCGCGGAGACGCCCGTGGCGGCCTGAACAGCCCAGGGCGTGTAGCTCAGTTGGTAGAGCGTTCCATTCGCATTCGCGTACATTGGAAAGGTCTTTGGTTCGATTCCTAACTCGTCCAGGCATACCTAGCAGAGGTATGACTGACTTTTTAAAGGGGGAGCAGAATGCGTCTTGCGAAGATGTTGCTTCGCTGCCCGCGCGTTCACGTAAGTGCAGATCGTGCAGACCGTAGATCATTTCGGAGACAATCACGTGGACGCGGATCTGCCTGCGTGCCACCTTGCGCAGAGCAGATCTTTGTGGCGCTGATCATTCCTTTCGGCCGCGGCCAGGTAGGTGTGTCCGTGATATGTCAGGACTGCAAGCACCGACGCGTGCGTATGCTTCCCTGCAAGGACAGTGACAGCCCTGGCAGAACACGCCTGCCCTGGCTCGCAGATTTTATTCGCGCAAACCGGGGATGCGTCGAGAGGTCGACTCCGCAGTGCCGCAGCGCCGCGACCGCGCCACACGTCTGCCACGCGCGCCGTCCTCGGCCGCTAACCCAGCATCTCCGGGCGTGTAGCTCAGTTGGTAGAGCGTGTCATTAGCATCTGATCTTGACAAGGTCTTTGGTTCAATTCCTAACTCGTCCACGAGACGAGCAGTTGCAGCTGCTCGCTGAATCCTTTTGCTACCAGTGGTAGGACTCGAAGAGAGCGACCTTTTTGCGCACTTTTGGCGACTGGGAGGATCGATCCCCGGTTTCAGCCAAGGTATCTGGAATTCCCGGTCCCCACATGGCACACATGGCGTGAGTGGCTGATGGTGTGATGGTGTTACAGAATTCCGAACTGCCTGGTCGCTCGCCATCTCTTGCGCCATCTGTCCCACTATTGATCTGGAATGACGCTGACGCTGCAGACTAGATAACGATGCAGGGATATCGATAACGCACACTAGATACGAGATAGCGCTGTGCCTGTAGATCATCTACATGATGCCCGAGATAGTGGATGGCAAGGGCTATCAAGTATGCGGACGGTGGACGCCGACCAGCCTGGTGTGCCCTCGCAAGTCGTTGATTGCTACTGCTTCTCCTCATCGTAAACGACGCCTGACCACATTTTGCAACCAAGTAGTGTATAATGATAACAATATCACATGCGTTCTTATATGCCTGTACCTATGCCTGTGCTCTACCGGTATACACAACAACAACGTTCTACACGTGGGGAGAGGTATCCGGGCGCCAGCGATGGGGGCGGGCCTGCCCGATTGCTGATGCTGGAAATCTATGCGGACTGCGTCTTGGACTCGCCGTTGCCGTTGGCGGCCTTGCCGTTGGCAGAGCGGGTGCCGTAAACGTCATCGAGGTCGCGGCCGATGGCGTCGCGGATCTCGTTGTGGAAGGCCTTGCCAGCGGGGTTTTCGGGCTGCTCAAGGAACCACGGCTTGGACATGTAGTTCCGCACGCCGTCGGGGAGGATGACGATAACGTTGGCGGTGGGGTCCTCGGCGATCTTCTTGCCCTCCTCCGACTTGAGATACCGCAATGTTCCGGCGAGAGCAGTTCCGGAAGATCCACCAACAAACAGTCCCTCGGTGCCGATGATGCGCTTGCAAGCAGCAAACGACTCGTCGTCCTTGGTCTTCAGCCAGACGTCGATCAGAGGAGGCTTCGGGTCGAGAACCTCAGGGAAGAAGTCCTGCGGTTGTCAGTAAAGCATGCACACTTCAATCCACGCTTGTACTCACGTATCCGATACCCTCAACCTCGTACGAGCCGACCTCGTCGCCACCACCAAGAATGGATCCAACGGGGTCGCAAGCGACAATAGTAGCACGGGCAATGCCGTCCTCCTGCTCTGCGTTGCGCTGTCCACGGGCAATACCAGTGATGGTTCCGCCAGTTCCGGCACCGGCGACAATGAGAGCGACGTCCTTGCGGGGAAGATCAGATGTCTTGAGAGCGTACTGTCACGAGTCAGTGGCAATCCCGAATTGTTTGAGGTTGAATTCGGAACAGAAACGGCAGGATCTTGCACAGGTCCCGTTCCGTCACCTCCACCTGACATGCTGGGTCCCGCCTGCATGCATTATGAACTCACAGCAATCTCTCCGTAGGTGCCAAAGTAGTGGGCGAGCGGGTTCTGGGGGTTCGAGTACTGGTCAAGGATGACACCGCCGGGAATAGTGTCGCGGAGCTTCTTCGCAATACCTGGCCGAGTCAGTTGTTGCGTGCGATGACACCATGCTACACAGTCATTGCGACTCACCAATATGGCTGATCGGGTCGTCAAAGCTGGAAAGGGGTCAGTAGAGTCCATGATCGGACGGTCGGTGTCCCAACTCACGCAGCCTCCGTGCTGTTGCTGTTAGCTTTGGGTCATAGGTATATTCAATCAACTCACGGAGTGCGGACGATCTCAGCTCCAAGGGCACGGAGCATAACCTCCTTCTCCAGGCTCATCTTGGCAGGAAGGGTGATGATGCACTTGTAGCCCTTGATCACACACGCGAGAGCGAGGCCGATACCAGTGTTACCGCCTGCAGGTGAGCATCAACTCGCGAGCGAGAACCAAGAGACACATACTGGTAGGCTCAATAACAACACTCTGGCCCGGAATGAGGACACCCTCCTTCTCCGCGTGCTCAACCATCCGCTATTTAATGTCAGCTCTGATCCTGTCTGAATGCCATCGCCCCAGCACAGCTGCACTGTTCACGAGATCTCCGTTGGTCCAACTGGGCGTCGACGTTGCTCACCTTGGCAATACGGTCCTTCACACTGCCGCCGACCGAAAGGTACTCGGGCTTAGCGACTAAACTGTGTCAGCCCAGATTCGCCAGCACATAGCGTAATACATACGGAGGTTGCACTTGAGACCCTCCTGCTTGGCGATGCGGTCGAGACGCACGAGGGGTGTGTGTCCAACGGCGTCGAGAGCCGAGTTAAGAACGCCCTTCCAGTGGTGAGTGGTGTCGGTAGCCATGGTTGCGAGGTGCGCGGGTGGCGATAGGGATAGATTAAGAGATAAAGTTGAGAGAAAGAGTACAAGACACGACTGACAATGTCAAGAACAATGTGATGGTGGAGAGCGAGCAGTGGACAAGAACTTTTGAGCGAGGACAACCCTACAAATCCGAGCGAGACGGGGTCGAGAGCCAACGAGGTCTTCGGCCAAGCATAAGAATCTGATCCATCTCGTGGCGTAAACCCCAGCCAGGCCAGCTGCAGCCAGGGGCGCGCGGCAACTTTTGATTGCGGATTTTGATGAGAAACATCTCGGAGATTATTCCATCTCCGCGTTGATCCGGCCGGATCAGCCCATTGGTGTTAACTATACGGTGGGTGGTGTACCAGTGTACCGTCCGTATGGCGCGCATGGGCACTGTACCTGGTGCCTGGAACCCGTATGGCAGTGCCTGAGCCGCCAAGACACGTTTTTGAACCGAGCTGCTAGAATGGTACGTCCTCACGAGATAGTCGCGTGGTAACCTCGTGATATACACGCTACAGTGTTTACCACAGAAAAATTGAATTATAAGACACGGAAGCAGAAATGGACACTTCCGTTCGCCCTGGGCCCTGGGCGCGTTGGGCAATACAAACGTACAGTCGTGATCTGAATGTTGACGCGCACGCGCCTGACCTTTTGTTGGTTGTCTGCGAAGTCAACTGTAAACCTTGACAATCACTCTTGCTCATCACCAAACATGCCTTCCCCACCACGTCCACGACCCTTTCAACCACCACCAGAACAAGATAAGCTGCTCGACCCTACACCACAGCACATGAGCGACGCGCCCACTAGTGAAACTGGCGACGCTGGAAGTATCCTGTTCTCTGAACAAGCTCAGATCCACGACCAGGAGCAAGATGTGGCCGGCCCAAGTTCGCGTCGCTTCCAGAGGGAGCGAGGGAAGGAAGGCGCAGAGGAAGGGGAACAGGATGCCGACATGGAGACGGACGACATGGGGAGTAACTTCTTCTACGTCGAGGAGGACACCGCTCCCTCGGGCGTCGCGGCAGTAGAGCCAGAGGCTCCCCTGGGCGACGACGACCACAAGATGGACGAGGACGCGCCGCAAAATGACGACAATCCGGAACTGAACTTCTGGATGGATTGCATTCGCGATCCGGATGCTCCCACCGCCGAGGAAGGTGGACAGGAAGACGTCAACGATACCCCTCGAGCACGACCACCGCAGCCGACACCACCACCGAAACAAGCCACCACCACGCAGGCCGCCGACCCGTCGGACCAGATGACGCGTGTTTTGGAAGCAAAGGAAGAAGAGGACGAGATGTTCTTAACGGACAATGGTGACGAGATGGAAGAGGACATGGACGACGAGGATGAGGATGAGGAGGAAGACTACGACGAGCCCGAAAGCTACCATTCAGGCGACTCGGACCAGTACGAGATGGAACACCGGCCATGGTTGGAACGAACTGCTGTCAAGAAGGACATTTCCGCCTTGTATGGCATCAGTGGACTGTGGAACGACACCCTCGAGACATATCGGTACCGTGTGGTCGACCGCCTCGGCGAGGGAACTTTCTCATCCGTGTACCTTGCCAACGACGAACTCCACAACGTTCACGACAATTCGTATTGGGCTCCTGATGAACCCCCAGTCGACCCCGATCGGATTTATGAGCCTTCAACGACCAAAGTAGCGCTCAAGAAGATCCTGGTGACCAGCTCCCCATCTCGAATCGAGAATGAGCTGTCCATTCTCGAGAACCTCCGCGGATGCCGGAATGTGTCACCGCTCGTGACTGCTTTCCGAGACGAGGACCAGGTCGTCATCGTGCTGCCATTCCACCAGGCCGACGACTTTCGCTACTTCTACCGGCTCATGGATCCGCCTAAGATCAAGCAGTACATGACTTGTCTCCTTCGTGGTCTGAAGGACATACATTCGCGTGGCATCATCCATCGCGATGTCAAGCCAGCAAACTTCCTGTTCGATTACGAGAGTGGCAAGGGCGTTCTTGTCGACTTTGGCTTGGCTGAACGCTACGTTCCTCCCCGCCGCGCGACCTGTCAGCACGAGCCGGCAACGCGTGCCGCTCTGCATGGCTTGCGTACCAAGACTACCGACACGGTCGCTGTCGAGCAGGCTGTGTACGACGCCCGTAAACGCGCAAAGTCGGGGGACGGGCGCATTGGATTTCGACAGGAGGATAGTCGGCCAGCGATCAAGACGAATCGAGCCGGCACTCGAGGGTTCCGTGCGCCTGAAGTGCTCCTCAAGTGTCCTGATCAGACCGTGGCGATCGACGTATGGTCTGCAGGAGTGATGCTGTTGTCAATCTTGGCGCACAAGTTTCCAGTATTCAACTCGACTGACGACATCGAGTCACTCATGGAGATTGCTGCTGTGTTTGGTCGTGCTACCATGGAACGTTGCGCATTACTGCATAGTGAGTTTGACAATTAGCCATTGATATCTAACCGTCTCAGATCGCACCATTATGACCAACGTGCCGACAGTGGATAACCCTCCCGACTCCCTGCCAGCCTTGATTCTGCGTCTCAACCCTCACCTTTACACTCCTCACCAGCCTCATCCCACCCCTGAAGAGGCCATTGAACACATCACGGCCATCGACGCCGCGTTGGACCTTTGCGCTCGCTTGTTGCGTCTGGATTCAACCACGCGCACAACGGCTGCGGTGGCTCTACGGCATCGGTTCCTCGGTGACCCTGAAGATGATGGCCCAGATGAGCTGTTGGATCCGACAGAGGGCAAGTGCGGCCATTTGCACACGGTGACGGATGACGGTACTCGTGAGTACAACCTCAGAGAAGGATTTACTGACGATCAGATCAAGCCCGCTTCGGAGACATGATGGAAGACATGCGGTTTGGCCAGGGAATCCCTACGTCGCGCACAAAATTATGCCCCGAACATGAACACTGGCAACAACGCAGTGGCGTTAACCCTCTCGGCGCAGCATATGGTGCCACGTTAGACGAGGACTATTACCAGCACGCCGGTTTCCATACCTTGACTGAGCATGCCGCCTGGAATGACCAGGGTGCGAGGGATAAGGTCAACCGGGCCATCAGGTAGTAGCAGCGGCGGCCCCGCCACAACTCCCACGGCAAGATCACCCGAGGCAATGGTCGCGATTCAGGCCGTCTGCGGGGCGTCGCGGCTTACGACACGGACGTAGGTCCACGAGAGACGATAGACGACGATAAGAGTAAGGGGATCGAAGATAAATTTACATGCTGGGTCAATGTGATGACCAGCCACCAACCTCCATTTGCTTTACCACCTCCTCAACCACGGCATAGCTAGCTTGTTTTTTGTGTGTCACCTGTATTCTAGCATGCACGCTACTAGCCAATGTACACCGAAGGGAGCGCGCAGGAGGGATGGAGTCCAGAGAAATCAACGTGTATATCGGCACGGTCGGCATATCGGAACACTACTCGGCACTTGAGAACAACCCAAGACGCGCAAAACCTCCCGACTGGCGACACTTGTGACGTTAGCAAGGTATGTAGCTCGCAAGAACCGCTGCTTTCAGAGGAGTCATGGTGGTGACGGGATACTCTAGTCCAAGTAGGGCTGAGGGCGAAGTGAGGTTTTGCCGTGGGTAAACATTTGGTGGTGTAAAAAGCCCACACCTCAAACCCGTGTAGGTCGGAATGCAATCGAAGGCAAGGCACATAACATTATCCCGGGGCGGACTACACCGGACCCAATTCGTAAGGTTATATGAGATCCCGAGCCTAGCGACTCTGAACAGCGCGTCGACTTTGAGCTAAATGCACCACACTGTCGCCAGCCTAGCGGTTACGCCCGCGGCGAGGGATGCTGCGAATGGCCGATTGCCGTGTCCATGGGCGCTAGGCCGCGGAGAACGGGATTGAAAAAACTCTGAAAACGACCTTGCCATGCGCCACACGTTGTCTTGTAAGTCAGCACACGCCAGCCTGGATCGCTAGCGTCCTCGGCGTACCTGCCCTCGATAAATCAACGTGGGGGTGCGTGGGGTAGTACAACAAAGTAGGGGTGAGCCATTACGAGGTGGGGTGCAATGACGAGAGGAGGCAACATCGGTCCGTGTTCGGTGAGGGTCCGATGAGAAGGAATGTCCTGTAGACGACGGAGCCGATCACCGGAGCTTGACCGGAGCCAGCGTGGTCTGTGGGACATCGCTGGACTGTCAGCGGCCTCCGCCGGTGACAGCCAGAGTTGGAAGTCGCACAGCGCGTCAGGGCCTTTCGAAGTGGACGTCAGTGACTAGTCTGAATTGGACAGAAGGACTGCAGTGATGATGGATACATGCCAAATGCGATGGAATGGTAGGGTTACAAACTTGATTACTATGGTGTGAAGTAAGATTAGAAACGTATTAGATTACAAGCATGTTGACGCCATACGTGGCGGCTGGAAGACTGGACTGGTGCAAGCCCTTGGGGGTGAGAGACTGCTCGTGATCGTGGTCCATCACCTCCATGTCGTTGCCCCAGGCGGGGGCGGTAGGCGAGGGACCAAGCCATGTGGCTTCGTCGTCCGTACCAACAATAGGGGTGGGAGGCCAGGAGAACGCCTCGTCGTCGCTGCTGCCGTGATCGGAGACAGCTGGGGACGGTGCGGTAGGCATCATTATGCCAAGGCCGATGAGACCCACACCATCGTGGCCGCGAGAGCAGCAGCGATGGCTGGGCGTCGAAGGAGTGAGAGTGGGGCCAAAGAGACCGCCGCTCAATCCCATTGAGCACGAGTCGTGCGAGTCATTGGACGAGGGAGTCGGCGAGTCCAGAGCAATAGTGGGAAGGGGGCGGGAGCGAACGCGGACTGGCGGGGGCACGACAGCGGGCATGGGGTATTGGAAACGGGGAGCCGAGTAGCGAGGAGCCAGCTCCTCAGCTGCGTGTGGGTGAATCCAAGCAGAGACGTTTATGTTGCTGGAGTTTCCACGGTTGGAACGGAAGTGGGCAAGGTAGTCCCCAACGCGAGCGTTCGGGTCCTGAAGAAGAAGGGGAGGAGCAGAGTGCGGAGGGTAGGGGGATGGCCTGCGTCCGTGGCTGAGGCCGTCTGCCGCCTCGATAGCCGCAAGCTCGGGCTCGGTGACGTCTACATGCCACAGCACAAGCGCGTCGAGAAGTCCAGCAGGAGCCGGCCGGCCCGCTGCCAACAGAAGCGCCACCTTGAGCTCAGCGATCGAGGCGTCAGGAGAGATGTCGACCAAAGTGGTGTCCGACGCGCTGCGGGACTCGCGGGGGGGAAGAGGGAAGAGGCCCGACCTGCGGTGCCCGTCCTGAGTAAAGCGGACTGAAAGAGTGATGGGAGTTGAGACAGGGCGGGCCCAGTCGAGACTAGAGGTGGAAGCAGTGCGGACGAGAAGATTGATCTCGTTGTCGTCGGCGCCCTCGGGGAACCAGTGACGGATAGTCACATCGTGGCTTACAGGGAGCCCGTTGGCTCCCTTCCGCCGGGCACGAAGGGATCCGGAGCCCGAAATGTAAACAGGGAAAGTTGCGCCGCCAGCGGCCGCAAGCTGAGATGGGTCGTCCAGGTTCCAGCCAGGGAAGCAGGACAAGAGAGAAGGGGTGGCTCCAAACTGGGTCGCGTAGGCGCTTGCTTCGTAATGGGCTTGCCACGGGATAGACACCTGAGATGATGTCAGTTACTGCTGACTGTTTGTCATGTCGAGTGCATGCATGGAGACGTGGCGCATCAAGAGTGACACATGGAGAGAGATATGATCGTCGGTCGAGTGCAACATTTGAGGCTACTCGGGGACGATGTATAAATGGAAGGAAAAATTGCACTGTGTCGGGTGGAGAAGACTGTGGCGTCCAGGTCACATTCAATATGACTCACTTTGAATAGACACATGCTCGGCGTACCTGTCTGGGCGGCGATGGCGGCGCGGATGGCGCCAACGTGATCATCCACAGGGACACGAATGACGAACATGTCGCGCGCGGCTGGTCCAGAGTCGACCAGAACGCGCAGCGCAATGGTCTCAACCTCGCGAGGAGTCTGCACCAGGGAGCATTTCCGCCTCCGGTTGAAGATTCCAAGCATTGTTGGTGTGGTGGTGGTGAGAGTTGGGTGGTGGGGAAGAGGTATGTTGGCGTTCAGAGGAGAGCGGGTTGCTGGCGATACAGGTGTGGGGAACAACGATGTTTTGCAGAGCGAGCAGTCGAATGTTGATGGCACTGAGACTGACGATGAGGACGGCGACGATAAAGGATAGTGGGTAGAGTAGTGTGGTGTAGTTTACAAGCTTACTCTTAGATGATGTTATGCAGTAGAAGCCTTTAGACTGTGTCGATGTCGCTCTACAATGCTACAGTCCTTGGAGGGGGGGGGGGKGGTCGAGCTAATCAATACCAAGCTAAGATGTCTTCGTCTTATATCAGAGACGCGGTTCTTGACACGGGTTCCCGAGGTGCCGAGGTAGTCGCACTGCGCGTACCTTTTGCCTCTCGTAAGATACGCCTGCTGAGCTCTTGGACTGCATCTTGTCTGCGGTTTCTGTCTGTCACACTAGAATCACCTGCTTTCTCGCTTCTCGTCAACTGATCGGGATTGGTGCCAAATCTTGGGAAGTACGGCATGCTCTTCCTTGGTACCGTACTAATTACCGTGCTCCTGCTATGCGCTCCCCTGCGACGGTGTGGTGTGGTGGGTGGGGTATGTCTCTCCTCGTCCACAGCTGGTATACCCTTATCTCGTGGCGGAGGACGGGGGGTTACTTCCATTACGACATTACGAGAGACACCGGAGAAAGAAGTCCGAGGAAACCTAGGCATGAAAATTCATACCAAATCAATACCCAGGTAAGTCAACAGCGTCAGCGGCATCAACTGTGGCTGTTCGGCGGTCGTCCAGTGTGATCGACGCGCATGCATGTGCCAGGACGGAGGCGCTGGGTATAATGCTGGTGGCGTCCAGGGATATGCAAGGGGCTTCGTGGCGGCCGCGGGAAAGGCGCCAGCCCATCCTATGCCCCTCCCCCACCCGGACCCCACCCTTTTTCCACCCCTTACACACCGCAGCTCTGTGATATCATCGTCCTGGCATTACAGGGCTTGTTCACGTTCCGAAGGAATCACCAAAGATGCAGTCGACCAGGTGTTTGGAGAGAGAGGGAGAGAGGTTTGTGGCTTGGAGTGATGACGAAAGCGTGTCCAACGACTGCTATAGCTCACTGCGCTTCTCAGTCCAACACTCGCTCGTCGACATGGACTGCCTTTCTGAGACTTAGCTCCGACCGATACGTTCCATACGAGCTACAGAGAGCGTCGATTGACAGTCACGTCAAATGACTACATAATTGGGCCAGCACCACAAATCGGCCTTACAGCATCCAAAAATGGATCCGAAATCAGTCTCACATGCATGTTCGCGACCGAACCGCTGAAGCGATTAACATACCCTTTGCACCAACGATACACGATTTCTCTAGCAACTCCTGTGCATATGCAGTCGGGTTCGCTCCAGGCAAGCTCCAGGCATGAGGTCCTGAGTGGGTTTATCCTCAAAATCGTACTCGTTTGCAGCAGAAGGCACATTGATATTCGCCGTCCCCTGCCCGAGCTGCGCCACCACTCCCGCACATCAACGCCACCTTGATCGTCTTAGTCGGCCACCGGTCAAACAGAACCCTCAGCGCGCTTCCCGCAACCCCCGTTTGACCGGCTTGCATACCGCGCATACAGTACATACCGCATAATCAAGCAGCAGTCTGTCGCAAGCTGGGTCCATGAAACCATCACTGATATCCCTGGACGATCACTTTTCCCTTGTTGCCTTGTAATCAACTTGATACAACGGATCCGTCTGTGCATCCTCAGCCAAGATTTTGGTGGCAGTCATGATGACGGCATCCACTTGGATGTCGTAATCGGCACCGTTTCTGGTTCTGATTTCACCCGGGCCGTCCGGGAAGCTCTGGAGATAACTTGTGCTGAACAGGTTTGGTGACCAATTGCTCATTGTTCGCTGCTGAACAATGCACACATGTTGAGGGCACCTCAATACTATCCTGCACGTTCCAACTCAAGGTCAGGCCGTGGCGTGCGGCGTATGTGGCATTCCATACTCACGTGGGGTGCGTGGTAAGCGCGGCCCTGCCATGTTCGTTTATATCGTTCCTACCATGCTACGCGTACTACAGTCTCTGCGTGCTACGTTCCACGGAATTCGGACATGCCCTATTGAGACATTTGCAGAGGCAAGTCTGAGAGGCACCAAGCTGACAATAAGCTGAACGCTTCCTGTTCTCGGTTGCCTCTCTTGGCTTGGCTGATTTGGCTGAAGTGCTCTTCCCAACAGGCCGGCAGGCTCCACTGGGCAGAACTGCGCAGAACAGATGGCGTGAGATCACCCGAGATGATTCTGCGCCTGTCGTGAACTGCTGGGAGCGAGTGCCTTAACGACCTTAATGACCTGCGTTTTTGTTCTTTACAGATCTGAGTGGAAGCGACATTGTATTGTGAGTGGGGGCGAGGTGCCTTGGCGCGTCCATCGTACCTACCGAAGACAATACCAAAGTGACTAACTGACTGCTGGCTGGTAACCGCATTGGCCGTCCTGAGGTCTCTTACGAGACTGAGCTACATTCTTGTCCTGACTGGTCCTAGATGCCGTCCAGATTAGAGCTCTAGTATGTACTCCTACGTCCTGCAGGAAGTGCATTTTAGTCTGAAAAATGCAAACCCCGAGAGTAGAAGAGTCCAAATCGCGTCAGGAACAATCTCAACCGCCCAGCAAGCGCGCCAATAAGGACAGTTCAAAGCTACCAAATCTCACCTCACGGACAACTGCCGTAATCACTCGCCGTCACTTCATGGCCCCGGATCAGCATGATCGTCTTGGCTAAATGGCTCACATCAGCGGACTCCTCTGTCACGCTCAGGACCCGATATGCAACAGCGGAGCACAAAAGGCAAGGCGGGCTGCCATAATGTCCCAGCGAGGCACGCAGAGACTTGACCATGCTGAACATCAGTGCCATGTTCCTGGTCCTGCAGGACAACCACAATAGTACCACGCTGTTGGTTCACAAGATAATTAAGATAACAGACCACAAGGCGCAGGATACACTCTCTCGCGTAAAGCGAAATCGAGGGTGACGGTCTGGTATGCCCGTTTCTGGGACATTCACGCGCATCGAGAGACCTCAAAGTTATGATGAGAGCTTCTGGCAAAGGGCTTGAATACATCTCCCCACTTTCACCGGTGTTGACAATGTGGGCTGTTTGGGCACACGCGCGTGCTCGGTTGCTTAGTCTTTCTGGACGATGTCTTGGCCCCGACCCGAAAGTGGATCAACGACAGGGCGGGCACATTCATGACAGTGTGCCATCCGCTCAGCCCCGGGCCCCGGCTGCCCGCTGCACATCAGTGGACGTTCGTTACCAACTGACTCACGATGCCGAGTTTTCATGCCGAATCGATCGAGCCACAAACTGGAGGGACGGCGGGGGAGAACGTGTCTTGATCAATGCAGAGCTCAGGCACTGTATGAGCTGAGGCGTCTGGTGGGTTGGTATTAGCAGCAAACTCAAAATGCATTCTCTCCAAGAATGGGAGCGTACCATCTTTCCGGAACATGACTACTCATGTGCGGAGCGGGTCTAGCCTGTCTTACGACCAGAGAGCGCATGATGCAAGGAGGCATGGAGATTCGTAGGTCGGAACAAGACATTTGGGACGGTATGTGGCATGCGTTGGGGTGTACAGTGCTTGGGGTCACCGAGTGGCCCCATCTGGAGCGGTGTAGGCCGAAAACGCAGCGTCTGTCCAGACGAGGCGGATTTGTTTGCTGGGTGCACGTAATATCCGTGTCACACATTCCAGCAAGAACATTCTCTGTGCCAAGCGGTATAAGCTGTCTCAACCTGTTCCATCGGGTTTGCAGTTCACGTACGACATCTCGATGCAGGTATCAGGAACTTTGGAGAGACTACTATTGAAGGAGTATGCCACCCTATTCCCTTTGGTCGCGGATATATCGTCTTACATCGGACGGACGTCGTTTGTCACGAAGACTCTGGAGAATTGTGATGGCCATTGAATAGGTCACCACCTCGAACGAACACATGGGCCTGACACTCTCCACACCTCACTGTGACTGATGGCCAAGCTTCGTATGTGTCGTGTACAATAACGTGTTGATTACCCTGCTATTGGTATTCCGCGGCGGGTAAATGCAGCGCCCCCCGACGCCGCGGCCACCGTCCGCCGCGACGCCACACCACGCTGCTACCCCCAAACGCCCCCAAACTATCCCTTTTGGTATTGCGAAGTTTGTAAGTGGAGTGCGTGCATCTAATCGAATCACTAACTGGACACCATGCCTCATTCCTCGATAGAGTTTGTGCACACGATATCGGCGGGCGGGTAAAGGGCAACGCCAGAGCGGTTGAGGGTCGGATCAAAGACCTCTAACCGCGCGTACCTGCGCGCACAATACCAAGTCATACCAAGTCGGCGTGGCGTAGCGGGATGTCATACCTTGGCGCGCACAATCCCGATAAATGATATATGAGTATCCTTGCTGTCGTTCCGCCCACCCGTTGTCCGACCTTCCTGACAAGACTTGTCTGTGTCTCGCATAATGGGCGGAATGTGACCATAGCCATGCTCCAGAGTGTCTTAGTTGTCGAGCACATGAGCAGCCCCTAAATCACTGACTGACTCAAAGGCCGACAATGCAACACCGACAGAAGCGCGTGTGCGTCAATGGAGAACGCAGGTGGCACAGTTGCTGGAACCAGAGGTCGAGTCGTATGCGTGTTCTGTCACTCAAAGAGTTCCACCACTGGTGCATGAATGGCACATCTGCTGAGACACTATCCACTATTCTACATTGTTCCCTCGTAGAATACCTCTGGGTGTTTCACTAGAGTTGTGAACTGACCAGAAGGTGTCTCACTGTCGGATAGTAGCACCACATAGATTGCTCCCCCACCCTCCCTGCTGTCCGATGTCGGAGTCTCGTTTATCGGGAGTCGTCTTCCACTGTTACGTAGCCTCAGCAGTGGTATCGCACTAACGATACCTCTGAAGGCTGTAGTAACATCGTGCCTTGAATGGACGCGTCATGACACAGCAGGAACCGAGAGCTTTCAGAGTCAGACATCGGGACATTTAATGTTCAGCTGACGTTAAAAGCGACCTATTGACTCAAAATAGTGCGCAGCATGTCACTCCGCTACAGATATTCGCCTCTCCGCCACGCACGAGGCCGGACAGACTATAACTGCGGGGGCTGAAGGGTCTCGAGGTGCAGCTCCACCACGAGGTGCTGCTATTCTGATCAGTATGGCCACAGTACGGAACGGAGCCCCAATGTGACCCATGTGGCATACAACGCTACAGCCAGCGTGACTACAATACACATGTGCAGCAGTCCCACATGGAGGTGAAAGCGCTCCACGAGAACAAGGCGAGCCGAACAGCGTCCTAGCTCATCTTGCGGGTATCCAAGACTACATAGAGCCTCTGGACAATTAGCACCCCGACGGTCGACTGATGATCTTGCTTCAGCCACATTCAATCGCAAATCCTTTGTCGTCACAAGTTCCTTTCCAAAACACTGCCCACCAAGCAGAAGCCTCCCGTCGGGGAACGGTGCTGCCACTTGAAAAATGAAGTGTAACAACTAGGGCCTGACTTGAGGACGAAAAGTGGCACCAAGGTGCAGAACGCGAGGTCAGGAACCGGGAACATGTCGATATGATTCCCGCAGAGACAACGCCGACCTCCGACTTGGTTCGGACAGGTTGGGAATCAATCTCCACCTAATTACTGGGGCATCTACGGGCTTCTCGGAGCAATTCAGGGGTTCCGCAGCCCGCAGCTCCCATCCTCAGTGAGCCGGAGAGTGGGGGAAGACTTCCATCGGCAAACTATCCATCAAACTTGACCCCTCTCTGCCTTCCGGTCGCCGAAGAGACACCTGAAGTGAAGACCGGAACCGAACTGGCTGGCCCCATCTCCTGACCCGTGAAGCTTCATTCCACTTTATGACAAACCGGGTCGTGCCGTCTTCATTAACCCCGGCGCTAAACTCTCTCGGAGAGACCCAGTTCATCAAAGCACTCACCTCCGTCCCAGGGCACCCTTGGAGAACACTTTGGCGTCCTTCAACGCCATGAATAACCTCTATTCCAATCACAGATCCAAATAAAACAAACTCTCATTCCGCAGCCTCATTGAATCCCTCCCATAATTTGGGTCTCTAGTCTGAACCAAGAATATCGCCACATGGCGGTGACTACCTGCTTGGCCTAATTGCCCTGTCATCTACTGCGCTTCTTAAGAATTGTAATTGCCGAAGTATTATCCGGTGTGGACGGAGCATAGCAAAGCTCTACAATACCTCGGACTTACACACTTAAACGATCGTTTAAGCAAGGTTTCATCAGTCAGAGGGTCGTGCACTCCGGACTATGGACATCCCGGACGCGTTGGCTTGCCCGACTTCACCGGTCCCTATGTCCGAATGGAGTGGACTGGCAAGGCCGTCGCATACCTAATTACCTAAACTCCACACGATGTTAGGCCCTTCCTGGCGAGGTTGGCGTTGTAGTGGGCTGGAAGGCACGCCAAGACATCTGGAACAGAACTGACCATAGGCGAGTTAACCGACTGATGAACAGCCCACTGACCTCATCGGTGTCCGTAATGATCAACCTCCAAGGTCCTCATTGAACTTTTCTGTCCACAAGGCCATTAGTGCACAGTAGACCTCACCGGTCATTGTTCATAGCATCGGCTTCAACTTATAGCTCTCAGCTTCATCAACACCCACACGTTCATGTCTTACGCATCGATCTTGCGCGCCCGCTACCCCTTTCGCGCACCCAGCACCTCGGTCGACCACCTCGTCGTCGGCGGCGGCGTGGTGGGACTCTCGGTCGCGGCGGGGCTGGTCAACACTACCGGTGCGGACCGGACGACGTTTCTCGTCGAAAGGAGAGGAATGGTACGTGCTTGTGGCTGCAAGTAATGCCTTGGTTGTGGTTTTCCTCAACATGGGGTATTCCCGTCAGTGCTGGGCAGCGCATAACAAGATCCGAGGTGTGGGAATGAGGCTCATGGACAGTGCAGCTCGGCCAGGAAAACACGTTAGTATTGCTTGACCATGTATTCTGGGGAGGCAGTGGGAGCTCTGCCGCGGCGACACTCAAGACGGACAAGTGATACAGAAGCAGGGCGTCTGCGAGCACTGGATTGGAACCTCCTCGCTGCGCCCCAAGCTGTCGATAGACCACAGCAGTGACTTTGCCCTTGGGTCACGAGCTACCATAATGACCGGACTGACCATGCAGCGCCCGTAATTCGGAGGTAATCCACTCTGGTAAGTTCTGAGGCCATTGCGACCAGGTCTGTACGACGCTATCAAAAGTCGAGCCCCATGCCATCATGTTGGCGGGCTCACTCTACCATGCACAGGAAGCTGCTAGCCCTACCACCTGGCCTGTCATGACCGGTAGCGCCCAATTGCCTGTCCGAGGACATTCACTAATACACAGGAATCTACTACCCCATCGGCTCGCTCAAATCTGAGCTCTGCATTCGCGGAAGGGACCTGCTCTACAAGCGCTGTGAAGCGTTGGGTATCCCATACCGGAAGACACAGAAGGTGAGAGAAACTGCACACGGTGAATAGTGGGGACGAGACAAGATCAGGCCACGCTTCGCTGCGGGCGTAAGGCTCAGAGGTCGCGGGCAACGCCCACCTCCGAATGGCCTTCCAGCCAGTGTGTCATTTTGTGCCTCTGGCCTCGGCTGGTGGCTGCGTGATATCATATGCCTGATCTGAGATCTCTAGCCTCAGAGCGGGATGCGAACATCGCAGTCCTGCTTCCCAGGCGTGCCGGCTGTGTGGCGACAGTCGGGTGTAGGGAGTCATGTGAACAGAGCTATCAAGTGGAAAAGACCGTCCACAATGCAAGGCAGCTGGGCAGAAGAAAGGCGTTGAACCAAGCTGGGGATCAAGCAGGATCATGTGGCTACATACTCCTCTCCCGAGGTCTCGAGTTATACATAAAAGGCGCTAACAGCCCAGCTTATCGTGGCCACCGACAAGGACCAGATCCCCTACCTGGACGGCCTCACCAAACACTCCCAACATGCGTCATTCTTGACAGGTCCCACTGGCTCAGCACGGTCGAGCAACAGTGTCATCCCCGTCTCCTTGCTGTCTGGCAAGGAGGCGCGGGACATGGAGCCTGACCTGTCTCCAGACGTGTGCGCCGCGCTTCTCGTCACTGAAACGGGTATCGTCGACTCGGCCAGTCTGGTAGACTCGCTCGCCCGCGAAATCGAGGAGGCAGACTACCTGGAGACGATCGGCGCCGATGCCGGCACGGCCGTTACCTCGGGTGTTGGCCTGGTCAACCACGAGTTTGACCGCGGCGAGGGTGTCATCGTGCCCGGTACCCGCGTCGTGCGTATCGATCGTGAAGAGGGCGGCAGGGGTTGGATCGTCCAGCTAGAAACCGGTTGGGAAGGGCTTCCTGACGGAGAACGCGGGGAGGTTGAGGCCGTCCGCGCAGAGGTGGTCATCAACGCCGCTGGCCTCAACTCGGCTAGTCTCGTGGAGCAGCTGCTCCCGGAGAAGGAGAGGACGGGCATCTGGGTGTCAAAAGGTCAGTTCTAGTGAGGTGTCGGGTCTCGGAGGACTGCGACGATTAGCCAGGATGGCAACTCTCTGCTCATCACTCTCTGCCCGAGGTCATGTGCGAGGCGTTATCAGCACGGACGCGCCTCACCATCACGAGACCATCGCTGACAGTCTCAGGCAACTACATGAAGTACAAGGGCCCTGGCGTCGAGAGCATCCAGCGTCTCATCTATCCATGCCCCAGCAAGAGCCTTGATTCACTCGGTACCCATCTGGTGAGTCTGAATGGGAGTTAGGACACGCGAAAGAGGCACCAAAGAATGGTTGGTGGCTTCTTGGAGGTCGGGTGACCTCAGTGGCGTTTCTTGTCGGAACTTGGCGAGGCCAACACGATGAACGTGGCCTACTGTCGCCGCTCGTCGGGTCTTACGAAGTGTCCGCTGACGCCTCAAGACATTGGATCTTTATGGCAACATTCGGTTCGGCCCCGATGTCGAAGCACTTGGCGATGCGACGGCATCGGCAGCCAATCCCGACTACTGGCAGGACCACCTCGCTGCATCGGACGCGCATCTCGATTCGATCGGACGTGCGGCACAGCTCTACCTCCCGGGTATTGACCCTTCGCTTCTCACGCCCGACTACGCCGGCTTCCGCCCCAATATCCAGCCCCCCGGATCTGGCTTCTTCGACTTTGTGATTAGGCACTCGCATGAACGTCGCGGACTGATCGATCTCCTCGGATTCGCGAGCCCCGGATTGACATCCGCGCTGGCAACCGGTGAACGTGTCGCTCGCCTCGTCCGCCGCGACATCTGGAAGACTGGTGGAAGCATCCACCCCGACTCGGAGGGGTGGGGGATGTAAGACGCGCGCGGGTGGAATCGCGTACAAGTGCGCCAGAGGTGTCGGGACGAGCGGTGTGTGGCGCTGCGTCATTGTCGTCATCTGCATTCATGGTTCGACTCGAGCCGAGGCTTGACAGTAGGCGGTGGGTAGCGCTCCGTGGGTGTAAGCAGAAGGGTCCAGCATTGCATACAATGGAAGCTGAATTATCACGTGCAGAACAATGAACAACAATGCACCGAGAAGTGCACTGGGGATAGAGTGGAAAGACATTGTTTAATCGAGCAACACCCATTATACAACCCTAGTGGCGGGCAAGTCCGTGTGGGATGTGCAAATAACAAAACAAGGTGTCAGATGATCAGATGACCGACTCTAAAATACCCTCGCTGTGCGCCAAAACGACTCATTCTAGCTACTTCGCTTGGAGCACATGACCTCACAAGATGGGCTGCCATGTGCATGCGTCGCTCACTGCGTTGGGACGGGCCGAGTATGCGGAGGAGGGGCCTTTGCGGGGCAGATGACCAGAGGATCTGGCGTGCAGAGGGATGCTGCTCCCATTCACATCGATCTCCTTTGTTGTCTGGGCGCCCCGTCAACCCCCCCCCCCCCCCCAGCCCCGAGGCCCACAAGTGGCTTGGTCCTTGCTCTGCCACACATCCTTATCGCCTTCGCCGCGGGGAGATCAGGTGTGTAGTCAACGCGGCCGTATGTGGGGGATTATAAAAGACATCAACAACGCGCATGCTATTGTTGCATTTACACTCCTCACGAGTAGAAACACCAACTACTCTCTCCTCAACGCTCTTCTCACTGTACTCGCCACCTTAACCCACACGCACACCACCATCATGGACTTTGGTACTTCCCCCACCGAGTGAGTCCAAACCAAGCCGTTGCTACCCAATACTGACTCCAACAGCTCCACTGCTTCCGGTGAGCTCTCCACTTCCCCAACTACTCTATGCACTCTCTAACCATGCAGTTGAGATCAACGATGCGCTCTTCTGCGAGCACGGCAAGGAGCTCTGTGAGCCCTGTGGCTTTGACGGTCGTGAGGGTGAGTACTGGTGGTGGCGGGACCGAGCGCAGTGGTGCACTAGCTGATCGGCAGACAACGACGCTGTGATGGGCTACGACCCCGCCCCTCGTGCCCCGCTCGACCTCCCCGCGTACTACCGCAACACCAAGGACAACAACTATGTCTGCAAGGCCCACGCCAACAACAACTGCAAGCAGTGCTGTGAGTATCGATCACTCTCTTCGTCGTGTGATGTGACGGCATGTGACTCTGGGTGGTGGTGGCGACAAGTGGGGCCCGCTGGGGTATCTGGGGTTGTGCCCTGAGATTCGCATTAGCGTCTCGAGCGCTCCAAGATGTCTCCCCCTCGTTGCCACCGTCGTCCCCGTCGTCATCGTGCCTCTGGCATCGAGCTGTCTACCTTGAATCTACACATTATTACTTGCATCGCAAAGTACTCGATGCTGCAGGTGTCGTGTGCTCCCAACTTGACGAGCACCACCACTGTGTGGGCGGCGGTTCTAGGGTGACGGAGGCAACTGATCGATGTATCCCTCTCTGGGGATTCAGGGTCTTTTGGCTTCTCGCCCCTGTACCCCGCACAAGTCCCCGCATTACCCCACAGTCATTGCCCACTTCGGAAGCTTGCGAACATTCCAGCCAAACGTTACACAGCCATCTCGTACTGACATATGCTTTCAGTCAACTGGAAGAAGCAGATTCTCAAGCTTCACAAGGAGGAGAAGAAGAACGCCAAGAAGGCCCCCAAGAAGACCACCAACCTCTACTAGACCTACGCCCCCACGTTTCTCATGTCCGCCGTCCGTTCGTTATTCCCATAGAGTCTCGTTGTTCCAACACAGCGCTCTCGGTTTCGGTCACGGGGTGAAATGAGGTGGAAGGAAAGAAAGGTATCAGCAGAGCGCCCGTGTTTGTATAGCGAGAAATAAGAAATAGCAGCAATCAGCAGTCGGAAGTGTATATGTTGTGTTCAGAAGGATGACAATGTAAATAGGTGCCAACCAGACCTCGTTGCAGACCCGAGCTTGCGATAGCATAACGGTGAATGAGTACTAGCTCGGGGTCGGACTCGGGAGCACTCTTTGCAGCTTGCGCGCTTTGGCCACCACAGGTCACCCTACTGCGCGTACCACTCTTGCCACGTATACCACCAACTAACGAGTTTGCCTCATAGTTTAATCGCGCCCCAACAAACGGAACGGCCTTGCCACTTTTCACATCTCCGTTGAATCGTCGTTATTGATATCGCCGGTGTGGTTGTGGTTGTCGTCGGCGTCGTCGTCATCACGGTCGTCATGGCCGTCGTCGCCGATGTCGATGTCACGACTCAAGGCCCATCGATTCGGACTTGCCCCGTCTCGCGTGCCCCAAGTGCTATCTGCACCAACTGGTTCCTACCGATCGTCGGCCGATCGCTTCGATGACGCATCGTCGCCAACTGATTACAGATTCGATACGCGGCACATCAGCAGATCAACAGATCCACCGGACACCATACATACTCTGGTGCGCCGATCCCAATGTGGCGAAGTCTGCCACAAGCGCGAGCAACATCTCCACTGCATGCTACCGACTTCTACCAGAACAGAAAAAGGAATCGCTCGCGAGATGCGTGATTTGCAGCGGCCAACAATCTTTAGGCCTAAGGATGCCGAGTGTCGTCGCAAGCTGCTCCACCATTCTCATTGCCCATCACACAACTCGCTTTCATTCAAACGCATAACAATTGCACAAACATCCATGCTGGAGCACACTTGGCGCACTTGCACACTGACCTCAGCTCACCGACCTGACTGCTGCTTTACCGTCGTGGCTGCATCGGCTCCCGACTCGTCCGCTACTCTCGGCCATGCCATTCAACAGGCGCTGGGCTTCCATCGACACATGGATTCCTACTAGTGTCAGCACCGCATCTACTACCTTTGCAGACCACAATTGGGCTGACCGTCAGCAGAGAGTGGCTCGAGCCTATTCTCTCTTATGATATCTCACTCTTCCGCCGGCTGATTGCGAGCACGACCACGAGCCCACCACTCCCTGCCGATCATGTTCATGAACGCAGCGGGGAACGCATTGTCGAGGTCGACTGGGCTGGGAAGATTACCGGCAGGCAAAGCGTCGGAAATGTCCCGAAGAGTTTGACGTTGGGCGTCGATGGAGCCCGTGGACTCCTCTGCGCTGGACTGTGGGTCGAGGGCGTCGACGATGGTGTCCCAGAGGACGGCGACCGGACCACGAAACCTGGGAGTTTCGTCCACGAGAGCGGCGAGAATGCCGCCGACGATACGCATCCCGTCGGCTTGCAGTTTCGTCTCCTCGTCGGTGAGGGGTTGACGATTTGTCACCAAGTGGTATGGCGACAGACGCATTGCTCGAAGCGCAGCGTCCCTACTCATGTCGGCGCCCGTGGCCACCTCGTCGAATACTCGCAGCAGTAGGCTCGAGTCGGCGAGCCGGAGTGGTCCGAGGAGCTCTACCCCCTCAGTATATCCGGGGGTGAACGGAAGCAACCCCCTCCCGAGCCTCAGCTGGCTTGAGACGAAGGGCAGCGCAACCCAGTGATAGAGCAGGCGGGTAATGTTCGACTCCGGCGTGCTCCCCGCAGCCGATCGCAGCCTCGACAGCGCCACTGGCAGCTGGTTCGCCACCGCATACGACATGGGCTTCGTATTCGGCAGGTGGCTGAGCCAGCCGAGACGAGACGCTGCAGACTCAGCACACGAGCTTTGCAAGAACGAGCCGACTTACCGAACGCCCACCGGACGACAGCCGCTGCGCCATCGACGTCACACGAGGCAGCGGGCCAGTGCGCCTGCACCTCTTCCGCCACACAATGATCCTCCGCGATCCACGCATTTGCGAGGGCGTGGATTCCGCGGTCGTTGAGCCCCTCGCCGTAGTACTACGATATCAGCATTGTTCTCTCGACAGGTACTCACGTCCTTGATGGCGTCTACAGCGATGGCCATCGACTTGAACCCGTCGATGCGACCGTCCAGGGTGTCGTGGTCCGGCCGCTCCCTCTCGTTGGACCACTCCCGGTACAGCCTGGCGATTATCAGCGACACAAGAGAGGAAGAGCTTACGTCTCGGCCGCGTTCTTCTCCTCGTCGCTGAGAGGGCCCAGCTTGCTCTTCTCCAGCTTCTTCAGCCCCTTCTCTACATCGGAGTCTTGAATGCCAACGGCCTCGAGGACGGCGTTGCGGATGGGGGAGGGTTGGGGGGTGTGGTGCACAATCAAGCGCACAATGCTCCAATCAGGGCCACCCATGACAGACTGGAGCTTGGTGAGGCGGGTAGGATAGCTGCTGTAAGCCCTGCAACCGCACACAATCACTCTGCAAACAGAATACTCACGACGGACCACGGGCGCCTTTTCACCTAGTCCATTCGTGCTGTTCAGGACTGGGAGCAGAGGACCGAGCACGAGGTCCCAGGCCTCGATGTCACGACTTGACGGCAGTCGAACCGGACCATCGGCGAGGAGCTGATCGAACACGCGGATGATGAAAGCGACACTCGACGTTGACAGCGTCGCAACGACCGCGATCGATGATGTTGACATTCAAGCCGCCCAAGTCAGAATTGGTGCCCTCGAACAGCGAGATCACGCAGTGTTCGAGGAAGTCGACGGCGAGGCCAGGAGTCCCGTCGAGAGGAAGAACGACGGCCGTACGCAGCGTGTGCTTGCGGCGAAGGCGCGGACCCTGCGGTTCACGGCCTTCACCGTCAGGTTAAGATGCTTCCCGCGCCTGTTGGGCCAATGAGATGTCATGCCTCCGTAGAGCTTGAGAGTCTACTCGTTAACGATCTCATCACACACAAATCACTCACGACCGGGTCGCGTCGGGCGTACTCGATGTCTTGCGTCCGGAGAATCTTGGAGACGACCTTCTCATCGATCGCCTCGTTGTCCGTCAAAGCATACACGCATTCCCTCTGGTCGTCGTCCAGCACACCATCCCCGGCCAGGAAAGCGAGATAACGATACGATGCCAACGAGGATTCGTGGTCGAGGGCTTTGAGATTGAGCCACAGCTTCACGGCAGGCACCTCGAGGTACGCTTTGAACCAGAACACGATCCACACCTGTATGGTGAGGTCGCGCCTGCTGATCTCCAAAAGTGGAGTTGACCCGAACTGCGCAACCCAAGACCAAGCTTTTTCAAGCTCGTACGGGTTTGTACCTTGCCTTAAAGTTTAGTCAAACGACGCACAAAACCTGAGCTCACTTGTACAACGGAATGCCGTTTCTGATGACGGTCTTAACGAGCCCGCGGACCAGGCGGGGAGGGTACGTCTCGCGAAACTCGTTCGATCAGCACTGCAGCGCAGGGGTATTACACTCACTCGGACCAGCCCACCCAGATTCGCACTGCTCCAGTCCTCCACGTAGCGGTTGGCAAACTCCAGGACGTGAAGGTCCCGAGCGCCCAGGACAACCTGCTCCCCCTTGCTGGGCGGTGGTCAGCAACCTGACGGATGTAGTGCTCGAGGCCTTAGTCGCTCAGATGGGTTTTGATAATGAGGATGACGACGACGGAGATGGCGAGCTGGAAGGACACGATCAACTCGACAATGAGGGCGAGGACGACGAAGAGACCATCGATGTCGTCGAGAAACCTGTCGTTAGTGCGTATATTTTGTAGCAGTCTCACAACTTTCTCGGAGACACCTTTCATCTCAACGTTGCGGTATCGCGTTGGCCTTCTTCGGAGCATCGTTGTGTTTGACATCTGGCAGACTGGGTAAGCCTCTGTGGAAGGGGCCAAGAACGGAATGCAAACATCCTGTCGTTACCACTCGGTTTCCCGTGTAATCGATTCAGACGCACCTCTGCCTCGTACTTACCCTAAGGTGACCCCCATTGACGTTAGTCTGCCGCATCCATAGAGTCCCCTTCAAGACGGCTTCGCCTGCTCGGCGCTGCGGGGGTGCCGGCTGAGTGGACATCACCGGGCGTGTAGCTCAGTTGGTAGAGCGTGTCATTAGCATCCTTCTTGACAAGGTCTTTGGTTCGATTCCTAACTCGTCCAGTGGACCAGCGAGAGCTGGTCGACTCCTTTTTCTAGACGCACAGAGAGGAGAGCAGGAGGGTGCCAGACATTCATGGCGGAAAGGTGGTACCGGGAGCGTGGCGTGGATCGGCGTCTGATCGGCACGGAAGACGAAAACTGCCACTCGTGGCACAAGGTCGTCCCCAAGGTTCCAAACCACGTCCATCTCACCTCTGCCTTTCCTGACTGGCGGGGGGCCTCCGGGACGCCGAGCGAGGCGGCGTCGGCGACGGACATGCATCCTCTTCGCTAGTATATCGGTTAGTATAATCGCCTCTCAAGAGAGAGCCTTCCAACAGGAAGATCGCGATAGAGCAGGGTTCGACTCCCTGGCGGAGAAGCTGCGGTGCGAGAGCACTGTCTAGCCCTTTTTGAATGCCTGCGGAGCTGGGAAGGGGCAGCAAGAAGGGCTGAGGTCGTGCCCGACCGCTGTTACATATCAGATGGGACAGTCACGCAGGCCGCTGACAGTTCCGACTCGAGCTGCAGCCAGCTTTCCCAAAAAGCCTGCTCCGGCTGTAGTCTTCCTGCATCCTCGTCATGAATTCACAACGGTGCGGAGGAGTACCATCACAACGGGTTCCATCGTATAACGGTTAGTACATAAGATTCTGAAGCGTACAGCCCCGCCGCGATAGCGACGATGGCTGCTTCGTTCTTGTAATCTGGGTTCGATTCCCAGTGGGACCTTTTTGGAAGGTGGCGCGGGCAATGCAAAGGGTGTCGCGTACCCTTTTTAGCCAGGCTAATCAGCTAATCAGATTTCTGACCTCTGGGCTGGTAGTCGCAACGCATGAGTAGCATAGAATGGCACAACTAGACCGAGCATAAAAACAGGACGTGACAACTTCTTCCGACTTCGGCCTCATCTCAACCGCTACACCTTGTGCTCGAGGTGCTCCTGCTCGACCAGCTCCTTCTCCCTGTCCATGGCGTCTTGAAGGTCGTGCGCGGCCTTCTGGTCCACCGCGTTCAGGAGCGGCGGGATACCGTCGGGCGGGAACACCTTCTTCTGGCGGAACTGGGTGTACTTTGACGGCCCACCGAAGAGGACGCCCATGCACTCGATGGGGATACCCTTGGTGTCGGGGATGAAGAAAAAGGTGAACACAAAGGTGGCAGCGCAGCACGCGCCGTAGAAGATAAAGATGCCCCAGCCGACCTTGGCCATCATGTGCGGCGCGGACATGGTGGCGGCAAACGACGACAGCCACTGGGTCGACGCGCCCATTGCACCTGTGATGGAGCGCATGGAGATGGGGAACATCTCGGCGGAGACAATCCACGCGAGCGAGTTGCCGCCCCACGACCAGAACCACGAGTAGAGCATGATGGCCGCGATGGCGCCCTGGCCCGCTGCGTGCTCGGAGGGCGACTGCTTGACGCCCTTGGTCGGAGCGGCAATCTTGACGTAAGCCCCCCTGTAGCAGAGGCAGACGCAGCAGCTTGCGGCAGACCAAAGCCAGGGAACGCGCCGACCGGCGCGGTCGACAAGATACAGGCAGAATGTGATGGCGCCGAATGCCTTGACGAGGCCGTAGTAGCCAGTGTAGAGGTTGATGTCCGCGTCCGGGATGCCGACAGCACCGAACAAGGTCGGCGAGTAGTAGTTGAGCACCACGGCACCTGAGGTCAGTTCCACACGATCAGATGAGACATACCGCTGAAGTTCATGAGAATGAAGATGAAGAAGAGAACAATGACGCGGTGACGGATGTCGGGTACGCGGAGCTCGCGGATGAATGCACGGAAGTATGCCCAGATGCCGGTCTTGTCACCGCCGAGGTGTCGCTCCTCGTCGATGACCATCTGCAGTCGCGCCACCTCCTCTTGGATGTAGGGGTGATCCTCGGGCAGTTTACGGAGATAGCTCAGAACGTGGAGACATTCAGACTCGCGGCCTTTGCGGAGCAGCCAACCCGGCGACTCCTTGAGAATGACCGAACCGAGGGCGAGCATACCACCAGGCAGGAGCTGAATACCCATCGCGAGACGCCAGGACGAATTGGCCTCGACATTCATATGCTGCGAGATGCCGTAGTTGATCCAGAAGCCGACGAGCGTTCCGCACTGATAGGCAATCTCAAAGAAACCGGTAAGCTGACCACGAATAGGCGGCGGCGCCATCTCGGAGATGAATGTGGGAATGACGGCCGTGAGGATGCCCACTGCAAACCCAGTGATAACACGGCCGGCATAAATCATGCCGAGGCTGTGTGTCGTGCCGGTCATGAGGATCGCGCCGACGTTGAACAGCACCGCGGCGATCTGCATCGGGCGCTTACGGCCAAACACCTCCATGGTCGGCCATGCGGCGACAGCGCCGAAGAACGCGGCGCCAGTGAACACGGACGTGATGTTTGTCGTCAGATTCGTCTTCTGCGAGGCGGTCATGTTGGTGATGCCCATCGCCTCCTTGAAGGAGGCACGCGCGATGGTTGTTCCAATCTAGGGTTAGTGCCACACATACTTGTGATACGAACGAATGCTGCACTGTCAGCTTGGCAACATCAAGCGCCGACATACCTCCATCGTAACCAAAGGTGAGTGCTCCACAGCCACAGACAAGCGCAGAGATGTAAACACGACGATTGTAGACCTCCTGTGTCGTGTCAGCACAGCCCATCGTCCGGTCCTACCTTTGGCGTCGGCCGGTCCTCGACAATCTTGAAGCCGCCCATGATGAGGTGTTGATGCCGGAAGTGATGGTCTCAAGACACGTTCTAGCGTCCCGTCCCAGTTATGTACCCAGCGATGCCATGCTGCTGGGGTGGCCGGCACATTGTTATGCCGTAGTCTAAACACCGAGTCAGTCACCTGATAGTTACCGATGTGCACGACCCAGGTATCCGCAGTTCGGCATAGCTCCCCTCCACGGGGCCACCGCAACCTCCTCATCCTCCACTCGCTCGGTCTTGGAAATAGAACCGCCAAGAATGCAGCTGAATGGTAAACGGCCCCACAAGCCCCACATGCCTGGGTGAGACATGGCTCTGCACGGTGGACGGTATGCAGCGGTGGAGAGCTTGGAGCAATAGCCGCCTCTTGCCGTCGGTCGCCGGCCCGAGCCTCCACCACAACTGCCCACTCTCCACACCGGAGTAGCTCAGCAACGACGGCCAACGCCGACACGGTGAAGACATATGTCTCGGCAAAGGGAACTCCACTGCCGTAGCGTGGGAACCGTGGAGTTAACCAGGTGAGCGTGCGAGGAGCCAGTTGGACATTGACGGTATGGTCCGCCGGCGTGTGTGGCGGCGTCGCAGCCTCCGCTAGCTCCCCTATCCTAGCCAGCGTCGCTCCTCCGTCGATCCTCCGCGCCGCGACGTAAAAAGCATCGGCTGGAGGAACTCAATCCTCTGTTGACGAGAGTGGGATTCGAACCCACGTCCGAAGACTGCGGAGAAGCAGAGCTCCTTAACACAGCGCCTTAGACCGCTCGGCCATCTCGCCGGCGATGGAGAGGGCCGCAGAGGGATCGCCGCCGATCGCCGTGGGAGGCTTGCGGGGATCGGTTGAGTGCAGATCGAGGTCTTCCGAGCACAGCAGGGTAACTGACGGCTATGGGTAGCATCGTCACTCCCCACATGCATGCTGATGGGCTCTCGACGCAGCGGAAAGTGTCTGACAAAGCCTGCGCGCTGGCCATCAAAGGCAAAAAGGGTGGACGAGTTAGGAATCGAACCAAAGACCTTTCCAATTCACGCAAAATGCGAATGGAACGCTCTACCAACTGAGCTACACGCCCGGACCAAAATGTAGTCTAGAAGCTGGAACATGAGTGTACGCAGGACCGACTTGTTGTTGTCGTCTCGTTGCCTTGCTGCTTCGATCCTGATTATCCCTGTCAGTACTGGCACACTCTTCTGGGAAGCTCCGTATCCGAATCGCACTCAAGCTGCTATACTCACCTGTCTGTGACCAACGACACCTCAGAACGACATAGTCTGTCTGAGGCGCGGCCGAGAACAGAAACTCTGCATCGAATCCCCAGGTCGCCCGCGACCCAGCCAATAGCAAGCACACTGAAGACAATGAAGAAGCGAGACAGTATGAAACAGTTGCGAACGCATTGTGGAATCCCATACCCTTGACCCAATCGCATCTCTAGCAGCTCGCTCCTCCACAGTCAGTAGTCACAAGCTTGAGGACTCACCTCACGGAATCTCAACATGGCAGAGCAACCTTGCAACCCATGGGTCGGGTACCCAAGCAATCGCCATCTCCTTACCACGCGCCAGGCGGAGGTAGTGCCACTCCTGGCCGTTGAGGGGGGCGTCGCTCATGCTCATGTTGTCTGAACAGGCGACGCAGCCGCCGTAGAAGAAGCGCAGGTTGAGCTGAAGCATTGCGAAAATGGGCGCATCGTGTAGGGGGCACTGGAGGCAGGGACCAGGTCTGAGGCAAGTGTCAGCATCGGTGGTGCTAGGTAGTCATACTCGAAAGTTGGCAAGTCTGCGTGAAGACCGAGATACCGATGTCCAAGACCGTTCATCATCGCCACCTGTTCGCGGTGCGGTGGTGATAGAGCAGTCAGGACGTCGGCCGGGGGCAGCTGCGTAGCAGGTGGGTCGTGGACAAACAGAGCGTCGAGAACCCGAATAACATCCGCATTCTGGGACCATAGGTACCCGGGATTAGCCGGGACGGGGAAGCGTTCGCGGCTCTGACCAGCGTTGTTGTGCCGGGCCCCTGCCGCCTCGAATGGCTGGGAGAGAATGGCGGTGAGAATGCTATCTGCCATCGCCCCGCCAGCGTAACTCGGAACCAGGCTGTTTGTAGTGGTGCTCGGACCACGATCATCTCTCACGGGCGCAAGCTCCTGCACTGCCCTCGCCAACGCCGCCTTTTCACGTCGCAGCGAGATCTTGTCGTCTTTGAGCTGTTGGATTTCGCCACGCATGAGGATCGAGCTGTCGAGCAGGTTGTTCTTCTGACGCTGCAGGTCGGCGACCTGAGCTTCGAGACGGCCAATGTCTTCTTCTTGAAGCCTGATTATTTCGTCCTTGGGTTTGTTCTGGAGACGGAGTTTCGGTTTCGGTGGCGAGGTGGAAGGCGGTGTGGGAGAACGGAACCTGAACGGAGGTCGACCACGGGGGCGAGGGGGCTTGGGCGGTGGTGTAGGGACCGTGGCAGCGGGAGTTGAGGATACCGGGGGCTCAGGAGCGGGGAGGAACTTGAACGGAGGTCGGCCGCGGGGACGACGAGGTTTAGGGGAGGACGTCGCAGGAGCAGTGGAGGGTTTGGTTGTCTTTGCCTTGGGCATGGTGATGCCGCTTCTGGGAGGGGCCGTGATACGAAGAGACGGCAAGGAAGGTCACACGGCGGGAAATGACTATTAGAAGGAAGGAGGACGGGGATGCCGCTAGATATCGGTGAAGCAGACTGGTTTTGTTACCACCAGATTAGAAGAGTAAGCGTTGAGGGGTGGATGGATGATGGAGTGGATGAGTGAGTGGACGAGTAAGTCGAGATGTAAATCGAAAGAAGTAGAGAGCAGAGAGGAAGCACAAGATGGGTGAATCATTGTTGCACTGCAGTCGTAGTAAGAGGGCGCATCTGCAGATCTTTGTTGTGTCTGTGGCGCAGTTGTGTGTCAACTGCCACATGTGATTGTGGCACACTGCTTAGGCACGTGCACTACCCACTACTCACCACACTCATTCGGATCTCGAGTTCGTCATACTCCTGTGAGGTCTCTGGATGTCGTGGGCAAAGGAGATGCAATGTCTGTGTGCGAGGACGACCCATCCAGGCTCTACACGCCCACGGGGGACACATTCTTTCGGCTGCCTGCGCGTCTCCACATCCACTGTTGCGCTGCTACTTTGCTCTGTCAACCACATCTACCACTGTGGACTACTTTCCATCGCCCCAGTCTCCGTACTGGGCAAAAAGGTGCGACAGGGATTTGAACCCTGGCGGCTGACGCCAAATGATGACAGACGATGGTATCCTGGTGAACCAGGAGCTCAGTTCTAATCATTCCCCTTAACCACTCGGGCATCGCACCTTGATGAAAGCGTCCACCGAGAGGCTGTGAGCGCCACGAGAGGACAAATGACGCTTGTCTGCTGTCCAACGTCAAGCGTGGTGCTGCCCAGTTGTTCTGAAGAGCACTTTATCGGAGAGGGCTATCGGCGATCGTCCCACTCACGCATTCTCGCCCACACCTCGGCGAGGGGAAAAAGAACAGCCCGCTCCTCTCGGAGCAGCCGTGGCTGACGTTTGGCGGGGTCGAACCGCCGACCTCATGCGTAACGCTATCGAGTGTTAAGCATGCGCTCTAACCAACTGAGCTAAATCGCCGGATGTTAGCTCGGGGGGGAGTGCCTCCGCGGTCGACTGCTTTGGAGTGTTTTGTTCAGTGTCATGTGCTGCAAGGAGCAGTATGGGAGGTCGGAGACGGAGAGGAAGTGAACCCGGCCTCCTGGGCTTTCGTGGTGGGGTGAAAACGTCTTGTAATTTAGTCGCCACTCGGCAGGGTAGTTCAGCTCAGGACTTCCATGTCTGTTCAGGCGGGGCGGATCAAGCTGCACGGCGGCATCAGGCTAGCCTATCCTCCCGTAGCCAGGTCCCGCGACCCGCGTACCCTGTGTTGCCACAGAGAATGTGGCGATGCCTCACACGAACACCCTACAAGTCAGCATCATTTGCTTCTTAATGCCACCTCGCCATCCGACGCAACGACCGCCAAAAAGGTGCGACAGGGATTTGAACCTTGAGGGGTGGGTGAGTGGTTATGCCGTCGAAGCCGTGACAATCGGCGTAAGGCAGGCTAGGCCGCCTGATGGCTGCGAGCCTTCCGTGTTCCAGATTCGCTTCTCCGACGCCGAAACCGTGGCCGGGATGAGGGGGTGGGAGTCGCTCTGCAATGCGCTGCAGACGATGTCGGCAGGCACTCCCATTGATCCACAGCCATGGTGGACAGCACAGGCCGCCGACGCCGCTACCGACGGCGAGCACGCTATCGAGGATGCCGAGGCAGCCCCAGCTTGGTCGTGCGAATCCGAGGACGACGCCTAACGCGCCTAGCTGTTGACCTCGACCAGATATATATATATATCTCTCTGTCGACTCCAAGACATCAGGAGATCTCTTCCTCTTCATTCTTTTCTGCCCACCCACCACCACAACCACCACCACCCACTACCCACCACCACCATGACTGACCTTACCGTCCCATTCATCGCCGCCGGTAGCGACTTCCGGTACCACGCTCTGTACCTTCCTCTTACAATCGACGAGCTGCACCATGCCGGTTGTATTGTAGCATCCCAGCTACATGCCGCCGGTGTCACACTCCAGCCTGCCAGCTACAGCGTCTTCCTCGGCGGCAACAAGGACTATGGCAACACGTTCGACATTGGCGGCCCTCTTTGGGTCGCCTTGGGCCCCTTCGGTGACACGCGACGCGCCTTCCTCCGGACCGCCCGCGCCAAGACTCACCAGAGCCAGGTCCATTTCTCCCTCAAAGTACTCTGCGGCATTATCCAGCTCTGCGCCGATATGAAGAAGGAGCGCCAAGTCGCCGCAAAGGAAGGACGGCTACCCGTAGCATGGTTCCCCGGCCCCAAGAACCGTTCCCCTCCACCTGGCATTCTGATCCCGTATAAGCAAGTAAGTGTAAGAGAGGGCCTGTTCAATGTCTGATATTAGTACCCAGAGGCGATTCGAGCCGTCATGACGGCGTTCGATCTCATGTCGGTCAAGGAGCGCCAGTCCCCCACTTACACGCACCTGTGTAGGGGGCAAACCATCCTTTCCTCGCCGCACGCCATCGCCCATGGAGGTCTTGGCCCCCTCCAGGTGCGACTGATACCGCCCACCGGCCAGCCCGGTAACGGTAGGCAGCGCAAGGCGCTTCGTGAGCTACACCGTTGATGGTCTCCCCAGCTGTACGGACTTTCGCCTGGCAACGCAGTCCCACCCCCCCTCGCCGACTTGCTGGGTAGCCCAATGCCCCCCATGTTCGGTCAGAACGCGATGCTGGTGGTTAGTATCAATCGCATCTCTCGTGCTGTTCGGCTGACATCATAGACGGAGACAATCGATCCTCGCGTCCTCAAGGTGCTCGACGACTACCTGGGGATCCCGCGTAAGTGTTGATATACTGATTTGGCGATTACATGGCAGACATCGTTCCGCCCCCAGTCGCCCCGAACCGCAAGATCCCAGCCAAGAGGAGGATCTCCACCCCAGCTGGTACTGCACGGAACAGGTCTGATTTTGTCGGGGAGAGAGACGAGGTGATACTAGCCCCCTAGGTATCCGAGGCGGACTGGAAACGGTTTATGATATAGTTCAGCTCCTGGACTGCCATGCCAGCTCAGATGGGCACCGACATGGGCGCCAGCACATGTACTTAGCCTACCTCCCGCCCCCCAATGTGCAGGGCAGCCCCGGCAGGCTAGTGTTCTCTCAGAAGATGTGGCGATGCCTCGTATTCCATAAGCCGACTTGGTCCCTTTCTCCCCTTCTCAATCTCGCTCTCCGACGCGACAGCGATCAAAAAGGTGCGACAGGGATTTGAACCCTGGCGGCTGACGCCAAATGATGACAGACGGGCTCCCAGATGACCTGGACGCATTCTAATCATTCCCCTTAACCACTCGGGCATCGCACCTCTCTGTTGGGCTCTCAACGTCTGCTCTTGCCACCCAGACGCCGAGGTTGTGGCCAGTGTCCATTCTCTGGGACACGGTCGTCGATGCCTGCAGTTGAGCGCAGAGGGTGCACAACACCCACGAAGGGTCGGGAAGGGCTCAAGTCAGCGCTAAATGAATTGCCAGGCGGCCTCTGCCAAGTCCAGTTGGCCTGGAGAGAGACCTTCCCGGCGACCTCCATGAGTCTCATGGGAGGACAGCCCGGGGCTATAGAGAGCGTGGAGGTCGGGCTAACATAGTGTCCACCGATGTCTCTCCGACCATGGCTTACGATGGTGCATGTACAGGACGAACGGCACAACCTGCCCCAGTTGGCCGCCTGAGGAGACGGCTTTCCACTCCAGCTCAAATGACGGGGTAGATACGCCGTGGAGACATGCGGCGGAGCGACGCTGCGCGCGGAGCAAGTACCAGTATACATAGCGAGACAAGATAGTCCGACCGTGTGGAGGCTGTTCGAAATACGCTCTAATCGTTCGAAATCAGCCCCGCAGCAGTCGGCGGCTATCTATCGCAATCGATCACGAAGGCGGGGATAGCCGAGTGCCGGGGGATCGTCATAGCCGAGGAATACTCCGTCGGAGTTGTCCCGCTGCGCCAGCCCCGCCTCCACCCGCCTCCACCGCCTCCACCGCCTCCACTGCCTCCTGTGCATGTCTTACAGCCCTGGAATGCGCTCCGATCTCAGAACGTGTGCCCCGCTGCCCCGCTGCGGGGTGGGGACTCGCAAAATGGGTGTATGTCGGATGTAGCTGAAAAGATAGTCGCTAGTTCCTGGGTGGAGCTGAAATTCCGGTTGGTGCTCTCCTCCAGAAGTGCACAAGCGCCGTCTGCACTCTGCTCGCAATGGGCCATAAACTTCAGAATCGCATACACATGAGCCATGTGGCTCAGACTACTGCTACTCTCCGTCTCCTCATGCTACAGTTTCTGCTTTAGAGTGCAAGAAACACTTAGTTTCTACTCTGGTCCGATATCGAGGTCCCTACATGTCCTTGCTTGTCCACGGCGGCGCTGTGGCCGTCCGCAGGCAAGGCTGGCGCAGGAGAAACCTACTCCCAGCCCATGGCGGCGTAGACCTGCTTGTGGAGGGTCTCGATAACCTCGGGCCTCTCGGCGGACGAGAGGTCGCCGAGCTGGTCGGCCTCCTTGGAGCAGATCTTCCGGAGGATACGGCGGAGGATCTTGCCGCTGCGGGTCTTCGGGAGGTCCTGGATAAGGAAGATCTTCTTCGGCGACGCGAAGGGACTAGAAATTGGTCAGCGTCTTGTTCAAGAGAGTGTAATGAAGGTTGAGGAGGAAGGAGTGGGGGAATGGCGAAAATAATAATAAAATAATAATAAAATAATAATTAATTATTAATTTTCAGGCACCTCCACCTCCACCACACCGCCAATGAAAACTTACCCGATGACCTTGCGGACCTGGATCGAGAGCTCCTTGGCGAGAACGTCGTCGGAAACGGTCTTGTCGAACTGCGGCTTCATCTGGACAAAGGCGAAGACGGCCTGACCGGTAATGTCATCTGCACAACCGACAACCGCAGCCTCGGCAACACCCGAGTGACCGATAAGCGCCGATTCGACCTCGGCGGTCGAAAGTCGGTGACCCGAGACGTTGATAACATCGTCAACACGTCCCTTGATCCAGTAGTAGCCGTCATGATCGCGCGCAGCGCCATCACCGTAGAAGAAATATCCCTTGTAAGGCCGGAAGTAGGTGTCGAGGTAGCGCTTGTGGTCGCGGTAGACCGTACGGGCGATAGAAGGCCAGGGCTTCTTGCAGACAAGGACACCTTCGACATCTCCGCCCTTGAGAACCGACCCGTCCGTGGGGTCAAGGACCTCGAGGTCAACGCCGAAGAAGGGGAAGGTAGCGGATCCGGGCTTGGTGGAGATGCATCCGGGGATGGGAGTGACGGCGTGCGAACCAGTCTCGGTCATCCAGTACGTGTCGACAATGGCACACTGACCACCCTGACCGGCGTTTTCGTTGTACCAGTGCCACGCCTCGGGGTTGATGGGCTCACCGACCGAGCCGAGAACACGGAGCGACGAGAGGTCCTTGCCCTTGACAAACTCCTCGCCCATGCGGCGGAGGAGACGGATGGCGGTGGGGGCAGTGTAGAGCTGGGTGGCCTTCCACTTCTCGACAAAGTCCCAGTAGCGCGAGGCGGTGGGGTAGACGGGGGTCGACTCGAAGACGGTGGTAGCGACACCGAGGGCGAGGGGACCGTAGACAATGTAGGTGTGGCCGGTAATCCATCCGACGTCGGCCATGCAGGCGAACCTGTCCTCGGGGTGGACGTCAAAGACGTACTTGACCGAGAGGTAGGCACCGAGGAGGTAACCGGCGGTAGAGTGGACAACACCCTTGGGCTTGCCAGTCGAACCCGAGGTGTAGAGGATGAAGAGGGGGTCCTCAGAGTTCATGTGCTCGCAGGGAGCGTAGGTGGGGACCTTGTCGCACTCCTCGTCCCACCACTTGTCACGGCCCTCGGTCATGGGGACCTTGGCGCCGGTGCGGCGGAGAACAAGAACGTGCTCAACAAGGGGGCACTGAGCAAGAGCGGCGTCGACAATGGCCTTGGTGGCGATCGACTTGCCGCCACGGCGACCCTCGTCGGTGGTGATGAGGACCTTGCACTCGCAGTCGTTGACACGGTCACGGAGCGACTCGGCAGAGAATCCAGCAAAGACGGCCGAGTGGACGGCTCCGATACGGGCACAGGCGAGGAACGCGGCAACGGCCTGCCAGGTCATGGGGAGGCTAGAAAATGTTAGCACGGAATGCCACATGTGTGGAATGCGGGGCACCGGAGACGGTGCAAATCCCAGGGGTACGCTGCGCCCCAAGGAAAATCAACTCACTAGACGGAGACGGCATCGCCCTTCTTGACGCCCCACGAGCGGAGGACGTTGGCGACGCGGCAGGTCTCGTGGAAGAGCTCGGCGTAGCTAATAGGGCGCGAGTCGGAGGGCTCGTCGGCCTCGTAGATGATGGCAGTCTTCTCGGGGTTCTTGTAGTAGTGGCGGTCAACACAGTTGTAGGCAGCGTTCAGGGTTCCCTCGGGGCTGGGATAGGTGTAAGCATGTGTTGTGTTTATTTTGAAGCGATCATCATCTCTCATCATCTTCGGGAAATCTCCCATCCGTCAATCGATCTCGTCGATCCGATCCTGTGGGAACATCTGGTCGAGACTGCGTCATGCGGACATCCGCATACACGTCGATGGGACACGGACACTGCTCACAGCACAGAACACACGATGTCTCGCGGACAGCTCGTCTCCGACAGTGGGACGACTAGCAAAGGGTAATCGATGACTACCCTCACTCCCCAAGGTGCGAAGCTCGCTACTCGCCCCACTGTTTACGACGAACACATGAACTTGAAGCTTCAAGCCACCGCTCACGTGCTCACCGCGCCGCTCCACTGAAAATAGGCGAGCGTGTGATACGGGTACGACGACGGCGACGACGACGGAGCAAACAACGGGAGAGAGATACTCACAACCACTGGATGTCGCCATTCTCAAAGCCACCGGCCTGGACGGTCTTAAAGTCGGAGAACCACGAAAGGCACTCGCGGGCCTTGTCTCCCCACCACTTGTCCGACTCGAGACCAACGGACTTGTCCCACTCGGCCTTGTAGGCGTCAAAGTTGGGGCCGAGGTGAGGCTTGGGGTGACCGTGAAGGCCCTGGAGACGGGGAGGAGGGGGGTAGTACTCGAGGTGACCCGGGTGGTTGTCGACGAGCTCGGTGTGGTGAACCTCAGTCATGATGATGGATTCTGATGGATGAGGGGTGTGGGGGAACTCTGACAAGTGAGAGTGGGGGAGGGGGGATATATACCGTTGATGGCGAGATGAGTTCCAATGGGGACTAGACCAATACAGCCAGTGGGAGTACGGTCAATTTAGTGCTCGAGATTGCTCCGGCTTGGCCCCTTTGGACAGCTGACACGCACAACTGGGACATGACTCGGGGCTAGAGGCTAATATTGGGCCTCGAGGCCTCGGGAGAGGAGACGAGGCGGGGTCTAGGGCTACAGCACGGGCCTATCCAGCCAGCCAGCGCGACCTGCATTATTATGATCTGACCCTATTAGCCTTTGCGGCATACAAAGTGTAACCAGAGGCACTAGACTGGCTGGGCAGAGTCGGCTGTTGTCTGGCATCATGTCATTGGGTCATTGGGTGGAGGTCACTCAGCCGAGGGGATGGAGGGGCCGGCACGGAAGGGCATGAGATGGGATGGTGTAATCCCCCCCCCCGGCAAGCCAGGTATGCAAAGACAGTCAGAGTTACCCCGCGACTGTTCCTAGAAAGAAATCATATCAGACATCATACATCATACTTTCTTACAGCTTACGGGGTCCTATAGTGTGGGGTGCGCGCGGTGTCTCACTTTGCACGGGAAACCTCTGACGGAATTACCTCGCAGGAAAAATACCTATCTCTTAGGACATCCTAAAAGGTCACAAGCCACAACATACAACATAGGGCATGACAGGCAAGGTTTGGCGAGAAATGCCACTCCACTCTTACACTCTCTTTGTATTATGCCGAATCTGGAAGATATATCCGTTTTCTATTAACGATTCTAATCACTTGATCAACAAGTACTCTTATGTAATACATATTGTGCCACCTGCCCGACGACTTGTCTGCTGTCTAATTAACCTTCTAGATCGCCGGTAACCATTTTAACCGAGGGTCTTTCCCATCTATTCTTCCCCATAGAAACGCGAAATCTCAAGTCACCCAGGATATTTCCTAGGGATTATCAGAACCATAATAGGGCGTGGAAGAGATTTCCTAAGTGCCTTTTCTAATCCATTTACAAACTGATTCTAATAGGAACGGTGTTTCGGCCCTAGCTTGGTGGAGATCGGCCGACGGTCCTATTATTCGTGTGGCACGTAACTGGCCAGGACACGAAGGTACGCAGGACAAGACAAGGCCCAGCACCGCGTACTACCTCGTTGTCCCTCCGTTATCCTCTCCCTCCGTGCCCTGCCACACAATGAGTCACTCCGAGTCGTCTGTGATTTCGATATTTCATCGTCTCATGTCTCGCGGTCTCGTGCCCATGCTGGCGTGCTGGCGTGCTTGCGCGCTGCCGATGCCCCGCCTGCCCCCGCCGCCCCCGCACAGCTGGAACACGTACGTACTAATTGCCCCGCTCGGCACTACCCTGGGGGAGTAGAGTGGGGGTAAAGAGCCCGACGAGACGCCGTCTTTTGTGATGAGATTATTCCTGTTGGCTAGTGTGGCTAGCATGGCTAGATTACCGAGTGACCACCAGTCGGCCTGTAGGGCGCCGCATATACGTATCCATTCCGCTGTCCAATAGGAGCCATCATGCAGGCGTCAGTGCGGGGCCAATCGGGCCCTCTGGGGTACGCGCTCGGGAAGGGATAGTAGCTGGGGTAAGTTAGTTGCCCACGACCTCAGAATGCAGCTGGCGACCCACTGACTGAGCCCACACTTTTCTCACAAATAAATCTCGGTCTCCCCTGCCAAGCGACCGCAGCAAGCTCGGAGCACAGGCTTGTAGCCAGTCACCAGCCGCGCCAACCGCCGGCTCGTTAGTTCCGCGCAGGCCCAGGCGATCACACACTGCCCCATCGGAACCAAGAGGTCGCGACACGTCTTGCGGTGACCTGTACTCTTTCGAGAGCAACGCGGCGACCCAGATTCTGATTCTGAGAGAGCCTGACTGGCTCCCCTGTTGAAACCCCCGTTCCGAACGGATCTTGCTGACGCGGTGTGACTGACCAGCAACTACCGCATACACCCGGAACCGTCGCGCCAAGAAGGAGTGCTTGCTTGCGGACCGGCATCGAGGCTGGGGACAAGCTTATTCAGTGCTCTTCCGAGGGCGCAAAAACGTCGGAAGCCACAGCGGCTATGCCCCTCCTTCATACCCGTTATCTGGATGGCCGCGTACTGCCGAGATGCTGGCATGCGCGGCGCCGAGTTGGCCGATTGGGGCTGAGGCTCTGGGCACGCGCAGACAGACGCCTTGACGCCTTGGCGGCACTGGTCGTTCACATGGGCCAGCACATGGGCCAGATGTACATGTGTCCATGAAGCCCACCTGCGTGTCTCATGCGGCGTCTTTGCCAGCGGCGCCACCCCACCATTGTATTTGCCTTGTTTGCCACGTTTGCCGTTCGCAGCTGTAGCGTTACTGGAACTCGACGTGTGGGGGACTGCAGCCGGCATCGTACGTCCCTGTTGAGGCCCCGTCGGCCCCACTATGGCATTTGGACCGCTATATCGGGATGCTTGTGAGCTCCTCATTGACGCCATGGTTCCAACCGTTCCAACCGTTCCGACTCTTGCTTCTGGAGAACGATGGCGCGCTCGGGGCGCGATGAAAGCGTGGTAGTCACTGCGCACGGTCTTCACCTCTGTCCTTCGTCTGTCTCAGCGGCCCTGCGCTGGGGCTCGGACGTGAGTCACAGCTACTCACCATGACAGCAGTCAACAGCGAATGCCGCAGTGCACTTATGCCACAGCGTCTCCAATTCGAGGCAGGTGGAGAAGCAGCCACGGAATGTAGGGCCAACGCCGGGCTACCCAAGCACGACCAGTCTGCAGCGAGGTGGTACCAGCTCAGCGGGACCTTGTCTACTCCCGCACTCGCCGTTTGCGCACGACGGCGCCGATCAACCAGCCAAACAGTGGGCGTATGGCGCAGTGGTAGCGCGCTCGTTTTGCATCGGCTCCTCCTCGAGAGGCAGGTCTCGAATACGAGCGGCCTTCGGTTCGATCCCGAATTCGTCCATTTTTGGGCGCTGGAGCATGCGGGAGATGGCGAGGGAGGTGCGCGGGGTCGGGCGGGGGATGGGGCCGCCGACGGGAGAGGCAAGAGGCGCGAGATGGTGAACAAGTATTGAAGATGAAGGATGTTGCGGGTGAGCTGTGTCATTGACCGCCCCCGCCACTTTGCGCTGTCGGGGCTAGTCGCTGCTGCGATGGGCGCGACGCCGAGCTGAATGAGTATCTTGGAAGTGGATTCTGGCCTGACAATGTTGTGCCTCACTGTGGTCAACAGTTCGCCACGTGTGGCGTTTCACTGGTTGCCGGGACCAGTTCACTTCATTCCTCTACGCTGATATGCCTTGATATATTCGGTGTGGCATCCAGAGTGGTGCATGTGATCAGAGGTCGGATGTCTGCGTCGCAAGCTGGTTAGAGTGAGTGCAAGGACGGGCAGATACTGCCGACTACAGTCCGCGCAGCGTAGGCGAAAAATTGGCACCACGAATTTGAATGCCACGGACACCAGCATATCGATGATAGTGCATAAGTCGTACAAATGTTGAACACGCCCATGTTCTCCTTCCGGCTCTATTTCTTTCGTAATTACTCGTCGTCGAGGAGGAAGCGCCACAGCCCCTCGGCGTCCTTGTAGTCGTGGTGGATGAGGCTGACGAGCCACCAGTTCTCGCTCACGTCCTCGAGCAGCTTGCGGGCGGGAGATGTACGGGGGTAGAGCAGGCTCCACTCGCGCCAGATGTCAAACGCCTCTTCCTTCCAGGACAGGAAGGAGATCTCCTCGATAATGGTCGACTGTACAATTTCCTGTCCGGGGAAGACGGCCCACGTGACGGCGTTGACGGCGTCCTTGGGCGAGTTGGTCACGTAGTCGCCCTTGCGGTTCGACGCGTACATGCTGATGCTGCCGCCGCGGGCAAGCGCGACGAGCTTGGACTCGAGCTTGTGCACCTCGGAAAGCGGGACGAAAAACTCGACAAAGGCCTTCTGGAAGACATAGCCTCCGGGAGGACCCCAGCCGTGCATCGGGTCCTCGGAGCGCGCGGCGTCCACCGCCGGCTGCGAGCCGACAGTCCAGTGCTTGACCTTGGCCGAGTTGAGGGACAGCAGGTGCGGGAGGACAGTGGCCGACTCGGGCGAGAGGGGCATGTCGCAGAAGGGGGTGGTAGGCGTGGCAGGGTCGCCCTTGAGGTAGCGCGTGAAGAGCTCAGACAAGTCCTCCATTGTCGTCGGCGTTCCCCACTCCTTGAGCGCCTGGGCGGGGGTAGTCTTGAGACCGGATCCCCAGCCGTCAATCTCTCCGTACGCAGGCGAGCGAACATCGGTGAAACGACCGTTGGGGAATTCGTCCCACGGGTCCTCGCTAAGAGGCGGGGGAGGGTTGGATGCAAGAGAGGTGTGCGATCCGGCGGCTTCGCGTGCGCGGCTGAGACCCCACTGCGCAAGCACACTCGCATCCGAAGGGGAGATTGACAGCGTGCCCTCGGAACCAACCGGCGCAGTGTCGTCGGCAATCAGCTGGTTGTGCCTTCCAAGGGGCGAGTTGGTGAGGGACACATTCCGCTTGGCAGTCCAGTCGAGGTTCTCCAAAATAGTGCGCACCGACTTTTCCAGGTTGAGCGTGCAAAAGTGAACACCGGGGACCAGCTTCGAGTTGACGAGACGGGCGACCATGTCGGTCGCGAGTTTGGCACCGTAGTTTTTCACTGCGGCGTCATCGGACTTGATAGGGAGCAGGTCGTTCATGATATTGTCAGGGACGGCGCACTTTGTCAAGTTGACGAGACGACGGAAAGAGCTGTAGCTCTGGATGGGCATGACACCGGGGATGATCGGTTGTGTGATACCTACGCGTCAGCTCAGGTTGGCTACCACGGTGACTCACCAGCACTGCGACAAGCACCAACCCACGCCTCGAACGCCGGCACGTCATAGAACAGCTGAGTGATGATGTAGTCGGCGCCAGCATCGCACTTGACCTTGAGCCACTGCAGATCGCTCTGCACGTTCTCGCTGTCGGGGTGCGGCGTGGGGTATCCCGCGACACCGATGCAGAAGAAGTCGCCGTGCTCCTTGCGGATATACCGCACGAGGTCGTCGGCGTGCTGGAACTCGTCGGCATGGTCCTGGGGCTCAAAGTACTCGGCCCCGCGGGGCGCGTCACCACGCAACGCCAGAATGTTGGTAATACCAATCGCGCGCGCACGCTTGAGCGCGATGTCAATCTTGTCCTTGGGCATGTTGGTACATGTCAAGTGCAGAATGACCTCGATGCCCATGGACGCGATGAGGTCTGCGAGCTCTAGCGAGCGCTCCGCAGTCGAGCCGCCCGCACCCCATGTCACGGACACCGCAACGGGGGCGCGCAGAGGAGGAGAGTTAAGACGGCGGATGCGGTCCAGGAGGTTTGCGAGTCCCGGTTCGGTGCGCGGCGGGAAGAACTCGAAGGTGTGCACCGGCGCCGACGCCTCGGCGAGGAGTGTTGTGAGGTGGGGCATGGTGGGTGTGGAGCGATGTAAGAATGGCCAGATGAAGACCCAGGTGATCCCTTGCTATGAGCGGCCTCGGTCGAGCTGCTATCGAGTCAGGCGGCGGAGATGCGTAGAGGGTCGAGGATAGCGATCTAGCAAGTAGTTGGACCAACCCCAGCAGCTTGCCAGGCTAGCCAGGGTGATCCTTCGTTTTTCACGAAAGCAGCGGCGATGACGAGCTGAAAGCGGCGACGGAGCCAAATGCAGGTGGGAATCACGTGATGAGCCACTCTTGGGGGTGACAGGCACATTTCCATGACCCGTTCACGGAATCTCGGATGATGGAGTACGATAACAAGTGTCCATCCTGTGCAGAGGAGGCATGTTGCGACCTCTCCTCCTCCCAATACTCTATCACACTCTGAGAGCGACCTAGGACTGACCGCACACGATGGTGGACACCAGGTCCAGTCGCGTGGACGAGACGGCGGGCTCTACCATGGTGGACATTACATCTCCCCAGGTCGTCGCGCACAAGCGTGGGCTCTCCCTCAGCGCGCGGCTGCCGCCTTGGGCGAGCAAGGCGCGCGCAATGGTCTCTCCTGTCCTTGTCGCCTTTCTCGCATTCATGTTTTGTGCGATAGACGAGCTGAATCACCTTGCTGGAGAGTGAGTAACGCGGTGCTCGGTCGCAGTTGCCACCAACAGTATCAGGCACACGACCGGAGCGATGAGCAGCAATGACCTCAAGCGCAAGCTACTAACCCGCAGATTTGCATTTTTGTGCTACACCGGTGTTGTCCTGTTCTTCTTCCCCCGCGGCCGCGTGAGCCAGCAGATTGAGAACAACAGTGAGCTGCATAAGCCTGACGTAGCTGACACGCAGCAACCAACTATCTCGGAGCGGTCTTGGGTCTCGGATGGGCGTCGGCTGTTGTCGCCGTTGCCGGTTGGTGCGGTAAGCACTACGGCTCCGATGCGTCTCAGGCGCGGGCAGTTCTTGGGAGTGGTCTCGCTGTCCTGTCGCTGGTCTGTGCGTAACACGAGGGGGTGGGTCTGTGCTGATGCTCCAGGTGGCACATTACGGAGCTACGCTCCGCGTCTGAATGTCGCGTGTCGCGCGGCCATGTTCTATCCCATCTTTGTCCTCACTTCCCAACAGAAGACTACTGGCGTGCGTATGCGTGAGCGAGTACGTTCTGATCTCAGATAACCGCCTCTGTCTTCCTCCACCCTTTCCTCGTCGCAACTTTCTCGTACGGATTCTCGTCGATTGTCGGTGTGGCGCTGTCGGAGCACTCATCTTCGCCGCAGCTTGGCGCACAGATCCTCCAAACTGTGCAGAGCACATGTGACCTGTTGCCCATGTCACTCATAACGATTTTGGATACCGACCACGGGCTCGAGCCCCCGCCGTCGCCACTTCCTTCCATGGGTGGGGACTCTACTCCGCGCACTCCCGTGCCGGTATCGGAGCGCGCACTGGAGGAGCAGCAGGAGGAGCCATCCACTTGGTCCAAGCAGCAAAAACTGGCCCGCACACTCCGAAACGAGGTCGCCGCCATTCGAAACACGCACGCAGACTACACTCTGGATATTGTCTTTGCGAGACAAAGGCCGGAAGCCCTGCTCCCCGTGGTTCGACTTCTAGGACGACTTCAGCGAAATGCCATTCTCGGACCAACCGGCCACGTTCCGGGAGAGCGTATCCGCACCGCACTCCAGCGTGCGTATGCCACGCCGCTGTCCCAGCACACGAGCAGATCGGGGACACCACGAGCGCGGTCTCGCGAGAGGGGGCGATCACGGCCCCACTCGCGGGCAGGAAGCATGAATGAGCATCTCTCGGCGACACAACTGGCGAACCAGCTGTCAAAGGTTGCCACCCACAGTGACCACCAAGGCCACTGGCGGAGAGCATCACCTGGACCCAACGTGATCTCCTCGCCGGCGCGAATGCGACTCACTGAAACATGCACGGTGCTCTCCCATGCGATCACTTCCGCACTCAACTTTGCCGCCGGCGAGGTTGCTATCGCCTGTGACTGGTGGGATCAGCCGGATAATGCAGAAAAGTCGGCGCACAACGACGCCGCCACGGGGAAGCAGCTGAAGCGCCAAATCCACTCCGCGCTAGGCGACCTGGAGCGGAGGCTGAGCGGGATCATCGACGCGGGAGACTTTGGAACCGGTCCCACTGACCACCTGGGGACACCGACGCCATCGACCCCAGTCGTCCCTACCACCCCGGTTACTCCCCGCACTGTCGTGTTCGAGGACCAGATGACATCCGCCGACTGGCTCGATGACGAGGACCGCTTCCGCATCGCATTCTACATGATTGCACTCCTCGAACTGGCCAAGGACGCCACGACCCTGCTCGACTACGCAGGCCATCTCCGCAAGGAAAGCGCCGACAAGCCAAGGCGCTGGATATTCCCTTCCATCATTTGGCCGTGGACCAAAGTTACTCCGGAATCCCCGATCCTCCCTACGAGTGAGTTCTTATCTGATTCACCCGAAGGAATGCTGTCTCAACATTCCGAGAAAGGGTATTCGGAACGATCGCTAACCTGCAGTTCCCGGCGAGAGCCCGCCGGCACAGCAAGAACCGGAGGAGGACCAATACGACGACCTCGACTTTGTCCACTCTGTGCTACACAAGGAGGCGCGCGGCCGACAGCGCATCCATGGCCGGGCACTCAATGCGCGTGTAACCGCCGCTTGGCGTTCGATCTGGGACCGGCGCGGGGTGGTTTTGGGTGAGTTCGATGCTCAGTTGCGTTCTAACGGGCAGGTCGTGTGGCCATCTCCCATGCCCTCCACCAATTGAAGCACTCGCGACACGTCCACTTTGCTCTCAAGCAGACTGTAGGCATTAGCCTGCTCTCTCTCCCCGCCTTCCTCGAGCTCGGCAATGCTGGACGATCATGGTACGACGAGTGGCGCGGCGCGTGGATGGTCATCAGCTTCATGTATGTCATCGAGGTGACGACTGGTGCGACGCTGCGTATAGCCTTTTATCGCATGCTGGGGACATTTATCGGCGCTGTCGTCGGATATATTGTAAGCTAATAGGTCGGGCCCAGCTGACAGCAGTGTGTCCTCATTGCAAACGACAATGCGTACGGCCTTGTCACCCTTGCCACGGCGTGCTCTGTACCCATCACGTATTGTATTCTATTCACCTCCGTTGCACCCATCGGAGTCATAACGTGGGTCTCATTGCCTTGGAGCTAGCTGACCCACCAGAGGCATCACGCTCCCACCCATCATATTCATCAAGTACCTTCATCTCGACGGTAACCAGTCGACGTTCCGCCTCGCCTGGGAACGCTTTGTGGATATCAGCATCGGCATCGCCGCCGCAGTCATCGTCGGCACCATGTTGTGGCCGATCCATGCCCGCGTGAGATACTTCCGCGCTGTGGCCGATACCATGGACCAGATCACAGAGTATTGTGAGTTCCGAAGAATCTGGAAGTAGCTGACAATACCAGATTTGAGAATGAGCCGGTACGTCACCTCTTATGTTGGTCGCAGACAGACATTGGTGTCTGATCTCCTTCCTGCGAGAGTGAAAGTTGGCTGACCAGCAGTGACCTACTGCGTCCCGGGCTCGTATACCAGGCGAACAGCAAGCAATACCGAGCGGTGGAGATTGCCGTCCGCGTGAGTATGAGAAGTTCCTCTCGACCTTACTGACCTCCAGCGACAAATCACACGCAGCCGCAACCTCGTCGAAATCCAGCGGCAGGAGATTTCCCTCCTCCCTCGCCCGATCAAGCTGTATTCGGAGGTGATCGACCTGATGGAGCGCCTCCTTGAGATCTTCACCGAAGTACGGACGCTGCGATTCAGTCTGCCGCGTAAGGCGACCGTTCTCGACGTGCTGCCCATCCGCCGTGAGCTAGTCTCGGCGATCCTAGTCAACTTGTGGGCGTCCTCTCAGGCCTTCCGGTCTCGCAGGCCGCTTCCGCAGCTCCTTCCGTCGCCGCGCGTGCCGCTGAGTGAAGTGATGGAGACAACCGACGAGCACGCACACGCCGTCCGCTCCCGACGCGCACGTGCCAACCTCCGCCGTCGGTGGCCGCGGGACCGTGACGAGTACAGCGACGACGAGACGGAAGACGGCAAGCAAGGGATCCAGAACGCCGAGCTGTCCGTCCTGTATGGCATGGCAGAGAACGAAGCGCTCGGAGAGGCCATCAACAGCATAGACGAGGTGGGTTCCACGTGCTCCCCAGACCCACTGACCGCACAGATTCTCGCAGCAGCACGCACGCTGTTCGGGACCCAGTCGTTCCTCGACGTCAACATCAACATGTAGCATGCATAGAGACCCCATTCTTGTACAGTACAATAGCATAGACAATCATTCGATATGGATCTTTACGACAATGACAAGCAACGCAGGAACCACACCGAGTCAAGCCACAGAGGCACTCCCCTTGGGCCGTGTCAGTATGAGCGACCCCAAGTCTCCGCCTCGCGACGGTGCGACGTGAACGTCATGTGAGGCCGTCGGGCTGGTGAAGACTGTAATATGGCTCCCGGGATGTGAGTCTGTCGGAGGGATCACGTAGGTGACAGTACCAGTTGGCCACTGATCGAGGCGGCAGACAGCAACCAGGCATGCCTCCGTATCACCGTGCCGTGCGGAGGTCCGTGGCTTGGATATGCCTTCAAGAGGATATGAACCCCCACCGCCTCATTCCCATTCCCACGATCGCCACACCCATCGGTCTAGCCAACGGACACAAGTCCATTCGATTGATTCACAGAAGGAGCACCCTCCGCCGCACCCGTTCTGCACCGCTCTCACGACAGTCACGGTGGAGCGAAATCCCCGAGGTGCCGACAGAACAACACCGAAGGGGCGAGCGAAGTCACCGAAGTCGGCGAAGCGGACGGACACATGAAGGGTGCGGCATGCCTGTGGGCAGAAGGGGAAACACGGCCAAACCCAGCTACCTACAACGATCCAAGGTCACGAAACGCGCCGCACGTCTCCGATAATGTTTCCGATGCCGTAACCCTCACAACGGCAACTTGGCGGGTGCGCGCGGAGTGTTTTTGTCTCCAGTGCACTAGCTAGCGTGTAAGTGGTTAGTGCAGGACTGCTCGGTTGCGGCCTCAGCCTGTAAGTGTGCAGCTGTCGGTTCCGTCGGCTCTCTACTGTGGAGACGGGGGAGCGTGCACTACATCGGCCTGGGACGCTCGCTTGCACTACTGCAAACTGCAGATGCTGAACAGAGACCCAAGGGAGTGGGAAGGGCCTGTTCCAGCAACGTGCGGGTTCCCTGGCTCCCGTGGTGATCCAGTGAAAGCCGTTAGCTTGGCTTCAAGCTTTGCCGGCGGCCAACTCTATCCATGGCGTGCAGCTGGAACAGGGCGCTGAACTGAACGAGCTGAGAGCTGCAAGACCGCGGGGCCCTAGCAATACCGGTGCAAGCTGCATTCATGAATTGGAAAACGATGTCGAAACCGTGGTCGTAGCCGCATATCTGCAACACAAACTCCTGCCATGACGCGCTCAACCCGCGGCGGCCAGGGGCGGCCTTATGCAACTGGAGCGAGGCACTCACTCGTTCCGAGCCACGATCCCCGTAGTGCGGTGCTGGGTGGGAATGTTCCGAGCGTTAGTATCCTTTTTGGAGTGCTTTGGGGCGAGCTGTATGCGTGTTGAGGTGCATGAGACAGCACCGCGCAGCCGTGCGGAAGGGCGCGGAGAGGGCACGGCGCGATGGCTTGAAGTAGTGTCTCGTCAAGGTCACAGGAGCTCAATACCTGCCGACGTTTGCGACAGAAGATACACTTGGAGGCAATCTGGCATAGATGCACCGCTGTAGATCGAGACCCGACGTTGGTGCAGTGGACGCGTGCGTCTGTGAAACGCGCCCAGTTACGAGAGCATGACAAGAAGGCCTAGGCGTCTACACATTGGGTTCTCCGCAACTGCTTGAAGAGGCGGCAGCGTTCTGTCAGTACTCGCTGTGCACAGCTGCAGACGAGACGGGCTGTATGCTTGCATGCATGTCGGCAGCTGATAGAAGGGCCAGGGACAGCAACGAGAGAGTTTGCTAGTGGCTCTGTGGCAGTGCATACCAAAGAGCGAGATGGATAAAACAGGCACAAAACGACAACGACGAAGGATCGCGGGAGACTCGAGCGGTGGTCAAACCTGGAGCACAAGGAGCAGCAACACAACCAGTACGGCAGCAGCAGCCTCCCAAGCTGCTCGCCGGGTCATGCAATGCTCCCTCCCCCCTCTCTCCCTCTCGTCCAGCTCCTGTTTCCTGTGCTCGTATGCATCTCTGAATAGATTCTCGGCATCGACACCCCCCTTTCCGTCTCACAGCACGTCGTCTGTAGCCTGCAGCCCTCGCGCACGGTCGGAATCAACGCCAGGTCGAGGGTCAATCCAGCCAATCTGTCGCTCGTCCCTTCCCACCACACCGACTGCAGGAGGCAGACGGTTGAGAGCACACTTGTGCGAGATCGACTTTGGCATTGCACTCTTTCTCCAAAACCGTTGAGCCGTGAGCTTCCGTTGCTCATCGCTCGTTGAGAGCTCTCCGCCGCTCTACATAGCTTCAACAACAGCGATCGTAGACTAGACACCACCACTCCTCCCGGCTCCTCCGTCTTCGACACGACAACCCTCGTACACGATGAGAGTCAACCTCGTCACCTTCGCCATCCTCGGTGTCCTCGGCATAGCTGCGCCAGCTATGGCCGCAGAGCCCGTCGGCGGTGGACTTGCGGCGTCGGACGCCCCTGCCGGCACCAATGGCGGTAAACCTGCGGAGACGCCGGGGGCGTCCACCGACCCCAACAATGCTCAGGCCAAGGCGCCCTCGGCGGAGGCCGGTGCAGCCGCCAGCGCCGAGGAGAAGGGCAAAGATGTCGCTCAGCCAACGACCGGCAGCGAAACAGGAGCGACAGCAGGTGGAACACAAGGCGCCAAACCTGAGAATGCACCCGCAACGCCGGACAACAATCCCGGATCAACAGAAAACAACGACGAGGACAAGAAGAAGGAGACCCCCAAAGCCGACGACAAAGGCGGCTCTGACAATACAGGCGACAATCTGGCCGAAGGAGGAGGTGGAGGCGACGCCTCTGAAAACTACCAGGCCCCGCCCCAACCCCAGCCCCAACCTCAGCCCCAGTCAGACAGCACGGCGGCACACTCCTCCGCAACGAGGGCGAAGGGGAGCAAGTCCTCAACAGCCATTCCAAAGCCACCAAAGACGACGGACACCGACGACGATGCCGCGGCCTCTTCTCAGACTGGCACTCCGACTGCAGCCCCGTCAGAGACCCCAATCCGGAGTGATAAGGAGATGTCACAGGTTCCAGCTACTATCTTTACAACTCCAACCCAAGTTGACAAGCCCCTGGCCACTTCCACCGGCCACCTCCAGCTCAGCGACACAGGAGCAAACAACAACGGAACGAATGCCAACGCGAGCGAGGAGAACGCGTCCAAGGCGAAAGGCAAAAGCAACACTGGCGTCATCGCCGGCTGCGTCATAGGCGCTGTGGTTCTGATCGCCGCTATTGTGAGTGTTGAGACATATGCCGCTTGGGGCTCCTAAGCGGTCGTCATGAGAGTCGGCGCCTGGAGGTCCGTGCGTGGGATCTGTTGCGTCTGCAATGCTTCCTCGCCCCCCATCACTGCCAAAGCCCTGGAAGCGATTCAGTGGCATATCAGAGCCAAGACGTTGCCATGTCCTGTTATCAGGAAGCAAGGGATTTGCCTCATCACGCGCCACGGTGCGCATTCCTGCTCTCAACCATCATTTGCTTCTATCGGCGTTCTGTAATGATCATCACATACTAACTTTCCAGGTCGGACTGATCCTCTACAAGCGGAGGAGCGGTGCGAGGGCCAGGCCGTCCGACGCAGAGATGGAGACACGTGAAGCCCTTGTCCCCGTCATCCCGGCCCACTCTGACGGGTCTGGCTCGTCATACCTGGCGGGCCCGGGTGTGACATACCTCGAGCCGACCGCCATTCCCCCCGCGGCTGGCGTGAGCCGGACCGACTGGCGTTCCTCCATCCAGTCGATGCCGGGAAACGACAAAGCGCGCCGCGCCCTCCACGACAGTATTGCCGCCGACGCATTCGAGCGCGCAAAGGCACAGGCCAACTCCAAAGCAGCCCTGGACGTTGCGGCATCTACGAACCGCGCCCCGGAAGGCGGCGCTCGTGCGACAGATGCAGCAGATCAGGCACCGCCGTATTGGCTGACGGCCGGCGAAGAGTATGGCGACGACAAGCAGCGACAGCAGTAGAGGCCGCGTGAAGTGTACCTCACGCGAGAGGATGAGGAGGACAACCACCACCAAGCCCTCAGAGTCTACGAGCGCAAGACGCCAGGGAAGGAGTATAAACAGCAGCGTACAATACAAGGATACGGAGTATACAGACGACTTTTGTAATATATTCAGATGGACGTGTACCAAGTGATGTGATAACCAATGGACTTGTTGAGGACGCCGCAGAAGGATGTAGTCGCGCTCGCGATGCGATTCTGAGTGGGGTTTGGGGGGTTCGGCACTGGAGCACATCCGTGCCTGAAACTCAAGTGCGTCATGAGAAATCAGTCGGGTCGAAACCACCTGCTGTTGACGTTGCTCTCCACCCATCTCACGCACTTCAACATCCCGGCGATGCGCACGGCACTCACTACCGCAAGAACGGCTGTAAGGCAGCAGTATGCCGTGAGAGGTCTCTCGAGCATAGCGTGCCAGGCGCCCAAGCCACGAGCAGCGCTCCGCTTGCCACCACCGACCCTCTCGAGATCAACATTACGGCCACCGCTTCCACACCTACAGCCAAACCGATGGCTCTCATCACGGCCCTCATCGTCCTCCTCCAAACCATCCACAGATGATGCACAACCAGCAAATGTCGATGGCCGGGAAGCAAAGACGCTCCTGATTGTCTACCACTCGCTCACTGGCGGGGCAAAGCAGATGGCGACCGCGGCATATGACTCTGCCGTTGCAGCGGCCAAGGAGGAGTGGGAGGGCGAGGCGGACGAGGCGGTGAGTATCAGCGGAGCTGCAACCCTCTGCAAGCTGTATGCATACTGACCGCAGCCACCGCACATATCCGTGCGCATCCTGCGCGCCCCCGACGCGGGGCCCGACGACCTCCTCTCGGCCTCGGCGTACATCTTCGCGTGCCCCGAGAACCTCGCAACAATGGCGGGGGTGATGAAGGACTTTTTCGACCGCTGCTTCTACCCCGTGCTGGGCAAGACGAACGGGCGGGCGTACGCGACGCTCATCTGCGCCGGCAGCGACGGCGAGGGCGCGCTCCGCCAGCTCGAGCGGATATGTACCGGCTGGCGCCTGAAGAAGGCCGCAGACGGGTATATTGTCATCACGCATGCGCAGACTGCCGAGCGGTGCCTCGCGCCCAAGACGATCAAGGACGAGGAGCTCAAGAAGTGTAAAGAGCTTGGGGCGGCGATGGTCGAGGGGCTCAGGCTGGGGGTGTACTAGATACATATGCAGCTAGTAGTATCGGAGAGCTGTACTGATGTTCTGACTGTGCTCCGTCTTACTGATCTGGCCAAAGGCTCGCTCACAATGGTAGCCTGCACCTCAGAGTCCTTCTAGACCACCTTTTGCCGTTGTCCCATTACACGGCCACTTCGGCAGAAGGACAACGTGACAACGGGACAGTCAACTCCCATGTCTCTCGCCCTCAAGTCACCTCGCTTCCAAAAAGCATTGGCTGGAGGAACTGAATCCTCTTCTGACGAGAGTGGGATTCGAACCCACGTCCGAAGACTGCGGAGGAGAAGCTCCTTAACACAGCGCCTTAGACCGCTCGGCCATCTCGCCGATCACGGAGGTCTCGGCGATGGCGCCGGCGCGTCGGAGGATGGCGAGCGCGCGTTTGGGCGGGTTTCTCTCCGTTCTTTGGTCTCATGAGGAAGCCGGGAAGCGGTTATCGGGCCAGCGGCATTGATCTAGCTTTGGGAGTGGGTATCGGCTGTGACAAGCAAAATGATACCGAGCTCCCGAGGCACAGAGCTCGTCACACCTCCAGCCCTCTCCGCTGCCGTCCACCCCCTCCGACACCGAAAAAGCGGTTCCCGAACTCATCGGGAACCAATGGACGAGTTAGGAATCGAACCAAAGACCTTGTCAAGATCTGTTGCTAATGACACGCTCTACCAACTGAGCTACACGCCCGGGGATGTCCATATCGCCTGCTGCGCCGCGGCGGCGGCGGCGTCGGTGCTCTCACGCGCTTCTGATCGACTTTGAGGCACCACGAGAGGGAAGAGCACGATGCGGAGCCCTGTCTAGCTCGTACAGAGCTCTGGATATGATGCGAAGCTGCTCGATGATCGATGATATCAATCCTCCCCTCGATCTCCCCCCTCGGTCTCCCAGTGCCACTCCGCGCTATCGGATCTCACAAGCCGTCACGACATGCTCCGCTCACCTTCCAAAAAGCTGCTCGCGCGCTCTCGCACGCTTGCAGGCCACGACGGGGATCGAACCCGCGATCTCATGATTACTCATCGTAGTCATACGCCGTACCATTTGGCCACGCGACCGGATGTAAGTCGGTGTCCGAGGCCCCGTCGCCGCGCCGGCGAGAATTGGGCGAGCTGGGGGAGCGCTAAGGACAGAGTCGTGAACGTCTCCATCGACCCAGGGGAAGTGAGCGGTCATGAGTGGCGCTTGGTCAAAGGGCTGAGAGGGATGAAACTTGGACTCGTTCAAGATTAACCCGTGAACGCCTTCGTGGACGCTACTCTCGCGATCTCGCGGTGTCACGATCCGTCGTCCCTCTTGCTTCTTTGGCATTAAGAAAAAGGAAGCCGCTGCTGTCGCCGCTGCTCCACTGGACGAGTTAGGAATCGAACCAAAGACCTTGTCAATGTTTGTCGCCGCCTCGAGACGAGGAGGGGTTGCTAATGACACGCTCTACCAACTGAGCTACACGCCCGAGGATGTCGGCTTTCGGCGCCGTGGCGCGGCGGCGGCGGCGGCGATAGCGGCAGGAGTATAGACTCCCGAGGTTGTGTATCCCGCTATACCGCGCGTCAACCAGGGCAGAGATAGCTCCTCGTCAGTACTGCTTCAACTCCATAATGCCAGTCAGAACAGTGATGCAACGTCTACTGTCCTCCAGCCCACAATGCAAATATTCTCCTACAGCTTCGACTCCCCGTCAGACACTGCGCGCCACACGATCCACAAGTTGCCCTTGGGCATATCCGTGCGCGACTCCTCGCGGAAGCCCCACTTCTCTGCCATGGCCGTGATGGACCTGGGCGTACGGAGGCCGAGGGACGGGTGCATGCCCTTTATGTATCCCGCGTCGAACTGGTGTCAGCGCAGTGCAAGAGTGGGCATACCTTCGCGTCCGCCTCGGAGCGGAAGCTCCCGTCGTCATTCAAGTACGCGCCGTACGCCGCGATCCACCCGCCGGGGGCGAGGAGACGCCGCCCGCTGTCGGTCTTCGGCGAGAGATGCCGGAAGACGTGCTCGGGGTGGCCCTCGGGTGTGCAGTGGACGAGGTTGACTGGGGTCAGCGTGACTGTGCAGAGGGTTCAGCTTACGCATGACGACGCCGTCGGCCGTGGCAGTGTCCAACGCCTCCCAGTCAGCATCGACCGCAATGTCGAGCTGCCGCGGCGGGTCGACGTTGGCGGGCAGGTCGGCTGTGTTGGTAGTCCTGCATGTCAGCTTCAGGCTGGTCCTGGACTGTCGACCACCGATGCCTCTGCTCGCACACACTCACGCAATCTCCTCCGCATCCCGCACGGTGCCCATAAACTTCACGTCCGGCCACGCCGCCGCATAGTGCCGGATATGCTCATAGGGGTACGACGCGAGCTCGAGGATGTGTCCCGTCGCGGGGACGAGCGGGCGGAGGGCGGCAAGCACCGGCTCGACATTGCGCGCCGCCGAGCCTGGTGTTAGCACAGACGGACGGGGATCATACCAGGCTGCGAGATGATGCTCTGGTACTCGTTGCTCATCGTTGTGGGAGAAAGGAAATAGAGACATCAGCGGTGTCAGTTGGTGAAGATGTTCGGGTTGCCCCGAAATTTCGCAATACGTCATACGATTTGGCGGTCAACAACTTTCATAAGTTGTCGAGGGGAGCACTCGATGCCTCATGCCTCCTCTCTTGAGCTCACCACTGCTCCAGACTCCTGCACACCCCGTCTCCCCTCCGCGGCTCTCCGCTCGGCGCCACGGCGCCGCCGGCCGAGAGAGCATCTCCGGGCGTGTAGCTCAGTTGGTAGAGCGTGTCATTAGCATCCTTCTTGACAAGGTCTTTGGTTCGATTCCTAACTCGTCCACGTGCAGCATTGTCTGTGCTGTCTCCTTTTTCCTGACGAGGAGGAGCACAGAAAGGGGATGGAAGATGTGAAGCGCCAACGGATGGTCGGAAGGAGGTATCGAGGCAGCATGGCGATCAGGTCCGCCAGCGAAGATCGCCTTGTGGCACTTCGCGTCGGCCGGTCTGCACCCACTGATCCCGTTCGGTCGAGCTCCCACTCCATCCCACTCTTGAGTGCTGGAAACCAAATGCCCACTCGCCGACGAAGCCAGCTCCTGCCCTCCAAAAACCAAATTACAGAGCAACAGATCGCCAAATACGGCACACCACGGCTGCCAAGACATTTCGACATTGAGGATTCATGTTCGTATTTCTGGGCCAATCGAGCGGCGCTTCCTCGGTAGGTGGGGTGTAGATACCCGAGGGACAAAGTTGGATCACTGGGATGTGTCGATGGACAGGATAGGTGGCATTCAGGCGCGCTCTTGGCTTCGAGTGGGCTCGTCGGGACCGTCGCGTCCAGCTGTGCAATCGGGTGTGTGTTGGCTCGTTGTGCCGCAGGGCTTCCTTGTACGAGTGTCTGAGCGCGCCTGCGTCGTCAATGTCACAGCCAGTGCAGACTTGTGACCCGTTAGACAAGCCGACCTTGCCCCGCAGCTGCACATTATTTGCTTCCCATTGCATGCAGAAGATTAAAGAAACTATATACAACAGGCAATGCCTGTATACACCTGTAAGAGTATGTACATGTCGTGCGGGGGAGGTTGCATGCAATGGTAGCTCCGCGATGTGGCTCGGTTTTGCTCGCTCGCTTGGTGACCTGCTCTCCGACGCGCCCCCGCTTACTTCTTGAGCCAGGCGGCGAGGTCGTCCTCCCACTCCTCGCTCGTGTTGACGGCACTGGCGGTGCGACGGCCAATGACGGTGCCGCCGAGGGCGAGGACCTTGTCGAAGACCTCGTTCGAGTCCGAGGACGACAGGCCCTGCACGGCGGGGTTGACAATAGCCACCTTGAAGCGGCCCGAGAGCGCCGAAAGCGCAGTGTGGGCAACGCAGTAGTCGGTCGCGAGGCCCGCAATGACAACGTGCGTGATGCCGTGCTCGCGCAGGAGCTGCACCATCGCGCGGTTCTGCATGGGCGGGACGCCGGTGGGGCAGTCCTCGGGGGCCGTGCCGGGGGTGATGTAGCCGTCAAACGCAGAGTAGGCCTCGACGCCCTGGTGCCATCCCTGGGAGCGTCAGCTGAGCAACAGAAGCAAAAGCCATTGTGTTGGCACTGGGCACCTCCATTCGGGCCTTTGGTGACGCCACTGGGGAAAGGATCGACGCGATGCCTGGCGCGGCTTGCGCCAAGCCCGCAGGCGCGTTACCCCACAACGTGTTCCACTCACCTTGCGCGAAAGCTTGAACTTGTCGCCGTACTTTTCGAGCTTGGGGAGTATGTCCTTGGAGATCTCGGCGCCGCGCGTGCCCTGCACACAGTGGTCGGGCCAGAGCTTCTGCTCGTACTCGAATCCACGCGCGTCCTTGAGCGTCGGCTGGTCCCAGAACGCCTTCTTGCCCGGGTGCGCCGACGCGAACGAGATGTGGCCCTCGGGGTGCCAGTCCTGGAATCGTTAGCGTGGGGCCTTGGGGTAGCGGGGAAGTGGGGGAAATGTGGCCGCGAGCACGGCATCTCATTGGCTGGCGATCATGTTCGCTCTGGGGAGGTGATGCGGGGTCCAGCAATACATACCTGCGAAGCAACGACGAGGTCCCAGTTGAAGAGCTTGTCGGTCAGCAGCTCAGTGATGGCGGGCACGACGAGGAGACCGCCGGGGACCATGAGCGAGCCCTTGGGGGGCAGAAAGTCGTTCTGGACGTCGACAATGAAGAGCGCAGCGCGCTTGGTGCCGTCGGAAGCCATCGTGGGGGTGGTAGCGGAGAGGGGGGAGGCAGCGCTCATGTTGGGCAGAAGAGGAGACGTGGAGAGGGATTTTATAGGCGTCAAGAATGACAAGGAGTAAGTGAAAGAGAGAGAGGTTAGTAACAACATCGTGCGAGTGTCGGGCATCTCGGGTACATTGCACGCCCAGCATTTGCCGTCTCGCGCTGCCGTCAGCCGTTGACCCGCACAGTCAGACAAATGGGGTCAGGTTGTTGGTCCTGTGAATGACACGTTCAGCGCGCGGGGACCTGGAGCCTGGTCACTACTCTCTCACTCTGTGGTATACAGAAACAGAGTTTAGTCGTCATCTCCCTCACGATCCCTCAGCCGTCCAGGCCATCCAGGCCACTCTGCCACCCAGACAACCCACCCATCGCACTGGATCCCTCGTTCTCGCTACTGGGCCTCTTGGCGCGTTCAGACTCTCCAAGTGGTCAACACCAGATTCAGATTCAGATTCTGGATGCTGCAATTACAAAATGGGTGGCTTAATTAATCGAATAATAAACCCTTTTCCTTTCTTGTTATTAGGACCTCTCTTCTGATCTTCTGATCGATTAGTATTTCCAGTGTCTGATTTTTCTAAAACGTCAGTCCAGTTTGAAACACCACGTGTAAGCTCTGCACTCAAACGTCATCATCCACTTTGTTGGATCCAGCACTCCACTCGCTCGTCTGATCGTTCCAACTCCTCCACACTCACCGTCATCCATCGACCATCGACCGTCGCCATCGCTTGTGATCTCTCCATTACCCACACTCGTTCCGCAGAGTAGCTCCTCGCTTTCGTCAGCGTGAAGTTGGTACCCGAGCACGTTTACTTCCAATTCAGAGCAATCTGTAGCCGTCACTGTCAACTTGTGTCCTGTCGCTTGTCATTTGTCACTCGGTCCTCGCCACTCGACACCCAGTCACCTCTCAAGACCTGAGCTCTACCTCTTCCGCCTACGACTTCCCGACACTTGGATCCGTGCTTACGCTTGCCCCCATGTCGGACCCCACTGCCGGCCTCCGCGTTGATGCGCCCGATGCACCTGACGTGCGCGTCGGAAATGGCCACGATGACAAGAATGAGTCAGCAGGTGGCGCCGACAACGGACTCGCCGTGAAGCCAACAATAGCAACGCGTGCGCCCACCCCCGCCCCGCCGCCCAAGGAGGAGCCAGTAAGCGCGCCAACGCACGCGCGCACGCCCTCGATCGAGCGCGCCGGCGCGCCGACCGTCATCTCGATGCCCTCGGTGCCCGACCTCGAGAACGACCACAAGCCATGGGACACCAACTCGCTCGCGCTGCTCCTCCCCCACATTGCCCTCTTTGCGCCAGAGGCACTGCAGCTGCTCCGCGACGCGTTCGCGGCATACGGCACGCTCGCGCACTGGGCGCCCGTCCGCGGCATGGGCCGCGTCATTATCGTCTACTACGACGACGCGGCGGCGGAACTCGCAAAGCGCGAGTGCGACGGGCTCGCGCTCCATGTGAACCTGGACAACGCGGCCCCGGAGCCGGCACAGGGAGCCGAGGGCGAGAGGGACTTTTTCCAGCAGCGGAAAGCAACGCATGATGGGTGAGTTTGCTGCACGTGGCGGGGACCGTGCGCGGTGCAATGGACGCTGCGGAGCCGCGTCGTGTTTGGAGCTCGGGCGGGGATCGAGCTCAACCGGGTTGTCCACTGGGTGTGCTCGCGTCACCTGATGCGAGCACCTGCGGTGGCCAGCTCGGACCTCCGCATGTGGTCACCTGAAATGTCAAAAGCAACTGTTGTGCGAGGGTGACACGACTCTGTGGCACCACGAGCAATACGCTCAGACAGGTTTCCCCATCCCATACCTCCTGAACTACACTAACACCCAGCATCGTTCTCCGAGTGTACGCCCTCCCGCGCACCTCGCTCGACGCGGAGAAGGACCACCTGCGCCCGCCCGAGCTCGAGCGCAACTTCCTCATCTCGCCGCCCGGCTCGCCGCCAGAGGGCTGGGCGCCGATCGTCGAGGACGGGCCGAACATGGCCCCACTGGCCGACGACCTGCGGAGCGCGCTCGAGGCGCTGCAGCTCGCCGGCTCGCGGCGCGGCGGCTCCGGCCCCGAGGTGATCATCGACGGCGGCGGGGTGCGCGTCGAGGTCGAGGACCACGACGGCGAGAAGGAGTGGTACGACGACGACCGCGAGTGGGGCCAGGAGGAGGTGCAGACCGGCGGCCCCGAGATCTGGGCGCCGCCGACGCAGACCCAGAGCCCCACAAAGCCGTCGTTCAGCTTCCCTGGCGTCGACGGCGCGGCGCTCGGGCGCGGGCCGCTCACGCCCAGCGGCCGTATCCAGCCCACGGCGCGCCCGCCGATGCCTACCGACTAGACGCTTGGTCACATCTACATTCATCTGCATTCACCGTCCCCATTTTCTTTCCTGTACATCTTGTTCTTCTGTAGATTACACTGATTGCATAAACTTTACATGTATGCACATAGACATGCAGGTTCTAACTTGTGGTACTTCTTAGCCTCGTTCTGGCTGCCCGTGGGTCGGCGTGTATGACCCGGGTATATCGAAAGGGTATATAATGAAGAGAAAGGACATTTAAGAGCGTCCCTCGGACCGGATCTCGACAATGACATTGGCGGTCATGATCGCCGCGTACCCGACGAGCAAGCACATGGCCCACCGGCGGTCGATGAGGAACGAGTTGATGGGCACAATAATGGCCGTGCCGGCGAGGATGAGGAGCAGGCCGGTGCCGCTGACCCAGAGCGTGGGCGAGAAGTCGATCAGGACGGGCTTGTGCGTCGGCGACATGAGGATCGAGTACGTGCCCGACCCGCCGACACCGAGGAGGAGATTCAGCATCGGTCCGCCAAAGCACGCCGCGTACGCCATGTTGGGCGAGAACTGCGCAATGGTCACATTGGCGACGAGGTCGGCGAGCGAGTTGCCGACGGCAAAGATTGTCAGACCGATGATTGCGTCGCTGAGGCCGAACAATTCGCCAAAGGTCTGCAACACAGCCACCACCTCGTCGGCAATCGTCGCGATCCACACCATGCTGCAGACAAAGCCTGCGCAGCAGCGCACAAGACGCCACGGCTGCGTCATGCCGTCGTCCGCGAGGCGGTACACGAGAGCTGCAGCTGCCGAGCCAAGAATGGTAGCGCCGAGAAGGACCCAGTGGACGTATTTTTCGTCTTCTGTTCTGGTCAGCAATGTCACAACCAGTTTACTCACGGAAGAGGAGCCATGTGCACACGACGGGACCGAATATGCACTGCATGGCTGCGAGGCGGGGGCTAAAGTCGAGAACACATTCTTCCTCGTCACCCGCGTCGGAGCCACAATCGGCACCGGAACGGACAATGGCGGACGAATCGGGCATGTGCCGGGGGTGAACGGATAGACTGCTTTCCAAGAGGTAGTGCAGCTCTTCGTTGACTTCTGCGCCAATTGTATGGCGGGGAGTGTGGGGCATGTGAGGGGTGCGGGAGATTCGGGGAGAGATGGGCGAGGGTGGGAGGGTGTCTTCCTCTTGGACATTGTCGGCATCGAGAATCTCGTCCTCTGCGCCGGGGAGCGCAATCCCGCCTTCGTCTCCGCGTCCATCGTCCACAACTGGCAGAGTGACGGTGAGTACGAGCAGCGCAGGAGTAGAGAGAATGGCAAGAACCATTCCCACAAACGACTTGTTCCAGAAGCCCTGTAGCGACGGGAAGAGTGTGTGGAGAGCCCGGTGGAGAGTGTGGTTTACGCGGTCGACAACTGAGGCCTGCGTGTTGGAGCGCATGAGCGGCAGCGGGGTGGAGGAACCATGGGGGTCGTAGACGGCAATAGCCGGCACGTCGACTGCCGACGTCGGGGAAGAAGACAGGGGCTCGTCCTCGGCGGCAATGTGGACATGGAGATCTTTACGGCGGTTGGGGAACTTGAACTCGGCAAGGGGGTGGGAGTCGTCGTTTGAGGCAAGAGGGTGAGAATCACCGTCCATGGCGGGGTGGGAGGAGGAGGGCGATCCTTCCAGCGATTGTCCTAGAGAAGGGAGGTTAGGCGTTGGGGCCGACACTGGCGACGCAGGGACAGGTTCAAGGGGAGCGGCGAGGGATGCTAATGCCGCCTCGTGCGAGTTTTGATGGTCACCAGAGCTCTGGCGCGATCGCAGCCAAGAGGCAACAAGAGACGAGCTGCGCGAGCGGCCTGCACGGCGAAGGGAACCGTCGCGTCCCAGCTGGCCATGGGAGGAGCCACGGCGGTGGTGGTGCGGGCGAGCCCCAAAGTAGTCGCCGTCGTGATCAGCGATGGGGGAAGCCGGATGCGAGCCCCCACGGGATGAGCCCGGAGTAACACCCTCGCGCTTGAGCGCGTTGATGGCATCGCGGAACTCGACAGCACCAAGAAGCGACCAGGTCGCACGCTGCCTGTCCGCAACATCCTCTTCGTTTTCGACACTTCCCCTGCGCGTGCGGGGCTGCGAGCGGGGTACCGAGTGCGGGGTCGGGGTAAGGGTGAGCGATTCCGAGGGTCCTGGAAGCTCGAGTTCGACCGAACCAGGCGACGCCGCTTCGTCATTGTGTGCCTTCCAGCCGAGATCCTTGAATGCTTCCTTTCTCCTCTTGCGGGCACTCCACCACGAGCCCGAGACGACAGCAGCGACGTACAGTGCGTACAGCGCGACCATGTAGCCCGACTCGCGGATGGTGAGCTTGCCGTCGCGCAGCACCAGCATGAGTAACATGACGGCGGCGGTGAAGAATGTCACGTCGCGGAGGAAGGCGACCTTGGGCACATGGAACGGGCGAACCATTGCGATCGAGCCCACGACGATGGACGTGATGAACGAAGCCGCGCCGATGAGCTCTCCGATGGCAAGGCCGAACGTATCCTGCTTCACGGCCACAAAGGTCGAGAACACGTCCGGCGAGCCGTTTCCAAACGCCAGCAGCGTCACGCCTGCGGTCGTCTCCGACAAGCCCATGTACGCGGCCACGGTCGCGAGGTTGGGACAAAAGAAGTCGGACGCCGTGATGGAAATCGTGCAGAAGAGGAACGTGATAACGATGACGAGGAACGCGACGAACAGCGGCTTGAGGCCCGGCGGACATGCGTCCAACCACTTGTCGTATGGTATTCTCAACAGCGAGCCGACGCCGTGCTGGGAGTCAGTACAGAATCACACCAAACACTCACATCCTCGCCGCCGCCTTCCTCGGCTTCACGCTTGAACAGCCCCGCCGCCGCCTCCGATGCCCGTCGGATACTCCGTGCACGAATGCGCGGGCCGGCGGCGAGACAGAGTGCGATCGTAGCAATAGCGAGCACCCACGCGAGCGCGCGGTGCGGCCGGCGTGCCCTCCGCCGCCGCTTCGAGTCTTGCCGCCGGGTGGCAACTCGGGCGGACCCGTCGCGTGTACCTCCACTCCGCTTCCTGCTCCCCTCCGCAAGTGGCCCGGAGCCGGACATAGCCATGGTACACTGGTGCACTGGGCAATGCTCGGTCTCGGGAAATGAAAAGGGCGGAGCAAAGAGTCGGTGCGATCGGGGGACTGCGCGCGCCGTGTGCCGTGTCGCGTGGCGAGGCCGGGCGGGGGCGGATTAGATAGATTACGAGTCTGCCTGGGGTCGCTAGGCTGGTAGAATGGGTGGGGATAAACCAAAGTAGACAGAGACGATGATAGAATGCGAGACAACAAGAATGTATAAAGAATGTAAAAGTGTGGATGGATGGATGCAACTTCTTTCTGGGTGGCGGTAACAGGCAGCACGAACACTTGCATCACCAGCCAGGACTAGTAGCGGAATGCGCCGGGCTCCACTTTTGCCTAGATCCCAGCCAGCAGCCTGGCCGTTGTTTTCGCAAGTAAAGTGTGCCGTTTTTAGTGCCAAGCCAACGAAAATGAGCCTCACACAAAGTTACCACAAGGGAGAGTTGAGACATCACCTGCCGTATACCGTATCTGCACCATCTGAACCCGAGCGCGCTGACGTACCCAGTGAGCCTAAACGAGGCACATGGACGCCGGCGCACGTCGATATGCTGCGCACTTTTCCATGCATGCACTGCCGCGATGTACCTGCATTTATTTGCGCAAGCAAACACCGCGCGCCGCATGTATCGTGTATCACATGGGCGCCGCGGAGATGGAGATGAGGCCGCTGGCTGCGGTTAACAAATGACGTACCCCGAAACGGGTGCAACCGAACAAGAGCAGTGGCATGGCAGCGACAGAGGGCAGAGGGACAATTGAAGTTTCCTGGCGTCCATCGTCATGGCGTCACACGACCTGAACACCCGAGGTCTAGAACGAACACTGCACAGCCCAACGCCTGTGCATCGGGATCGGATCCTTCTGTCAGGTCGCGTCTTGCGTTCGAATCGCTTGCGGCGCAATCGACCCGACTAGAAAAGTCCGCCGCCGCGGTCCGAAGCTCGGGTGGTTTCATGATCGCCTTCTGACTGCTGCCGCGTTTGCGTTTGAGCAAGGTCTCCGGCCGCCGGTGAGTTCGTCGAGCCTCGTCGTGGGATATCTCCCAGCCTGTATCGAATATCATGAGAGAAGCCAGACGTCATCTTTCCATTCTGAGGCGTCACACGACCAGGGAACGGGCTGGAGCCACCATTGCTGGGAGCCGAGCCAAGTCATTGCTCCACACATAGTCGTAAGCCGTCTCGCACGCTTGTATTGCGTCTCCAGCTGCACCTGGGCGCAGAGGGCAAGGGGCGCAGATGCGCATTTGTGTAGCGCCGATCGTGGCGCGGCCGAGCCTGAAACAGAATAATAAAAAAACGGGCGTGTAGCTCAGTTGGTAGAGCGTGTCATTAGCACCTATTATTTGACAAGGTCTTTGGTTCGATTCCTAACTCGTCCACACTTTTTGGGTTTCTGCAACAGTAGCTGGCTCTGACTATCTTTTTATCGTCATTCGCTCTACTAACCACTCATGTGTTGCGCGCTGCACCAGATACAGATATCTTCTTTGCCTTGAGCGGACTGAGAGGGCCTTGTATACATGTGACAGCTTACCAATACGGAGAATGTGGCGAGGATGGGCATCTACAGGATGATACGGAAGGTGGAGGTTTATCGGCTAGAGTATGTGGCTCACACGGCTGTGTGCCCAATCTGAACCCCACAGTAGGCCGTGCGGGTGTAGCTGTTTATGGGCACTGGAATCACCAGCGAGTTCTCAGCCCCATAGATTGGGCCTCAAGTGCAGGCTCTACCCGAGTGAAGCTGGCATATTAGGTGGCGAACGAAGGAAGCGGTCTGCTGCCAGCACGCTGTCTTCTGCCAGCACGCTCTCTACCCCCTTATAGCTCCGTAACCAGCCCCCACTCCTCCCCGCACTCGGCCCTGTACTCCTCGCCAGACAGGAACCGGACACACGCGACGACCTCGCGGATCTGCTCCTCGACATCCTCGACGTCCTCGAGGTCGGCGTCGGGGTCCTCGTCGGGGCCGAGCCAGCGCGCGCGCATGCGGGACGCGACGAGGGCGAGGAAGAGCGCCTCGGCGGCGTCGCGGTCCAGAGCGGGGTCGAGGCCGAGCCACTGCCGGTCGATCTCGTGGAATCCCACGAGTGTGAGCGTGTCGAGGTTGTCGGAGAGCAGGCAGGAGAACTGCACGAGCTCCGCGAGGCGCGCCAGGGCCCCTGTGGTCGTGCGCGAGTCCTTCGAGACGTCGGTGAACAGGAACACGAGCTCGCGCGTCGTGTACGGCACCTCCACCACGTCCTCGGGCAGCACGGGGCGCGCGTCGTACTTGAAATTCACGACGAGGCGGCGCACGCCCTGCGGCGGCTCGAGGGGCCGGAAGGGCGGCCCGGTGATGCACGTGACGACAAGCGCGGTGGTGGGAAAGTTGTTGAACGGCGCGCAGTCGACAAGCAGCCCGTCCTCGTGGTAGATCCGCACCGTGTGGAGATTCAGCGCGCGCAGCCGGCGGATGTCGCGCGGCAGCAGGGGGCCTATGAGCGTGAGGATGCGCGTGTGCTCGAGATCGGCGCGCGTGCGGGGGAAAAATTGCGCGCCGGCCACGGGGACCGAGACCGAGACAATACCCGTGCGCTCGTCCTTGAACACCCCGAGATGCGTGAAGATGCGCGCGTCCGCGCGGGCTCGGAAGCCGCGGCAGACGCCTCGCAGTGCCGACCAGGTGTAGATGTCGCCGAGATCGAAGATTAGGGAGATGAGGGTGGGGTAGCTGTGGTAGGGGAGCGTGACCCGCGGCGTCTTCGGTGGCGGAGCTGCCTTGGGCTGCGGCTGGCAGCGAGTGAGAGCCATCTTTGTTAGGATAAACAGATGTCAGTGACAGAGTGGACGCAAGGAAGGTCAGATGTTGAAGCGACTAGGATATCAGAGCGTGAGAATTGTCAGTAATTTGTTGCCACCCACACGCGGGGCAACAAGCTGCGAGTCTGATGAATGCCATGATCGACCGTCATACCACCTTGCGCCCTCCTCCACAGAATTCGAGTCAGTAGCACAATCGACACCCGCTCTTATCATACAATTCCATCGCGCCGCGGAGGTACAGATGGAGCTCTCGTCTATGCTCTCTCACATGCAGATCCTGTAGGTAATGTATCTGTCGCGCGTCAGTTGTCGCACTTGCGCATCCTAAACTCACCGTCCAGCCGTTTCACTCGTGCGCTCAATACGCATGACCTGACCCCTACGCATGCCGTAGTAGCGGGCGACGGGGTCGGTGATGAGAATACGGGGCAGCTGGGTGTCCTTGAGACGGTAGCGCTTGATGAGGGCGCTCTTGTCCTCGGCGGACATGATGGCGTGCTTCGGGACCAGGAAGTGCTTGGTAATGTTCACCAGCAGGTCGGCCTCGGCAAAGTCCTCCAGAATGTACTCGGATCCCATCTCGATCATGGTCTTCTTGGCCGCAGGAGACATCTTCTCGCTCCAGATCAGAATGCCGCGCTTTCCGCCAACGCCGTCGAGCGAGGTGATGAAGCTGAGTGTCAGCATGGGCTCTCGCGGCATTTCATTAAATTGCACAGGGCAGTCCAATTTGTTCACCGGACCTCTTGGCCCAACTCACGTCTTCACAGCGGCCTTCGAGACGTTCTTCTCCGCGCAAAAGTAGACGTACACCCTGTCGCGCGCATCGTCCTTGTGGTTGGCATGGAAAGCCATACGTCCGCGGCTGAGCTGTCAGCGTTCTGCTTTCCCCATTCAGCCTCAGCATCCTACGCACTCGACGCTTCCACCATTGCCGTAGTTCTCCTTAAAGTCGTCAAAGCTGACATCGACCTCGTAGTCGGCAACCTCGTAGCCCTGGTCTTGTCAGCGCCGCCATCCTCTTGGTACCCCGCTTGCACACAACTCACGCGATCACGGATCATCTCGTGGACAGTCTTGGACACACGCCAGAGACGGGCAAGCTCGCGGTCAGCGTCGAGCGACATTGTGGTGGAGGTGGACGAGGTGGAGGGAGAGTGGTGAAGGGGATCGGCGAGCCGGGTCGAAGGTGAAGCGGGAGAGACAGCGGCGATTAAAGTCCTTTGCGATTAGGATGCTTCGACTGCCGAGTGTTTTGGTGATGAGCGCGAGGCGATGGGTGGCTGAGAACGAGGTATAGATGGTGAGCTCGACAGGATTTGTGTTGTGGAAACTTGAACTGGCAGACAAAAAGTGGATGTACGAGATTCAAACATTGAATAATTGAGCGCGAGAATCGATTGCCGGTTAACCAAAACTGGAGATCACGTGCCTGTAAAGTGCAGGCCTATTGAATGATAAGTGACACACTAATCAGATTACAGAATAGAACTAGTCGATTAGAAGTTGAGAATTCGCTATTTGAATCCAGCCAAAGCCTCGGGGCCCCGGATGTGTCTCCCGTCTCAAGATTAGAACCCACCCGCAGAGTGGTCCAAGCTTTCGGTCAAGTCCTGCTTGTCACCATGCACCATGCGCAACCACCAAAGGGCTAATGGACTAGGCCCCACTAGCCCACCAGACCCACCACAGCATGCACAGACTGCAGAGCCTGCAGAGCTATGCATGCCATACACACACCAGTCAAGCCAGCTAGCCAGACTACTGTAGATGGCAATTGGGCTATCTGCAATCTGACACCATTTATCAGCCGTGTACTGTATACAAGTAACAGGGCAAGCAAGGGCAGGATATAGACAGGTAATAATATACCAGACCCAGGGAAGACGTCACGCGTGCCACCACCACTGAATACTACCGTACCGTATGGCCTGTATGGTGGACGCAGGAACGCGTAAGTCCTGTGTGTATGTGTGTGTTTTGGATTTTTCGGCTGAGACGCCTTTTCGTTAAAGCTACTGTAGTTGGTGTGTGTGTATTATTAGTCTATCCGTCCCAGTAACTAGTCCTGGGATAGAGTCGACGATCAATCCCATCTAGTGGTCCAGTCCATTCATTCTCTTCTCTCCTCTTCTCTCCAGAGATCCAGCGAGGTCAGCAAGTAGGATAGCGACGACTGTTACTCTAGTACCGTCGGCCGACTATCTCTCGTTAAGCTCGCTATATCCACAACACAATATTATCACTTCGGTCGACGATAACGCGATAGCCTACTGCAACACTCGTCTCTAGGCGCTACATCTCTGGGCCATTGGTACAGAGGGGCTTCTTCCTCGTCCGCCTTCCATCCTCTCTCTCACTCCAACACATCAACGTCAACGTCAACGTCAAGATGGAGGTAGGTCAAGGCCTTATGGCTCCAAGCACCGAGCTAACAATAACAGTCCACGGGAACAGACCTGCTCCCTTACGGATTACTCCAGGCGTTGCGTACCTTTGGTGCCCTCGGAGTAGTGGCCGCTTCTGCGATCGGTCATATTCCGGCGGTTCACAAGGTTCTAAAACCCCTCTTCAGCGATGCCGTGCCCCTCTCGAGCATCCCCGTCGAGCAGGACCTGGCAGAGGTGGAGAGGAAGGTGAAGGCGTTCTCACCTCCACCCGTAGTCAACTTCATGTTGGTCTTCTTCACAGGACTCGAACTGGTAGCGTGGACCGTCATCTTTGGCAACCACCTCGGCGACACTGTCAACCACGAGACTGCTGGTGCGGCGTCCAGGAATAATGTTCTGCTCGCTGGCGGCATGATTGTCGTTTGGGTGAGTGCCTTCCCCGTGATGACAAGCGCTGACCCCAGCTCGGCCTCCTCCTCAACCTGAGCTTCAGGCGTCCTCGCTCCATCCCCTGGTCGGCTCTTATCGTCTACCTCATGCTCAGCACACTCAGCTTTGTGACCATTGCTTTAGCGACCTACTCTCGCTTCGTGTACAGCGTGTGGCCCGCCTGGGCTACCCAGGAGGAGCTTGTTCTTGAGGCGACCAACATGACGGCTACTCTTCTCCTGGCAATCCTGGCTGGCTCGCTTCACTACCACACGCCGTTGACTCTTGCCCGTGCTGTGAGTGTGATCTAGAATGAGCCTTACTGACCGTGCAGGGCGAACTCGGCAAGGACGATGTCGTCAACTATTGGAGCTGGATGACCTTCTCTTGGATGACGCCGTTCATCATGTTTGCCTCCAAGAAGGAGCTCGACAACGAAGACCTTCCTCAGCTGTCGCGTACCATGCGTACGCAGATTGTTCTCGACAAACTAAAGGCGACGCAGGGAACCAAGGTGCTCTGGAGGATCGTAAAGGCCAACCGTCTCGACATTGGTCTGGACATTTCGCTCACTATTGTGTCGGTCTTCTTCAACTACCTGGGACCCTACTTCCTCCAGTCTATCCTGTGAGTCCTGCAACCCTCGCCATCTCTGACATGAACAGGCTCGGTGTCGCTGTCAAGAACGACGAGAGCCGTTCTCCTGCCGATCGCAAGCACGGTCTGGCTTCAGCGTACCTTTTCGCCCTTCTCGCCTTTGGTGCATCGTTCATGAAGGCGTCTTCGGACCTCCTTCATCTCTGGCATGGACGTCGTGGATACGTCCGTATCAAGGCTCAGCTCACTGGCGCCATCTACGACAAGGCCCTTCGCCGCAAGGACGCGTCCGGCGTCGTGACCACCAAGGCTGAGGAGGAGAACAAGGACGATGACCCCAAGAAGGCCAAGGAAGTTAAAGAGGAGAAGCAGAGCAACGCCGACACCGGAAAGGTCGTCAACATCATGTCAACGGATGCCAGCAGGTGAGTCCTCCAGTACCGCTGTCTATTAACCCGCAGCGTCGCGAACATTATCAGCTTCTTCTACTTCATCGTCGCCAGCCCCGTGGAAATCTTGGTTGCGTGCCTCTTCCTCTACAACCTCCTTGGGTGGTCGGCATTCGCCGGAGTTGTCGTCCTCGTCGTGGCTACTCCCCTCAACACATACCTGTCCAACAAGAACATCAAGCTCTACAAGGAGATGCTCAAGGCCCGCGACAAGCGTATCTCTGTCATGACTGAGCTCATTGGCGCCATTACTTTTATCAAGTTCTTCGCCTGGACCGACAAGTGGAAGAAGCGCGCGACAGACGCCCGTGCCGCTGAGCTCAAGCTTGAAGTTGCTGGTATCATCCTCGGCGCCTTCTTCTCCCTTCTCTGGGCTCTTGTCCCCATCCTTGTCACTCTCGTTTCGTTCTTCTGCTACATTGTGATTGCCAAGCGCGAGCTTACGGTCGCGGTCGCCTTCACCTCGATCTCCCTCTTTAGCATGCTCCGTATGCCCCTCAACGCCATCCCGGCCTTTTGGGTCTGGATCCTCCAGGGTATGGTTTCAGCCGGTCGTGTCGACGACTTCCTTGCCGAGGAAGAGGTTCCGGACTGGGTGTCGGCTCTGAAGCGCAAGACCGACCGTCCTACTGGGCCTACGAAGATCGCGTTTGAGAAGGCTACGCTCCGGTGGAACTCTGGTAGCCAGAAGGAAACTGTTGCCGCTACCGCCCCTGCTTCTCCCGCCCAGCCTTCCGAGCCTACCGACTCATCGACAGCTGTATCTGTCGACGAAGTCTTTGAGCTTTCCAACATTGACGTCAACTTCCCTCTGGGTAAGCTCTCGGTCATTACTGGACCCACTGGCTCTGGTAAGACTGCCTTGCTCACTGGTCTTCTCGGTGAAATGGAGTTGGTCGAGGGCAAGACCTTTTTGCCAAAGTACCCTACCGACATTGACTCGTCTACTGGACTTCGCAACTCGATCGCCTACGCCGCTCAGACCCCCTGGCTCCAGCAGCAGTCGATCAAGGACAATATTCTTTTCGGCGAGCAGCTCGACGAGGAGCGATACGAGGCTGTCGTTGACGCCTGTGCTCTCCGCACCGACTTTGACATTCTCGAGGACGGCGACCAGACTGAGATTGGCGCCAAGGGTGTGTCGCTCAGTGGTGGACAAAAGGCCCGTGTGGCACTCGCCCGTGCTATCTACTCGTACACTCAGCACGTCCTTCTCGACGACCCCCTGGCCGCTGTGGATTCGCACACTGCCAAGCATCTCGTGGATCTTTGCTTGAACGGACCCCTCCTCAAGGGACGTACGGTCATTATCGTCTCTCACCACCTCGACTTACTCGTCCCCTCGGCCGACTACATTGTCCGCATCCTTGACGGACGCGTCGACTGCCAGGGCACTTGCAAGGAGCTTAACAGCTCGGGTCAGCTCGACGGTATTGTTGCCGTCGAGGAGGCTATTGCGGCCAAGGAAGAGCCGGTTCAGGCTGAGGACGTTGTTGAGGACCCCGAGGCCGAGGGCAAGAAGAAGGAGAAAAAGAAGGGCCCCGGTCGCAAGCTCATCAAGGACGAAGAGCGTGCAGTGGGCAACGTCAAGATGTCCACCTACATGTTCTACATGAGGGCTGCTACCTGGATTACCTGGATTATTTGGCTTGTCATCCTTGTCTTTGCGCAGTTTACCTCGGTCGGTGAATCGCTCTGGCTCAAGTTCTGGGGAGAGGCGTACAAGCTCCGTGTCGAGTCCATCCTCCACTTCTTTAGCCTTGGTGGTGTCACTACCTCCCCGGAAACCCACATTGCTGCCGACTACCGCCACAACCTCATCTACTACACTGCCGAGACCGTCTCCAACTCGTCCTCCCCCGCGTTTGCTGTCCAGGGCGTCTTGGACGTGATTCCCAACCCTCCTGCCACGACCCACCCTGGTTACTACCTTACTTGGTACACCGTTATTGTGCTCGGCGGAGCCCTCATCGGTGTCCTGTCGTCGCTGGTGAGCTCTTGGGGCAGTTACCGCGCTGCCAAGACCATTCACGAGGACCTCTTGGACTCGGTTCTGGGCGGAACTATCCGCTTCTTCAACACTACCCCGCTTGGTCGTATTATCAACCGCTTCTCCAAGGACATTGAGACTATTGACGGCGGCCTCGGCCAGATGATCCGTCAAATGGTGACTATGATGGCGTCGCTCTTTGCCCGTCTCATCCTTGTTGCTGCGATCATTCCCTCGTTCATTATCCCGGCCGCTATCATCACCTTCATCTACTTCCAGTACTCGCTCATCTACCTGCGCACAGGCCGCAGTCTTCGTCGCTTAGAGGCGACCCTCCGGTCCCCGATCTTCTCCGGCTTTGCTGAACTTCTCGATGGTGTCATCTCCGTGCGCGCCTTTGGAGTTGAACACCGCTTCCTGGAGAAGATGTGCAAGCAGGTCGACGAGTCGCACAGTGCCCACTACTACTACTGGATGACAAATCGCTGGGTGAGTGTTTGATGTCAACAGTCACTGACATTAGCTCCTGTTCCGCTTTGACATTATCGGTGGCTCGTCCGTCTTCATCACCACGGTCCTGCTCCTTCTCAGCAACTCTGCCTCTGATGGTTCGGCCGGTGTCGCCATCACCTCTGCGCAGAGCTTTGTCTTGTCGTGCTACTGGCTCTCGCGCTTCTGGGGTGACCTGGAGATGTCGATGAACAGTGTCGAGCGCGTGGAGGAGTATCTTGACATTCCTCAGGAGCCTGCCGCCATCATCGACGGACATCGTCCTCCTGCCTACTGGCCTTCGTACTCGGCCACTGAGAGCTTTATCCGTGCGGAAGATCTCGAGATCAAGTACGCCCCCGAGCTTCCCGCCGTGTTCAAGGGATCGTTTGAGATCAAGGCTGGCGAGAAGATTGGTCTGATTGGACGTACCGGCTCGGGCAAGTCCACCCTCGCCATGAGTCTTTTGCGCTTCACCGACCCCGCCAGCGGAAAGCTCATCATTGACGGCATTGATGTTACGACCATTGGTGTCGACGACCTTCGCTCGCGGATTACGTACATTCCCCAGGACGCTGTTCTGTTCTCTGGTACAGTCCGTGACAACCTCGACCCCTTCAAGGAGCACACGGACGCGGACCTCCTCGATGCGCTCGCGCGTGTGCGCCTCATTACTACGGACGCAACTCCCACGAGCCGCAGTGGCGTCGCCACGCCTTCTACGTCGACACCCCAGGCACCTACTCACCCGCGCCTCGTCGCCGTCGCTGCCGAGCACGCTGCTGAGCAGCGGGCCAAGTCTGAGGGCAGCAACGGCGGTGCCATTMCCCCAGCCGCCACACCGCGCGTGCACATTACTCTCAACTCGGACGTCTCGGCCGGTGGAGCCAACTTTTCCCAGGGTCAGCGCCAGCTGGTCGCCATGGCCCGCGCCCTCCTGCGCCGGTCGAATCTTATTGTAAGTGGAACCGAAGGAGAGTCTAGCTCCGTGCCAGAAGACCTCCGTGCTCCGGTGGTGTGATTCCTCCGGAGTGTCGGCGGCACGGAGCTGCCCGTATGTTCCGGTGAACAAGGACTGACGTATGCCCAGATCATGGACGAAGCCACCGCTTCGGTCGACTTTGCGACCGACGAGGCGATCCAGACGGCCATCCGGAGCGAGTTCAAGGAGAGCACCTTGGTCACCATTGCGCACCGGCTGTCGTCGGTTATCGACTATGACCGTCTGCTTGTCCTGGCCGACGGAACGGTCGGCGAATTCGACACTCCCATGGTGAGTACCAGAGAGCAGCCCCTGCGGGGTTGCAGGGTCAGACAGTCCCCGACGCCGAGCGTCGGAGGTAAGGAAAGGTCAGGGTTGGACATTTGCCGTCTACCCTAACATCCTCCGGTCCATGCCTGTGTCCACAGAAGAACTTTGCTGACTATCCAGAACCTTCTCCGCAAGGAGACGTCCATCTTCAAGAGCTTGTGTCAAAAGTCGGGCAAGTTCAATGAGCTGTACCGTGCTGCGGAGAGGAAGGAGAAGGGAGAGGGTGGTGAGATCAGCACCGCCACCAGTGACGCGAACCTTGTCGACGTGAGCGACTCGTCCGAGACTGGCGACAAGAAAGCCGATTAAGGCGCGGATAAGCGGTAGAGTCTTCGGCCACTCCGTGCACGAATGACATTCGCCTCCAAGATCCGGCCACTAGGTGAAGAGTAGGGTATACATGTGAAAGAAGCCGATAGGCTGAACAATTGTGATAAGACCGGCGCATGGTGGCTCCGATATAGGTAGTCAATCATGCATCAATGTGTTTCTTCGTACTTCGCGTCGCAGAGCGCTGAGCCCAGAGTGCAGGCGGAAGCCGCCGGGGACCGCCGATGACCACGCTGGCAGTCGCCCTCTGAGCCCTACGAGCCCTCTGCTCACCCTGCCCTTGAATGCCGCACCATGTCTAGCGGAGGCAGGCACCGAGGCCCCGCGTCGAAGAGTACCACTGAGTGTGTGGCAGGTGTGAGGTGCGGCACCATCCATCGGCAACGGCCCGGCGTGGCGCGCTCCAGACAGCGCCAGCACTGTTCAACCCGTGCGCCAGACCCACTCTTCACGTGCACACCGCAGTGGGTGGGATCGAGTGGGATCGATACAAGACTGGGACCCACGCGCTCACATGGCGTCAGCGCCAGCGGCCAGCGGCAGGCGCGCGAGCGCGGCAGGTTCGCCGACGTGCGCCGCGATGCCCAGCGGCAAGCTATGGCGAGCCACATGGCCCACATGGCCCGCTCCACATGCTCCATATGGTCCTCCAGGCTCGCAGCCGATTTAGCTATTTTGGAATTCATCTGACGCGCCTGACGGCACCTCCCACCGCCCACCTGGCCGATCCCACTTGGCCCCCACTGCTGATCAGGGCGGCGCCACGGACGCATGTGGGTCATTTGTGGTCGTGCGGATTGTGATGCGGTGCGGGTTCCAGTGCGGCCAGTGCGGCCAGTGCGGCCAGTCGCTCGGGGGATACGGCGGACGTGCCGATTCGCCCGACAATGATCCGAGTGACCGATGCACTCGGTGCATTCTATTGGCTTGTTCACTTTGCGTGGCGAGCTTATACATGTGGAACGCATGTGCACGCTCCAGCTCCACACGAGCGCGAACGCGAACGGCGCTTAGGTTTCATTACCATGTTACCACGATACGCCGTCCACTGTGCCTGTTAATCATACAGGAACGCGGGGCGGGCGGCCAAGGGCGGGGCGGCGGGGCCCGGCAAACGGCGGCCATTGGATCGCCGGCGGCCAGGCATGTACGCAGGCATGTACGCAATCCACCATCTGCACGTGCAATCGGGTTGCCTTAGTATTTGTGTGCAGTGTTGTATTCCGCAGACCGAGCGTGTCGAGGTGGACAAAGCCGCTTGCCCGCTGGATAACGATTGCGATGGCACCATTTGCGCTATTGGTCCTCTGGTCCACTGGTCCATTCAATGCCACGGGGACTAGGGCCGTAGTGCCATAGTGCTAGTGCGTAGCGCCATGGGACCAGGCTCGGCAGCAGGCACGGTGCATGTGGACAGCGCCGCCAAGCTGCACGGAATCTGCGTCAACGTTGCGAATTCTGATTCTGATTCTGATTCTTGCGAATGCGAAATGCTTGGCATCGGATTCCGAGGCAGGAAGGGCAGGGGCATTGTGGTACTGTGGCGGCGGACGGCGTTAGGGACCAAAATGCTTGGTAAGTCGAGTGGGCCGCGAGACATGGCTCGTCGTACCCTTCCGCGGATTGACGATCGGCGGGAATGCAGCAGGGCCAAAGGCGGAGTCTCCTCGAGGGCAAGGTCTCTGGCCCGACGTGTCCCCCGATGAACATCTGCCCGGGTATTGCCTCGGCACGTCGGCGGATCGCCCCGCTGTCCGACAACGGCGGAGATGCACTGGGCGGGCGAGAGGGCCTCTGATTCCAGCGCAACCGTCACATGGCGGACGTCCTCGTCCGCCTCCTCCGCCTCCTCGGTCGTTTACAACCCTCCGATTCCCACCGCTTCCCACCGCTTCCCTCGGCCGCACACAAACAAACGTTTGTCGCGTATCTCTCCTCGCTGACGTATATCCACATGCCTCCATCTCGGCCGTCCCCTGCAGCGGATCAAGGCGTTCTCAGGAAAAAGAGAATAAGGACATGGCGTCCGCGAACACTACCCACTCGCAGGCGGCTCCCAGGCCGGGGAATACAGCGTGGCCTCCCGATTGGATAGGCGCAGCGGTGCAGCGGCGCAGCGGCTAGCCAAGGCGGAGGATATACCGCACACGGCTGCTGCATGTGTAAGCTCCAAGCGCGGTCGGGTCGATCCGCCGGTGTCGCCGGTGTCGCCGCTTCGAAGATTCGAGCAGTGTTGTCTGCAGTTGTGAGCCTCGTCTCCAGCCAGTGTGCTCGTCACCACTGTGACGTGATGTCCCCAGTGTGCGTCCCTCGTGCGTTAGACTGCAGCTGTAATGTATTTGCCATCACAGTAGCTTCTTTTGGATGCCGAGGATGCCGACCATCACATGCTCCGCCGCTGCAGCACGATTGGTCGGCCAGGCATGCAGCCACGCTCGACCCTCGGCCAGTTACAGCTTTGCCAAGCAGCAACCCCATGCAGTCCATGCCGATAGACTGGAGCTGCTGACCATGTGAGGTCCGGTCGGGCACGGCGTCCCCGACCCGACAGCCTCCACTTTGCGTGCTAGACTCCCAGCTCCCTTGCAGCTCAGGTCCGCCCCTGGCTACTGGCTCTGTCCCTTCAGCCCTGGGCAACATGACCGGCACAAACGAGCCGAGTGCCCGAGTGCAGCACGAGTGCATCACGAGTACTCGTCGAGTGCCGCCCGCTGCCGCCCGCCGCGGTACCGCGGTCACCCCACATGACAGTCAGCCAAGGGGCCGGAACATTGCGCGCACCCCCGTGTCCCCCGTGTCCCCGTTCCCCGTGTCCCCATGCCATGCCCCCGTGCTTGTTCTCGGTACCCCCTGTGTTCTGATGATGCGCATTCGGCCACCCCACCGTGTGTCGCCTTCGGTTGGACCATGGCGTGCGGGCGCGACCAAGGATACTGTCCCTCCCTCCCAGCTCCCAGAAGCCCCTCGTATAGAACTATTTACTGCAGCTCATCTGCCGCCTTTCCCTTACCGGTCTTTAGCCAAACTCAAAGACCTGCGTGTGTGCAACAGACGGCAGGCGACAGGCGACAGGCGACAGGCTGTGTGTCGGTGTGTTCCGCTGTGTTTTCAGGCAGATACGCGTAATAATCAGGATCGGCGCCCGTTCATTCCCCCCCCCCCCCCCGGATCCACCCTCTGTTTGTCGCGCTCATCTCGCAATCTCCCAGTGACGCCGGCGTTGCCGTCGTTTTGTTGATTGCATTCTTTGTGCGCGCTTCTTTCACATCGAGTCGCTTACGGCCAACATTCGTGCTAGATCCGTATCATTGCGTTCACACCAGCAACGAAAAAGACGAGTCACACTTTTTTTTGCTGTCAGCCCAAAGCAGATCAGATCAAAAGAACATTCTTTGCACGTCGCTCAGATCATCCCCCCCACATCTCGACATTACCGTCATCCTCGACATCGCCGTTAGTCCGAGTAACCCAGTAACCCAGTAATCCCAGATCTCGGCCCCGTGTTCCACATCCGTGCCGGCTGATCTACATCCCATTTGATTTCCCTGCGCAGAACTAGTGATAGTTTAATATCATTAGCCTGTGTTTAGACCCACCCCGCCAAATTCTGCCTGCCCCCCACAGCGACCCATTTGAATCACAATCGTCCTCCACTCGAGCTGCTCGCCTTGCTTGCTCTCACGTTCTGCTCTAGCAGCAGCACATACGCGCTACGCGGTATTTCGACAGCCCCGGCCCATTTCTTAGCGTTGTTGGGCCTTTTTTCGTTGGCCGCGTTCCCGAAGGACGAATAAAAAAAGGTTGACGTACCTTTTTAATCGATCATATTCAAGTTGTCTCTAGACCGCAAGACAGGGCAGGCAGCCCGTCAAGCCCCAGCTTTAGTTAGGCGTGCCTCGCGTGTAGCCCCAGAGAGCCCCAGAGATCAGACGAGACGCTGAGTGTCTGGACCAAAAGGCTCGGCACGCAATACACCGTCTCGCCGCTTTCCGTGTTGACCTGATTCAGCCGGCATCAGCGGTCAGCTGGTCGCTTACCCACCCCTCATCCCTGTCCAGTCTGCCCATCTGGGCACCATCTGGTCCACCTGGTCCACCTGGTCCACCCACTCAGCCTTGGCGCTTGAGCATCAAAGGCATTCGGGCATCGCGCATCGCGCATCCAAGCAGGCATCTGGGCAAAATCCCCTAGTTCCCCATCAGCTGCACAGTTTCGGTAACTGCCGCGACTGCCGCGACTTGCCACGATCCACGGCGATATCCTGCATTCATTTCTCTCACAGTCTTGCATCTCGTGCGTTGGCTGCGTTCCTCTGCTTCCACGCCATCGACGCCCACGCTCTCGACGCCTCACTCAGTCCTTTTGAGCTTGTACGCTTTGGACCCTCCCCTCGTCCCATCCCCGGGCTCGCATCTCACCCCCTGGGGCCCACATCGACAACAAACTCTACTCCTCTGTCCACACGTTACCGCATACTACTGCTGGACAGGGCGTTGAATCCGTACACACATACCCGACAAGCCAGAGCGCCAAGTCGACATACCAAGCCACTCATCCGGACCAGTCTCCTCGTCATCTTCTTCTTTCTGCATCCTCCTATTCTCTCCCTTTGACATTACACATCCCCTCCACACGCCTTGCTTGCTCGGCCTCCATTCCGTATTCCTTCTGTTCTATTTACGCCACAGGCGCCGAGATCCCGGCGCCCGACTCACATCGAGCGGATCCTATCAACCTCAGTCGCAGGCAGTCTCCCTCCCCTGGTCTGCCCATCAGCGACGTCGAGCCCCTGGAACGCTTTCCTGGCCCCGCACTCCTTCCTGTTACCCTCTTACTCTTGCTCTCCGCCTCGCATCTTAATCCCCCGCAGGTTCGGGGCATATAGATCACTGCCCACCGATTCCAGCCACAGCTAGAGCCACCCCTCGCTGTCGTTGACCACTGCCAACCACAGCCACGAGAGCTATCCGCACCTCTCTCATCGGTCTATACGCCGCATCCTTTCTCTCGGTCTTGACGCTCAGATTCTTGAAGAATCTCACGCCATTCGAGCCGAATCGCGTCCAGCCCCTTTTGAATATTACACTCCAAGGCCCGTCTCTCCGTCTTGCCCGCTATTGACCGCCACCTCGCGTTAACGCCTTGTCTTTCAAAGCTCACGATCTGGACCACAGCAAGCGGTGGTACCCAAGGCGCCATCTTTCAACGTAACTCTCTTTCTCTCAGCTGTCCCAGCCCGCGGGTTTCGCCGAGTTTTACGATTATACGACTCGATTCGCGTCAGACGCCTCTTTTCTTGCTGCCACTTTGTACCCAAGGTCGTTACCCTTGGCGTCCTTCGGCATCTCACAAAATCTCCCACAGGACCAAGCCACGGAAAGTCGCCCGCGCTTGTTCTGTCTCGCATTGTTACCAGCACGAGGTCACCCTTTGCCCCCGCTGGACCGCCGGCTCGATCCATCTCTCTTGGGCCCCGCTGCCTGACAAGCTCGTCGACGGTTCTTGTGCCTCTCTCCCTTTCCAGCAGTGAACCTGTGCGCAAACAGTGCGCCTTGCGGCCTGAGCGTCCCCACTTGTTACCTCGTCGCCTCGCCTCGTCGTCTGCTCCCTCTCCCCCACACCCTTTGCACCTGACAGGCAACACAAGCTTGTCATCCCTCCACCGAGAACCCCAGACCACCCACCTACCCACCCTCTCTATCCCCCATCAGCGGCCAACTACCCCGTTGCCCGTGCCCTGTGGTCGTGGTCCTGATCAGCTGCTGACAGCTGGGATCAAAAGTGACCAATCTTGAATATACAAAAACCAGCGAACCTTTGTCCCACCTCGAGCTCTTCTTGATTTTGCCCCGATGTCATACTCCTCCACCGCCGAAGGCAGACAACGCTCGCCATCCGACCACGGGCGACGCTCGCCATCCGACTCGACCAGAATGTCAATGTCTATTCCCATCCCGCCTCATTCTCACCAAAACCATTATCCTCCTGATCGGTCGCCGGACGGTGGTCGGTCTCTTGTCTCGCCATCGTCATCCCGATCGCCGCAGCCATCGCTGTCGTCATACCGAGCCCATCCATACCCGCGCCGTCACAGTGTGAGCGCCGCACAGGCAGCCTCTAATCACGATGAACAATCGCGTTACCTCCCTCCTCCCAACTCGGCGGCGCCTCTTCATGTTCTTCACGAGCGTCGCGACCCTCGCGACCGCGAACAACGCTCGCCCATGGATGTCCGGGATTCGCGCGACAGCCCGTGGCACGACCGTCGCCCATCTCTCCCTCGCACCCAGAGCGATAGGTATCAGGGTGAGCGCGGATTGCAGCTCCCATCTTTTGCCTCATTGTCCTCATCTTCCGTGGGACCTCTGACGCCCACGTCGGCTCCCAGCGGTAGTATGGGGCCTCCCTCTGCACTCCCTAACCTCTCGCCAGGAAGTTCACGTGCGACCAGTCCAAAGCCCTATCCCATCGGAGGCCTTCGCCCCTCGTACTCGTATGAGCCAAGCAGTAACACGTCCAACGGTTCGAGTGGTTCGTCAGCCGTGCGAGGGCACAGTCTGGGCCTCATGATCGGCGGAAACAGTTCTGGGGGTCCCAACTCTGCGTACCGCAGCGACCCTAGTCCCACACGATACTCGGCCAACGAGCGCAATTCGCCACCCCTCCACCCAATCAACGGATATGGCCAGCGCAACAATGCCAATCTCTCGCCTCATCCCGCTCATGGTGCCTCGGGACGTGCCCGCTCGCACTCGGCAGCATCTGCATTGAGCAGATACGGAGCGCCCAGCGCGCCATCATCTGACGGAGGTGACTGGGCGGGTCCCCAGACTCCTCAGGCCCCTGTTCCTAACAGCACCGGGGCGGCCACTGGTGGTGGCGGCGGCGGCGGCGGCGGCGGACAGAATCGTCGCGTTGCGCACCTCCTTTCGGAACAAAAACGTCGCGAGTGAGTATGGCGTGTTTAACTTGTCCTCGTCTCCTTGCTCCCTTGCCCTGTCCTGGCATTGTTGCGGCCCAGACCTATTGGAGCTTCTCTAATTCGGGTGCTTGGGCCTCTTCAGGACGTCTAGGACATTTGCCCAAAGGACATGGACGTCAGTGCGCAGTTGATGGCTGGCAATTCCCACGTAAAGGAGGAATTGTCGGGTCTCTGTGACGTCCTTTCGGGTTTATTCCGTGGTCATGGCTTTGCCTTCGGGTGAAAGTGCCACGCATGTGCTGACACCACAGATCCATCAACTCTGGCTTCAAGGCCCTTCGTGCGACCTTGCCGACGTCCGTCTCAGGAGACTCCAAGGCAATTGTCTTGCGCAAGGCTGTCCAGCATATTGGCCAGCTCGAGGACTTGCTTCGCCAGCACGGAATTGCCTATGGCTCCACCCCGCTCTCCGCCTCAGGAGGTCCTGCCCCTCCTGGCCTCAGCCGTGGCGACTCAGGGAGCACGCACGAAGGCGAGGCCGACGAGGAGAACGAAGAGGAAGAGGACGATGACGTGCCTATGCGCGAGGCAACTGGCGGTGTGGCTGTCCTCCAGGTCGGCAAGAAGCCGCAGCCCCAAGGCGAGTGGGAGCACGTCGAGACTGTCAACGGACGGGCGTAAGACTGCGGTTCCGGCCGCAGCCCGCGTGTTCACAACGATAGCAACAGCGGCAACGCACCCCTGATTTCGGTAACAACGATTCATAAGCGACGATCTATATACGACAACCAAGGCGAAAGTACAGGTAGCGAGGAAGAAGGATCTCTGAAGGAAACCAAGGTCGGAAGGATGGTCGGAAGGGTATAAGGTTATTTTGGTTGTTTCTCCCCCCAGTATTTTTTACATTTTTCGCTCTCTTTTTTGGTTCATGTCTCTTGGCCTCTTTGGATTTTTTGGGTGTTCATAGTACGGTGGAGGTGTTGTACAAATGCGAGTGGTTTGTCGTCGCACGGTCTGGCAGCTGCGGGCATTGTTGACAGCGGCATGATGGATGGGACAAGGACTAACTGGTCTCAGCGGTCACTGTGGCACTGACAATGTGGCGTTTTGCTCAGTCATCCGTTCCCCTCGTGCTCGCCCATGCTCTCCGCAGCACATTGCACATCTCGTGATGAATATCCACCAACCCCATATCAAATCAGATTGCACGGAAATACCCGTATCGACGAGCCAGGGCAGACCTCCACCACGGGCAGAGACGGAGCCACCTCCGGCGGAAGAGGAAGACTTGATAAGCGGTATGCGTGCAGCCCGTTCCGAGGCTCACCCGTGCAAGCGTGCGACTCGCCCGTGGCGAGATACCCGCTCGCAGTCGGGATTGACAACCCGAGGCCGAGGGCCGAGGGCCGAGGGCCGAGGGTCCCAGAGGCGGAGGAGGCGCCAAAGCCCGAGGACGCCAGCGAGCGGCATGCCCCGCCCGCCCAGAAGCGCAGCAGTGGACATGGAGATGGTCCCCGAGTGGCGCCATACCTGAGCCAGATCTCAGGTTGTTGTCCACTGCCACACGACTGGCCGCGGGCGAGGCGGGCCATCTCGCCGGTCATAATTTACGTTCGTGCGCTCCGTGTTGTGGATTGTACAAGCTCGTTCGTGGCGCCAATTCCTCCCTTGGGAACGCACAGGGGGCACCGCTTCGTCGCACTCTGGCGCCTCTGCGCCCTTCTGCGCCTCCCTCCACTCCAGATAAGAGCCGATCGCGCAGCGACGCCGCGGGATTTCGGGGACACGACGTCGGATCGCGTGTCCGAAGAGTCTAAGAGTTTGGAAGCAAGTGGCGAGTAGCATTTGTATTGCAATGTGGAGGAAGCTTAAAGTGGCCGCCGTCTCGCGTCCCCCGTCCCCCGTCCCCCGTCCCTCGTCCCTCGTCCCTGTCGTCCACTCCAGGATGTCCGGAAGGCGATTTTGGCGTCCGCTGTCCTGTATCCAACCTAACCTTTAACCTTGGCCCTCGATAGGAATGTGGGAATGTCGGAGATTAGCCCGGGACCCGAACTGTGTCCGGGTGGCTGCCCGCTTGCCCGCTGGACTTGGACGAGGACGTGTCGTGTCGTCGATATCGTCATCTGCAGAGCTGCGCTGTTCATCAAGCGTGGTGAGAGGTAGCATTGAGGGGAAAGACGGAAATCAGATCAACACCAGTCGACTCGAGCGGAGGATATCCGACGGATTTTTACGAGGTCTGTGGGACGCAGCCTCGCTTATCCAGCTTCTGTTCGGCAAGAGCGGGCGCAGCCCTCCATCGACTCGACTGGAGGAGGACGACTGACAAAAACCATGTCTCCCAGCTAGCTCGCACACTTGGCTAGAAACTTTATTGCCTTTCCTCAGAGCCCCCAATGCCAACAGACTTCGACGCAGAAACCTACAGCACACCCTCCCTCGCGCGCCTCTCGGCGCTGAACGCGCGTTCTCTCGCCGAAATAATCCCCCAGGTCGTCGGCCCTCTCCGCCTTGCATGCGCTCGAGGTCGGCGCCGGCCTGGGCAGCGTCACGGTGTATCTCCCATTTGCGTCAATTTACGCACTGGAGCCATCCCCCATGGCGGTGGAGCTGGGACGCGCCGTCGCGCACCTCCCGCACATTACCTGGGGCCAGGCGGAGCTGGGGCCCGGCAGCGGCGCACGCTTTGACGCCGGCGAGCCCGTCCCGTGTCCCACTGCCGGGGAACCGCACCGCGCCCTCCCCCCGCCGAGACCCCGGTTCGATCTCGCCATCTCGACACTGGTACTGCACCACGCAGCCAGTGTGGCGGACTTCTTCCTCGGCGTCAAGGAGGTGCTTGTCCCCGGGGGATATTTCTTCGTTCTCGAGTTCCGCCCCGTGGGAGAAGATCTGAGTGTGCGGCTGCACCTCGAAGAAGACTGCGAGTGCGTGCCTGTTCCAATTACGGAGGACAAGATTCTGGAGGACAAGGAGTTCTGGGAGACCCGGACCCCGGAGCAAGTCATGCGGTTATTTGTCAAGGACGGCTTTGACAGGGTCGGATGGCGCAAGGCGACGAGTATCCCCGCGTGGAGCTTCGCGGGGGTCGTGGACGGCGAGGAGGGCGTGCCGACCATGATTGTGTGGGGGCGTCGGCCGGACACGTGCTGAGCCACCTGCAGCACTGTGGTCCATTGTTTGGTTCCTGTCTCGCTGTGTGGCGGCAGTGAGACATCGATCAGAAGCAGATCAAGGCACGAGCTATCTACATTCCTCGATCTCTCGCGACTGGTGCCGGATGATCGACTGCGAAGCTAAATGCTCACCGGACTGTTTGCGCGTGCGCTGATGGCACAAGGAGTGAGACTGCCACACACGGCGCGAGAGTGTAAAACGACGAGGGGTGCTACCAAGGTCGATGCGGCGACTCCATCGCGAGTTCTGTAGCTCGTCTAAAACAATATTCGCCTCTATGGTGGTGGCAGAACCAGCTGCGTAGAACAAGGCTCCTCCGTCCCATTATCAGGTTGTTGACACCACACACAGCGGTTCCACCTCCCCAAAGTGACAGTGTCTCACACCATTTACCGTTATGAGGACGATGCGAATGAGACCGAATGCACATCTCTGCTCTATTGTGCACCGGCGATCGCGCGTCCAATGTCAACAATCATTTCTTGCGACAACAGTATAAGGCGCTTCTAAACATGCTCTCTCCACTCACTATCAACTCATCTTCATTACCACCAGTCTACCATGGAGCACGCCAACGACACTCACACCAGCGCGGAGGCCGACGCCGAAAGCCTCTCGGACGACATCCTGGCAGCCCTCGTCGCCGCTCGTAACAGCCTGGGGGCCACTCCCGACGTCCCTGTCGACGTCTCTTCAAACGGCAGCGACGACGATTATGAAAACCTCCCCCTCCACCAGGGCGACAACAACAGCGAGCACCCTGAGGCTCTCAGCACGGATAAGACCGCGCCGCCTGCGACCGACGAGGCGTCAGTGTCCACTCCACAGACCGTTAGGATGCCCCACTACGTCCTCCGTGCTGTGCGCCACCACCGCGGCAAGCTGCCCATCCTCTTCGGCCTCATCCCCCTCGAGCCGACGCGCGTCAGCCTCCCGCTCCCGCTGTCGTTCGATCACTACCTCGAGGTCGAGAAGCTCATCAGCTACTCGCGCTGTTGCGCGCCCGAAATCAACAACGACTGCTACGACGTCGAAGCCGTCCGCGGGTGGTGCTACAAGGTCCTCGAGACTGACCAGACCCTCGACACAAGTAAGGAACCTCCTATGTTCGACCTAACCCCCAGCCAACCCGATGAAGAACCTCGCCCGTTTCCTCGCCATGGAGATCTCGTACCTCCGCACCGAGCGCTCTCTCTGCGCCAGGAGCCGGAAGCGCCTTCGCGACCTTATCAAGCCCCTCCGCCGCGACATTCGCCGCATCCAAGCCGACGTCCGCGCCGTGCGCGAGGACTATGTCTTCCAGAAGGGCAAGCTCGAAGAGGCCGTGCAGATCATCAACGTCATCGACGAGGATTTGGCCGCCACCCACGACAAGATGCGCGCGCTCGAGATGGCGATTGGGTCCGACCCGACCGTCAACACCTCGTATGTGACTGATATCGAGTCCGTCTTCTGAGCTGGAGCCGATGAGCTACTTGTAGAGATAAGCGATTGTAGAATGACTGGCCCGCAGGGCCCACGATATCCCATGCATCATGACATCCTCCACCCCACAGCCCACAGAGCCACCCAATGACGGAAGCAAATTTCCACACTTTTCGCCACCAACAAGCCAACATACTTTGCGCGTGCCAACAAGGAACCTGCGCGGTCCTTTGACTTTAACACCAACAACTCGCGCAACAAGCACCAAACATGTCGCGCGGACGCTCAACCTCACCAAAGCCGCTGACGCCGTCGCCCCGGCGCGGGGACGTGTCCATGTCCCCGCCCCGCGGCGAGGCAGCTGACGGCCACCGCGTTATTGTCGTCCAGGGGCTCAGCCGCAACGTCCTTCCTGCGCACCTCCGCGAGGTCTTTGGAACCTACGGACGCGTGACGGGTCTCGACCTTCCCATCTTCAAAGTCTGTGAGTATCAGTGCTGTCTTCCAGGTGGATGGACATGCGCAGATGGCTCCGGTCGGCTCGACTGGCGGGATGGAGCGGACGCGTCTGTGACATGTGACGCGCACATTGTCGTCAGCTGGAGCTTCCCTTGATCATCATGCTGACGCCACAGCCGGTTTGAATCGCGGGAAGGCTGCTATCGAGTTCGACCTCCCCTCGTCTGCCGAGACCGCGGTACGCTGCATGGACGGCGGTGTTCTTGACGGAGAAGTCCTCAAAGTCACGGTACGTCACTGATTTGGTTTGCGACCGTGACATCCGTGCCTCGTACTAACTTGCAGATTTCGGAGCATCCTCTCCCGGCGCCGAGGCCGCCGACACCTCCTCCCCGCTCACCAATCCCTCGCGCGCGCTCTCCGCCTCCCCATCGCCGGTCGCCCTCGCCGCGCCGTCGGTCGCGCTCCCCGATCGGCCGGAGGGCCGGAGGCTCGTCGTACCGCCCAGACTCGCGGTCACCACCCAGGCGCAGGCGGTCGCCTTCCCCCTTCTCTCGCCGTCGCTCCCCTTCTCCTCGTGGGGGACCGGGAGGCTTCGGTCGTCCTCCTCCCGCATATGGACCGGGCTCCAATCGCGGAGGCGGTGGTGGATTTGGTGGTGGCGGTGGGTTCGGCGGAGGACGTGGTGGTGGTTTTGGCGGTGGCCGCTTTGGTGGACCGAGTGGTCGTGCGGCTCCTCCACCTGGACGGTTCCGTTCGCGTTCGCGCTCCCGCTCGCCGCCTAGAGGTGGCTCTCGCTGGCGCCCTACCGGTGGCCGCCGCGACAGCCCCGATTACCGTGGAGGCCGCTCGCGTTCTCGTTCCCTGTCTCGCAACCGCAGGCCACGCACGCCGTCGAGGAGCCGAAGCCGGAGTCGCTCGCCTATCCGCCGTCGTCGTTCACTGTCACGCTCGCTCAGCCGGAGCCGCAGTTACTCGCCCCGTCGCAGCTTATCCCGTTCTCGCTCACGTTCGCTGTCGCCGGCGCGTGATCGCTCGCCGTCGCCCCGTGGCCGTGACCGCAGTGCCAGCATGCGCAGCGCATCCCCTCGCAGCAGGACGGCCAGCCCTCGACCCTAGTCTAGGACCACCCATTGTCGCGAAACACATCCAAATCAGAAAAGGGGATTGAGCCCCGGTGCATGCAGACTGAAGTGAAGAATTGCTGATCAATCAGACAGCGCAGTAGATATTCGATGCATGCTATGGCATTGCCTGGAGGGAGAGGGAGCAGCACATTAGATGTGAAGGAAGACGGCCAAGCTCGTGATATGATGCAGGCACGCTGTGGTTCTTGTCATGGGGCAGTTCGCACAGCCCAAGAATGCCTCGGTCTTTCTCAATCTAGGGGGTTCGTAAGACATAGGCGGCGTGCATGACAAACTTTACAAAGCTACAAAGGACAACCGAAAGCGGAGACTACTATAAATGACCGGGAGAGGGAACGGCGAAAGGGTTGGGAGGTGGGTGTCTCTATCGACGGGGGCTTAAACGGGCGCAGTTCCGATGAACTTGGCAATCCTGTTGCGTTTGGCGGCGTGTGTACCACCGGGCGCCAGGCCGTAAGCAGCAAGGAGCGTGGTGCAGTCGGGGACTGTGGGGGGTCAGCCTGGCACACGAGCACATGATCAAGAGCAACTGACCTGACATCTGGACCAGAGCAATACGGGTCGCGGGGAACAGCGTTGGGACCGGACCGAGGGGGGGCAGGGGCTGGCCCGCGACATAGTTGGCCGGGATGACCGGCAATGTTGGTAGGCCAGTGAGCGCGTGGTGGTGGGCGGCAGCGAGTGAGTTGTCGAGGCGAGCTTCGCGACATGCCTGTCTGAGAATAGATTAGCCCATGCACCGCATGAGGGGAAACCTTACTCGTGGCGGAGATCCAGCTGAAGCTGGGCAAGGGAGATGGCCTGCTGCTGGTTCGACACCGTGAGCTGCTGGTTCGACACCGTGAGCTGCTGCAGCATGGCATACATGGGCTGAGCCCACTGAGGGGTACCGGCTGGAGGTGGCGCTAGGGCGGCTGGCGGAAGCCTTCATCAGCCAGATGTTGAGCAAAGCCGGGCCTGCTTGCAAGATTGAGCAGGTGGCCAAACGCACTGAAGTGAAGCACACAGGGTCAGCATCCACCCCGTCACCGTCACCGTCACCGCCGTAGTAGTCCATCCATCCGTCCATCTTCGCGCTCTTGCTCTTGCTCTGCACGTACACTCTGATCTCTACTCACCTTTGTGCGTCCGCAGCGAACATCTGCAGGTCGTTCTGGACTGGGTTGGCGGCCATAGTGAACAATGAAGAGCGACGGAGCTACGGTAGTAGTGAACAGGATATCAGGATGCCAACAACAGAATCCTTTGTTGTTGTTGTTGTTTTGAGGGCGCTGACGGAAGTAACTCGATCCACATAGTCACGTGACCCGCTACACAGTGACTGTCAAAGTCGGTCTCTCGGTGTCCATTCTTGATCTCATCTTCACTCTTCGTCACCACTTTGTTGCCACTAGTCATCACATATCATGGCGTCAATACAGCAACCAGAGACTCTTCGAATGTGGGTATCATGTAACCCAAGTCGTACCCATGCTGACAAGCTCCTCCTCCGTCGCCGATGATCTCGCTACCGCGTCTAACCTTCGACCTCGTTCTGCGCCTTCCCTCGCCATGCTTCGCCTCCTACAGCCTAGCTATCGGGTCGCCCCTGTCCCAGCTCTCGGCGCTGTCGCAAAAGGTCACGGCCATCAACGCCAAGCATGGCCCGTTCACGGCCTGTGTCGTCTCGGGCGACATGTTCAAGGCCGGCAGTGATGGGAGCGAACTGGATGGCGTGAGCTGTGAGTCGGTCTTGACTTGCCGCGGGCGGGAAGCATTTACAGCTAGCTTGCTTTTCTTCAGCTGCAAGAACCCTGCCTGCCCGTCCACTCTTGCTGACGCCAGTGCCCATTCCGACCTACTTCACCGTCGGCCGCGAGAGCCTTCCCCCGACTGTTGTCGAGCGCATCTCTGGAGGAAATCCCGAGATTGCTCCTAATCTCATCTATCTTGGTGAGCTGAACATTAATGGCGATAGCTGACGATTCAGGCAAGGCGAGCGTCCTCACGACCCCGCAAGGCCTCAAGATCGCGGCTGTTGGTGGCGCGTATGATGCCGCGCAGTACGAGAGCGAAAATGAGGTGAGTCGCTAGGCGATGTGGAAAGCTGACGTTTAGGACGCATACGCCCCGGTCATGACCAAGGCTGGAATCGAGTCTCTGCTCTCCAACCCCCTCTTCGCCTCGGCGAGCGACCCGACGTCCTTCGAGGCTGCCAAGGCGGCAGCGAAGCTCCCATCAGCCTTCCACGGTGTCGATGTTCTGATCACCTCCTCCCCGCCGCCTTCTCTCAGCCTTCTCTCGCCTTCCTTCCCCAGCATGACTTCTCCCCTCGCCACACCTGCGCCTCCTCTCACAGACGTCCTGAAGCGCTCGCGTCCCCGGTATCTCTTCTGGGCCGACGGAGATGGCTTCTGGGAGCGTGAACCGTGGGGATGGGCTGGAGTTGATGGAAAGGACGAGCGATGGACGCGTGCGATCAAGCTGGGACATCTGGGTGCACCTCCTCCTGCTGAAGGAAAGCCTGCAAGGGTGAGCTTATCTAGAACCCTCTCTGAAAGCTGACATCCAGTGGTTCTACGCTTTCAGCCTTCCTCCGCAGACTCCCACCTCGAAGCCGCCTGTGCGCCCTCTGGACGCCACTCCCAACCCCATCACAATGCCTACCTCCACATCTTCCTCCAACAAGCGCCCGGCACTCGATGCCCAGCAGGACGCCGCCAAGAAGGGCAAGACAGAACACACTGGCCCTCCCCCTGATACCTACACGTGCAAGATCTGCCAGGTCCAAGGCGTGAGTACAACGCTGCTTGGAGTCACTAATACCACAGCACTGGATCCAGGACTGCCCTCAGAAGGCAGCGCAGGAGAAGGAGAAGCAAAACCGGGATCCCTCCAAGCCCCCTCCTGGCTACACCTGCAACATCTGCCAATCTGTGAGTTGCAACCCAGTGGTAAAAGCTAACTTTCAGCCCGATCATTTCATTCGCGAATGTCCTGACCGCGGCTCTGCCCGTGAACGGGGTCCCAGGAAACCTCCTGCTGGATACGTGTGCAAGGCGTGCGGCAAGGCCGACGAGCACATGGTTCGTGAATGCCCTGTCGTGAAGGAGCGCGACTCGGCGAGGTCCAAACGCAAGGAGCTGGGGCCGGAGGAATGTAAGCACTCCAGGTTATAACCATTCTAATCGCACAGGCTGGTTCTGCTTGAGCAACCCCAAGGTCACCAAGCACCTGATCGTCGGTATCGGATCAGAGGCATATGTCACCCTTCCCAAGGGTCAGCTCATTCCCACCCACGGTGAAACCCCTCGTGTCCCTGGAGGCGGTCATGTTCTGGTAAGCTTGACGACGCTCTACCCAAGCTCACTTCCAGATCATTCCCATCGCGCACCACCCTACACTGCTGTCCATTCCGGCGGCCGACGCCATGAACATTATTAGTGAGGTTGAGGCCTACAAGTCGGCACTCCGCCAGACGTACGCGCAGTACGGCTGTGTGCCTGTCAGCTTTGAGGTCGGACGTCTTGCTGGCCGTGGCGGACACGCCCACGTGCAGGTGGTCCCCGTTCCCAATGAGCTCGCCGACAAGGTCTCCGAGGCGTTTATCAAGGGTGGCGAGGCCACCGGTATTGACTGGGAGCCCGAGGCTGAGCGTGCTCTCGCTCGCGTTGGTCCCATGGGCAACTACTTCAAGGTCGAGTGCCCTGATGGCAAGAAGCTCGTGCACCTCCTCAAGGGCAACTTTGATCTTCAGTTTGGACGGTAAGTTATTCCGAGAAGATCTTAACTGATACCCAGGATGGTGCTCGCCGGCGTTCTCGGTCTCCACCACCGCATCAACTGGAAGGACTGTACGCAGACTGACGCCGAGGACAAGGAGGACGCTCAAAAGTTCAAGAAGGCGCTCCAGCCCTTCCTCCCCAAGTAAAAACTGTACGATCAGTAATCACGTAGTCAGTGTTAGTTTGTCTGTGCACTGTACTGTGCCGTGCATGCAATAATGTCTGCCATGTCTAATACCTGTTACCACTACCTACTCATCTAATTACTGCTTGAGGACGCCGAGCTCCTTGAGACGGCGGTCGACCACACGCTCGACGAGCGCAGCGATCCGGCTCTCGCTTCCGAGAATGTACTTGCCCGCGCAATCGACTTCGATGTTGACGGGCTCGCCGACCTTCTTGTCGGTGAGGGTAAGCTTGCTCTGCGAGTGGGCGATGAGCATGATGCCAAACGAGCGGGTGGCGTCATCGACGTGCGTGAGCGTCAGGCTCGCGCCGTCGACGGTAACAAACCCCTTTTCGACGAGGAAGTGCATCTGGTGTTCGGCCTCCTGGGGGAACTGGAAGGTATACCTCAAGCTCGCGCCGTCGGGGACGATCTCCGTGATGGTGGCGACGGCATCGACGTGGCCCTGCACGACGTGTCCGCCAAAGCGCGAGTGCGCCGCCATCGCGCGCTCGCAGTTGACCTTGGCGCCCACAGGCAGGTTGCCGAGGTACGTCCGTGTGAGCGTCTCGGGGGCGAGGCCGACCTTGAAGCTGTCCTTGTCGAACGTGAGGACCGTGAGGCACGCGCCGTTCACGCAGATGCTGTCGCCAATGTTGCAGTCGCCGAGGATCGGCGCCGCGTCAGACAGCGTCATGACGTGCTCGGTCGTGCCGCTCGACGGGTCAATGTGCGAAATGGTCGCGACGTGCTCGACCTGGTGTCAGCGTGGCGGGGCGGGGGACGTACGAGGCCGGTAAACATTTTGTTTGTGCTGGTGGGAGGAGATAAGTGTGAAGTGAGTTATCAATCTCGCGCTCGCTAATCTCGAACTCGTCGGACTCGGACCGCGGACTTTGCCTTGCTGGCTACCGACATTCCGTACGGTGGGCGACTGGGCCCGTGGTGCCATGGTGGTGATCGGTCAGCAATGGTGAAGCGGAGAAAGTACCCATGTCCGCATCTGAGAAGGGTACACGTGTCTACCTTAAATGCGCACCCCCTTTATAGCTTGGTAGGCGTCTCCATTGAAGCACTCCTGGGAGTGGACACCAACAAACGGGGCAACTAAACGAGCTGACAGCCCTCGCATCCGCATTCCATCCATCCATCCTCCTCGACCGCATCCACCCGCTCGCAACTGACAGCATCGACAGCGCCGAGCACTGAACACGGGCTGTTGCTGGTATCCTGGTGGCATCCGACCGCGGACATTTAGCTCCTCCCCCGGCATTGCCCAAAAGTCACCTTTCCATTCCTATCCCATTCCTAACTTGATTTGAACGACCCGCGACGCGAGGCGCGTAATGTCCTATCCGACGCGAAACGCATCCAACGCAATGCTGCCTCCACAGGGATTCCAGAGTGAGTACACCCTCGGCCTCCCCTGCATGCAACCACTCCTGCGCGCGTATGGGCGCATGCGCGCCGAGCCGCCGAGGTATCCAGGATGCATTGCGGGGGCCGTCGAATGAGGGGCGGCAGATGCGATAATGAGGGCTTTGGTGTTTGTTTTTGAGCATCCTTGCATCCTTTCTTCTTGTGCCTTTTTTCTTTCTCTCTCGACATTTTTCTTGCGACCATCCGCTGACACGCCAGGCCCGGGGCAGTATTACCAGCAACAGCAACAGCAACAGCAGCAGCAGCAGCAGCAGCAGCAGCATCAACAGCATCAACAGCAGCAGCAGCAACAGGCGCAACAACAGCATCAGCAGACACAAATGGCAGCCATGTACGCCCAGGTGCAGCAGCAGCAGGCGGCTGCTATGGCTGCTCAGGCTCAAGCACAAGCGCACGCCCAGCAGGCCCAAGGCGGGCACATGCTGCACGGCGGTCAGCCACAGCTTGCGCAGCGGCAGCAAATACTCATGCAGGCGCACGCCCAGCAGCTGATGCAGCAGCAGGCCGCACAACAGCAGCAGCAGCAGCAGGCTGCCCAGGCTGCCGCGCACCAGCAGCAGGCAATGGCACATGCGGCTGCCCAAGCCCAGGCTCAAGCGCAAGCCAAAGCCCAGGCGCAGGCACTCGCTGCCCAGCAAATGCACGCGATGGCGACTCCGTCCCGGCCGCAGATGGCTTCTCACGGCTCGAGCCAATCGGCGCACGCGCAGCAGGCATATCGGGCCCAGGCCGCTGCTCCTCCCCCTCCTCCGCAGGTCGTCTACCACCCCTCGACATATCCCCAAGGGCCGCTCGGCTTCTTCCTCCCTCCTCCGGGCCAGCGCTCGCTTGACCCCACATTGTCGACGCCGCCAGTTACCCAGGCATTCTACACGACGTACCCGTCGCGTCTGCGTACCGGAGTGACTTCCCTCATCCAGCCTGAGAATGTTACCGGCGGACCGCGAGAACGTGAGGCGTTCCTCGCCGAGATTGACCGCGAGATTGCGGGCGCACGGAGTTCGGGCACCAACACGCCCAGGATCGAGAGCCCAGCGCCGAGCCGGCCGGGCCGCTCAACCACAACAGTGACCATGAGCGGCCGCCGTGCCGGACGGGTCAACTACGCCGAGCACGAGGACACGGACGAGGACGAGGAGAGCTCAGAGGAGGAGATCGAAGAGGCCGCCAGCGATCCCGACGACATGACGTTTGGCGACCGCCGCCGGAAACGAGATCCACTACTCGAGCGCGAGCAGCAGAACCGCATCGTGCGCATAAAACGCAGGCAGACGGAGATGGAGCGCGGATGGACGTGGCTCGGAGACCGCGCGCCTGCCGAGCGCGTCAAGAGTGCTATTGCCATTGTCGCAAAGCACAAGCCATAGTGAGTAACGGAGAGAAAGAGCGCATCTGACAATCAGCACCGAGGATATGCTCAAGGAGGTCGACATTCCCGAGATGCTGGTCCCGATCACGATTGATATCGACATTCCGTCACCGACCGGCGACGGCGACGGGATCAAGATCAAGGACCGGTTCTTGTGGAATGCTGCCGACATGACAATGAAGCCGTCAGAGTTTGCCGTCATCTTATGCGACGACCTTGGTATCCGAAACGACCAGGTGGACATTATCGCGAGCTTGATCCAGAACCAGCTCGACGAGGCGCAGCCCGCGTCGTTCATCGACCTCCAGACCGCGGACGCCACCCCTGACGATGTCGTCTGGTCGGACGAGGAGATTGTGGACGACGAGCACGAGGAGGGCAAGTTTGCCGAGCCCGACTGCAGAATTGTTATCAACGTGAGTTTTACGGCGTTGTAGCCTCAAACTGACATCAGCTCGACGTGCAGATCTTCACCCACGTCCTCCGCGACCGCATCGAGTGGGACCTCTCATCGCCCCTGCCGCCCGCAGAGTTTGCGCGGCACTACTGCGCCGAGCTCGGTCTCACTGGCGAGGCGATCCCTCTGGTCGCGCACGCGATCCACGAGGAGTTGCTCAAGCACAAGCGCGACGCGCTCGAGCTCGAGCTCTTTTCGCAGAGCCACCCCTCGGAGCAGGCCAAGTGGGAGCGCGGCCAGGCGCCGCGCACGACAAACCGCTACGGCGCCCGCAAGCTCGTCGGCGTCTGGCGCGACTGGTTTGAGCGCGACGAATTTTCGCCCCTCCTCGTCGAGCTGTCCATGGAGGAGATGGAGAAGCGCGAGCAGGAGCGCAGCCGCGAGAGCAGGAGAATGATGCGCACGCTCGGTCCCAAGCGGAGGCGGTAAACGGATGCATGCGACGTAGCTAGAGATGGATCTGATAAGAGGTATGGCCCGGCGGGTGCAGGGGGTGCAAGTGCGGGTGTCCGGGATAGTCTAGATCGGTAGGCCCGATGTGGAGAATGTCACCCATGAGGTCATACGCGCTCATGATAATCGGGACTCGGAGACTAACAAGTTCGTATGTCCACTGATAAGATAGCGACGTGAGCTAAGTGGGTCAAGTGAGTTCGCGTCCCGGCCACTGGCCTGTGCAAAAGTATCACCTCCCGTGAAGATGTAGCTCGACCCAGTGTTCTCCATCCCCGCACCTTGAGCCTCGAATGGACCTCCGCGATGAACACCGATCTCGGAGCGAGTAGGACCAATGAGGTATGGACATCAGGTACAAATCTGCCCTACGTCCTGATCGCCAGCGCGTCCGACACACTTCCAAGAGCCAGGAATGCCACCAATCCCATCCTCCCATCCTCCGTCGAAACTGCACCCACTCGCCCCGAACAGAAGCCCGCCAGTGGCGCAGCACGAAACCATTCTAGGCCTGAGGCTGACACGGCAGGAGAAGAGCGGTGGCTGCGAAGCGCAAGTGGAGGCCGAGCCGGCGCAAGGGCCAGCAGCGTTGGCCCTTGATTGCGTCGTAGCAACGTTCTGCAGACGGTGCAGACGGGGAGCTGTAGCCATGCACAGTACAGGATCCTACGTTCACCAGCACCAACACTGGAAGTGACGTCTCCAGACCTCCTTCCCCGACTCGCCGACTCGCCGACTCGCCGACTGCCGACTGCCGACTGCGACCACGAGGATCAGGCGCGGCCGTGCGCCACGCCACGGCCCAGGCTCCAGGCTCCAGGCTCTCCTGGATCCTGATACCCCCGCGCTCGGACCTCGTCGTCTGAAGCAATTGATCAAACGAGACGCTCATTCGCGTCGCGTCCAGCGCACTTGCTCTCCCTTCGAGGAAATTGAGGGCAGATCAGCTTCCCTCGCACTGGGAATAGGAACGCATTCCGCGCACAAGCATCACCCAAGAGATCGCTCGGTGGTTTCACGCTTCAAGGGCGAGTCCGGTTCTCCGCGAGGCATGCTCTCAGGCTCAGGCTGCAGGCTGAGGTCGTCGAGCTCGCTCGCTCGCTGTTGCTCCCACTTGGCTTGCTCAACTCTGCACATCACTCATTGTGACACACTCCATTCTTTCGTTTCACTCGACAACTACGGTGTCCGATCTTGTTGTCGATCAGCTTCACGTCCCGACCGCTCCCCTCCTGGACTCTGACCGCGGGCGTTGCCCAAGCTGTACTCGACACTGCCTTCAGCCCGTAGATATCCCTCGCCCGACACTGCCCTCCTTGCGCTAGAACTGGCCGGTTCGGCAGCAACAATACGGTCTCACCTCCTCTGACCCACACGAGCCCAAATGTCCGCCCGCCAATCCCACACGGTCCGCGCGTCGATGAACTCGCTGCACACGCCGCACACGCCGTCGCCGCTGCACTCGCCTGTAACGCCAGTGTCTGAGGAGACACAACCGGTGCAAGGCCGTAGTCGACAGCAAGACCAGCCTCTGCCCGAGCCCCCGTCGCAGCCCCCCTCGGTCCCGCAGTCGCGCGTCGCCTCCCCCGTGCCGACCATCACGCGCAGCAGCGGCATGGACTTTCCGGCCTTCAACCGGTTCAGCCTCATGCTCGCCCGCGGCTCGGCCCCCCGCGACGCCGAGCGCGAGCGCGACAGGGAGAGCGTGGCGGCCAGCTGGGCCGTGAGTGCGCGCAGCCTCGCGACGCCCAGCCAGAGCCGGGTGGCGAGCCCGACGCCAGGGCCGCAATCAGGGCGCAACTCGCCGTTCGTGTTCGTCCAGGACGAGGGGTACGGGTATGCGTGCAACACGGGTGCGGTGTTTATCGAGGAGATGGATGACCGGTCGGACGAGTTCTTCCCGCCCGGTGTGCAGGTGCAGGTGCGCGGGTCGGGGAGTGGGAGCCGGACGAGTGGGAAAGAGAGGGAACTGCGCGCGCCGCTGCCGCTGCCAAAGCCGTTATTGTCCCCGCCACTCTCGCCGCCCGTGTCTCCGCCCGCGCCGCCGAGCCCGTACGAGTCTGGCCCCTCGAGCCCGGCCGTCCCCCGCTCTGGCGCAGTCAAGCTGCGCGAGGACGACCCCAACTTGCTATATGTCGACAAGGGGTTATATGTCGAGGAAGACCAGAGCGATGCCCCATGGGCCAGCTACAAGCCGACCATCCGCCCCGGGAGCATCCACGGCATGATCCCCGAGGACGACTCGGTGTCCCTCCTCCGCAGCAAGATGTACGAGATCCTCGACGACAAGAGCTATACCCAGCAGCAGTACTTTCTGCAGTGCGAGTATGGTAAGCTACCCTCCCGGCCGCACATCCCCGTCACGCTCGACGGGGAGCACAGTTCCAAGGCGCAGGTGTTGTTTGGCATCGGCCATCAGTGAGTGGAAACTGTGAGAGTACGCTTACACTCAGCGCCTCGGTGCCCGCAATCTTCTGGTCATCCTCGCAGTACTTTGTCCGCGCAGTCTACTCGCTCGCGAGCGCACACGCCCTCGCCCCCGCAATCATCTACGCACACACGGCCCGGATACGGCGCGACATGACGTACCTCGGCGCCTTTGTCGGCTGGCTCCCGCTCGACTTTGGCGTGTGGCGCGGCAAGCAGGACCTCGACCCCGAGCGCGCAAAGTACATGGACGAGACGTTTCCGGGCGTCGACGACGCGTGGGCTTTCTGGTATCCCGTGTGGAGCAAGGATGTGCTGACCAAGAGGCAAGGGAGAGGCTAACCCCAGGGCGTGACGAGCATCACCTTTGGCCCCGCCCCGTCCCCGAATCCCACGTTCCACCGTCTCCCGCCGCCCGAAGAGGAGAAGAAGGAGCCCAAAAAGACGATGACTTCAAAGCTCCGGCGGCGGGCGTCGGGGTGCCACACTCAGTGACGTGCGCCGTTGCTCTCTCATTTCTCTTAAGTCTCATTCTCATTCTCGGTGTTTTCTCGTCGCATGACTCTCCCTATATGTTTATTCTTTTCTTGTTTCTCGTCACGATCCGACGCGTCTGGGACGCGACGCCAACGCTACGACCACGCTTCAAATGTACCCCCACTCGTTACCTTCACTCCTTCATCCTCTCCGCCGCACCGCATTCCAGGCTAGAGACACATAGACGTTCTGTACCCTTTCCGATGTACACATGCCAGACAAGAAGCTCCAGAAATGTGCAGAAATGCCTGCCCAGAATATGTGTCGAATCTGTAGGATCTGCCTAGTTTTACACCAGTTTCCGCCATGGAAAAGGTCTGTTGTCTACAGATTCCGGTGATTTGCTTAAAGCCATATATCACAGCAACGAGGGTAGTTTGAGTCTCACCGAGTATGTAGAGGCATATTGGGTGTTTACGCCGACCTCCCTCAGCCCACATGCAGGAAATTCTGAATGCATAGCGGCCGCCGTACGCTCTACAACATCTTAACATCCGCAGAAATCGCCTCGAACCACGTGGATTTATACATGGCCACGCGAGCCGCTGTTTCCCACGTGGCGCCGCAGAAATCTCTACCAAGTCGAAAAGTGGAGGTCAACGATTTTGCCGCTCGCCGCCATCGCCGCTCCTCATCTCCACCCCTCACCTCACCACTTCACACCACGCACAATGTCGATCCCCGCCTCCGTCCCGCCCCCCAGCGGCCCCGGCGGCTTCCAGTCCAAGGGCGGCCAGAAGCAGCGCGCCGAAAAGGAGCGGGTGTACGGCACGCCTCTCCCGCTCCTCCTGCCGAGCTCGCCACTGCACCCCGGCCACGTCCCGACGTCCAAGTTCAACCCGCACGGCGAGCCGTCGTCCCTCCTCGCGTCGTATGCGGGTATTATTTCTTCCGCGTCCCGGCCCATCGTGCCCGCCTGCGTGGGGCGGCTCGACCGCGCGTCCGCGTCCGTCTGGGTCGAGGGCGCCGACATGGCCGTGCTCTTCAACCGCGGCTTCTTCGGCAAGGGCACGCTGTCGCGCAGTGATCCCAACTGGCGGAGTCGGCGGGTGGAGCTGCTCAAGGGCGGGAGCGGTGAGTCTGTCTTGTGCCGTCGCAGTACTCCATTGCGAGAGGCATGCGGAGTGTCGTGCTAAAGGACGTCGTCGATCCAGCAAGCTTCTCCACTCCTCACATAGCCAGTGCTGACTTCAGCCCTTGCCGCCGAGCAGATCCGCGAGAAACGCCGCAAAGAGCGCAAGCAGTTCAAGATCGACCGCGCGGCCGCCATGCTCGACGCGGCGAAGAAGGCCGAGGCGGTGCTGACGACCGGCGTGCTGCCCGAGGGCGTCGCGCTCGGAGCGGACGGGCCGGTTGCCGTGGTGGGTGCGCCGGAGGCAGGAGCGGACGAGGACCCCGAGGCGGAGGCGGCAGCAGAGACAGAGAACGTGTCCGAGCTCGCGCGCACGCCCTCCCCCGCCCCCTCCACCGCGACCACAGACGTCGCCGCCCTCCTCCCCGAGGGCACAAAGCTCACGGCCCAAACCTTCCTCGTGCGCCCGACACGGCCGGACGCGAACCGCAACCGGGGCAAGAAGCCGAAGCGGAGGCCGCCCCCTGCGGCTGGTGCAGCGCCAGGCGATGCCACAGTCCCTGCCGCTCCCTCGGCACCAGCCCCCGCTCCCGCGCCCATCCCCGCGCCCACCCCCGACGACTCGTCCGACTCGGACTCGGACGACGACCTCGTCCTCGAAATGGAGCACCTGCAGCTGTCGTACCAGGAGGCGTGGTTCCTGTGCACGGCCCTCGGCGTGCTCAAGGTGTTCGACCCCGAGACCGCCTCCATCATCCCGCCACAGGCACTGCTCGCCTACCTCCTAACACCAGTGTCGCCGCGCGCGCCCTCCCCCGCGCTCGTCCCCGCCCGCGCGCAGGCGCTGTACCCCGACGACCCGCTCCTTGTCTCGTACGCCGCGTACCACCACTACCGCTCGCTCGGGTGGTGTGTCCGCGACGGCATCAAGTTTTGCGTCGACTGGTTGTTGTACCGCCGCGGGCCCGTGTTTTCGCACTCTGTGTGAGTACAAACAGGAGAGTTTGTTGAGGAAGGTGCTGACATCAGCTTCTCGATCCTCACGGTGCCGGTGTACATGGAGCCTGAGGACCAGAAGAGCAGCCCGCACGGCGTCACGGACTGGTACGCCGAGCGCATGTCGTGGAAGTGGATGAACACGGTCATGCGCGTAAACTCGCTGGTCATGAAGGTGAGTGGCGAGATGCAGCTGACACCCGTCACCTAGCTGGCTGTACAACCCTCCAAAGCTAACGGCAGACCATCATTATCGCGTACATCACCATCCCGTCCATCGAGTCGTTCCCCGCGTCCGCGCGGCTGCCGGGCGGCGGGCTCGACCCGCGCAAGTTTGGCATGCGCGAGATCATGGAGCGGTATACAGTGCGCGAGGTGTCGCTGGTGAGTGTGCTGGGACTGGGTAGAGCATCAGGTTTGCTAACGCGTAGATGCGCTTCGGACCTGCTCGTCGTCGTGATTAGCACAATTTGAGATTGATATGGAGATTCAGAGGCAGTTTCGAGTAGTTGCATGCACACATTCAGAATGCAGAGGGAATTAGGACTATCATGGAAATTAGACTGTCATGGAATGGAATGAAACTGTATCTACCGCATGCGAGCAAAGGAATGAACACCTAAACACTTGTCCACAAAACGAATCTCTAGGGTTTGAGCGGCTTGACGACGAGCATCTGCTTGACCTGCACGTCAGTAACCTCCAGTACAGTTTACTCACGACCTCGACAAACAGCGGCCGCATGTCGCTGATGAGCGGCGTCTGCGGCGGCACAAGCGGGTTCCTAGCCTTGCGCTTGCGCCTCCGCCTGCGGCCGTCCTTCTCGCGGTGGTTGTCCTTGGGGGGCGGGGGCGGGGGAGCGTCGGGGTCGCCGCCTCCGAGGGTGGACGACTTTTTGTGCTTGAGCGCCGGATCGCTGGGTACGAGCGGGGACGACTTGATTGGCGTCGCCGAGCCGCGGCGTTCCGTCAGCGAGGTGCGCCGTTCAACGCTATGCTTGCTGCTAGCGCTGCTGAGGCCGCTGCGGATCGAAGCCGTCTCCGTGTCGCTCTCATCGGTCGTATCCTCTTCGCTCTCCTCGACGGCAATCTCGTCGGCCGCGCTGACGGTCGACGACTCAAAGCTCAGGCTCGCCATGACAGAGTCGACGAGGGCGGCCTCTTCGAGCGTCTCCGCGTCGGGGCCGGCCTGGAAGCGGCGGCGCACCTTCTCCTCGTGCGCGACCTTGAGCTTGTAGTGGTACTGCGCGAGCGCGTCCACCTCCTTCATGATCGCCACGCGCTCGGGGCCATCGTGTGGGAGGAGGACCTCGAGGTCGAGCTCAGCAGAAAGACCATCGCGGGCGTACGACAGGAACAACTCGATCCAGCCCATCAGGCTGTCGAACAGCCCCTGGCCCTTGGAATGCACATTGTGCACAAAGGTGTAGAACGCCTGCTCGTGCCGCTGCACCAGGTCGATAAACGTCTGCACCGTCCGCTGCGGGTCCTCTTGCGCGAGCTCCTCGACCTGCTCCACTGTGCGGATCATGTCGTTGATAAACGCCTGCAGGTCGCCGAGCGAGTCGGCAATGCTTGCCGCTTTGTATACCTGCGCCAGGGGGGTGTAAAAAATGGTGATAATGTCCTTGAGCAGCTCGGCCGTGACGCCCTGAGAGATTAGCGACACCGGTGCCATGTATCTCACCTCGAAGATTAGTGCAATCATCGCTTCCTTCTCCTTCTTCCTGGCAAAGAGCTTGAGGAGAATGTTGAGATCCTCAAACAGCCAGGCATCGTCGTTGGAGGGCCCATCGTCGTCGTCAGAGTCGTCCAGCTCCATCTGCCACGCCTTGTACTCCTTGTACGCCCTGCTGGCGCGGAAGACACGCTGGATCTGGGGGCGCGAGAGCAGCGGCATCTCCTGCGAGCGGAGGATGACGACGAGAAGATCCGTGTTCTCGGCCACTGCGTCGCGGCGGAGCATCTCCTGGATCTCAAACGGCGCATTCGAGTACTGCTCGATCTTCTGGCAGATGACCGGGTCGTCAATCTTGTCCTGCACGACGGCAATGTCCTCTTGCAAGTATCGGAGATCCTCCGTGAGCGAGGTCGAGAACATTCTGCGGTTAGCAAGGTACAGGTACAACAACCCACCGCTGGAGCAGACTCTGCCCACCAAACGGACGCGCAAGGAAGAGGTCGAGCACACCTGATGTCAGCTACCACGTTCGGCATCATAGCCCACCCCTGATCATTGCCATCGGGTTGGAGATCCTAAGAATGCCCTTGAGCATAAAGTACGGCATGATACCGTGCAGACGCTTGAGACCAGCGAGCGACTCGGAGGCGGTATCGGACGCGACGTAGAGCTGGAAAATAGTCGCAGCAAGAGAGATGCGCCCCCATTCGAGCACACTCCTCTCCGCCTTTGGCAGGTCCTCGACCTTCTCTACTCGACGCACGACGTCGAACACGCTCTTCAGACCGCCCTCGCGTGTAAGAATGTCGCCCTTGAACTCTGAAAGTCCCTCGCGCAGCGACTCGACGCGTCGCTCCGCCTCCTCCCTGAACCGCTTGCGACCTTCCTCGCGCACGGCATCGGCCTCCAGTCGGCGCTGGATGTCTGCCGCTTCTGGGGGAGTGAGAGTGACGGGGTGGGAGAGAAGGAAGGAGCGCATAACCGGCGAGTTGGACACCTGGGGAATGGCAAGAATAGACTGGATGTACGCGCGGAGGGTCAGACGATTCCGCTCTCGAGACAATGGCCCAGATCCCTGCTCAAAGTCTGCGCCGTCGAGACCAGGCGCAGCACCTGGTGTGGGCGAGCTGCTGCCGGACGGCGTCGGGCTCGAGCCGTAGATTACCCGCAGGGGGTTGTATGCTGACAGCGTAGCGGCGTATCCCGTCGCAGCAGTGCTGGGTGGGGGCGCTGTTGTGACCGACTTGTCCTTTGGCGGCGGGTTCGGCAGTTGGATGTCCGGAAAGTAGTTGCGGAGCTTCGGTCAGAGTCAGCGGTACGTCCATCAAGTGGATAGAGTGCGATGGATCTGTCACACAACTGGGCGCCAGATCCATTGCCTTCCCCACCCAATCACTCACCTCCTCGGCCAGTCGGCGAAAGTCGCCGTATCGCCTGGGGACATAGACGTCCTGCGAGCCGGTGCGCTGCGTGCGGATAAAGAACTCCTGCGTCGAGTCAGTGCCGTCACTTGCCACCATTCATGTCACTCACTTCATGAGATTTGCTGCGGACGCGGCCCTTCTCCACCACATTCCGCACGCCCACGACGTTGACGTCAAAGAAGATGACATCGTTGGCCGCGGGGTTGCGCTCGAGCCACTTCTTCTTGCGTGCCTGCGCCGAGGCCTCGATGCGGCGCAGCTCGCTCTGGCCGATACGCACGACCTCCTCGCCGCCCGCGAGCTTGATGCCGACGGCGATCATGAGGCCGAGATGTTTCTCGACCTTTGTCCAGAGCTTTTTGCGCTCCTCGGCCTCCTTCTTCTCGTCCTTGGACATGAGCGAGTCGATCATCTCGCGCTCCTCCTCGGACATGGTGCTGTGCGAGCTCACGCCGGTCGTGGCCAAAAAGGAAGACAGAAACGGCTGCACCTTTGCGTGCCAGAAACTGGGCGGGGCGGCGGCGAGGAACGGGAACGGCAGCAGGAACTGGTGAAACATGAAGCGCATAAACGGCAGGTCGCCCACCTCGCCGAGTGAGTCGCCCCCAGTGCGCAGGGCGACATGCTGCTTGGCCGAGTCTGGGAGGACAAACGGCGATCCGAGCAGACCGAGCGCGTTGGCACCGAGAACAGGGTCGGTGATCGCGTTCAGCTCGTAGGCGATCTGCTTGTTGACCAGCGACTTTTTCAAGTAATGGGCACGCAGGGGAGTGAGGATGGTAGGCGGGACGAGGTCGCTGCTAGGGAGTGTGGAGTGGAAGGGGTTGAGGTGCGCGGCATTGGTCTGCGGCACGGGCGGCCTAACGCGCTTGGGCGGCACGTTGTTGTTGTTCTCGCCACCAATGTTTTCGTCGGCGGCTGGCTTTGCGGTCCCGTTGTCCTCGAGCGTCAGCGCATCGAGCGATGGAGGCGGTGGAAGGCCTGTCGCTGCCGCGGCCGTGGCTGCGCCGGGCGGGGAGGGCGGGGATACATATCCCTGGGCATATTCGAATGCGTTGGACACACCGACGGTCTGGTCCTCTGTCGGCGCCTCGCCGTCTCCGTCCTCGGCGGGCGGCGGCGGAAGCGCGCGATCGGGCCGCAACCCCTTTCGCCGAACCTCGTAGGGGATGTCGGGCATTGAGCGTGCGCGAGCGAGGATGCACGTCTAGTCTTGGGAATCCAAAGGTTGAAAGGAATCGGATGGTAGACGACGTGGGTGGTTGCGGCGACGCTAAAGTCGCTCGGCGTCGGCGTCGAGAGACAATCCAAAGAATGACAGCAGAACAAGCAGAGAGTAAAGAGACTAGATGTAACGTTGACGACAGTGGATGTAATGGACAAGAGATAGAGACAAGCAACGAGGAGGTTGTGCAAAGGGGTTTCAAGTGAGTGTCTGCATCTGTTCCGTCACATGTCTCACTGAAATGAAAATGACAGAGCGCTGTCTGCACTGGATCATCAGCCAAGCTCATCGACTCTCCCCACCTACGCGTACTTTTGCTCCTCCTACGACGTCATCTCTCTGGGTCATGCTCCTGGCTCCTGTTCACCACCAACCCTGTTTACTGCAGTCAACACCACTGGCTCCGCCAGACTCCAATCTGCATAGCATTGATTACTCGTCCTCCGTCATGGCACGACTCTATGGTATGTATGCATCATGCATGGTAGCCTCCGATGGGACGATGACCGAGCTACTTAATCGCCCGTTCATTCACAAACCCGCTCATTGGCGCCCATTGCCTCAAGACAGTCTCAACACAATCGCAATCGCACAATCAGTAACAGGACACAGATTCATTCTACGTTCTACATTAGATAAGTAGATGGTACAACGAAGACTACATTATGCAGGGAGAAATGACAAAGGGGGTTGGGAAGGTGGCTGTCATGGTGAGCCCGGATCCTCGGGCCCTCGAATACCACGCTGTCCTGCGGTTGGCAATGCTGAAGGAATGGACACAAGTACACAGGCGAGTAGCGGGGCTAGGCCTGGGCGATCTTGGAGGCAACGGTGCGCTCGCGCTCCAGACGCTCCTTGTTCGCCTGGAAGGCGGCGTCGCGGCAAGCCTGCATGCCGGGGCTGGACGAGTTAGTATTGTAGCTGACGCACGACAAGAATTGAGCTACTCACCAGTTATGTGTCTCGGGAGTGCGGTGGGCGGAGCAGAAGACCTTGCTGCAGTGGATGCAGTCGCCGGCAATCTTGAGCGCGGCCGACGGGCACTGGGTCGGGTTGGCGGTCATGGTCGGCTTGGCCTCTGTGCCGTCGGCGTTCTTGGCAGCATCGGCAGCAGGAGCCACGGGGATGTTGTAGATGACGCGGAACTGGCAGCGCTTCTTGGCAGGCCTGTATGGGGGGGAATGGATGTATCGGGGAGTCGGAGGAAGGCCGCGCAAGCGAAGGAAGACGGGTGTTGATCGTGAGACATGGGTGTGGTGGGTTGGAATGTGACGCAGGCGTGACGGATGGTGTAAACAGTGGAGAGGGGAAGACATGTGTCAGCTTGGAACGACAAGAGGTGGGCTGTGATGGTACGGTGGTGGCGGTGGTGGCCACCAGAGCTTCCGATGCATGCATCGACGTGGGCAACGCAATGCTATGCAAGCAGGCCATCGCTGTGGGTGTTGATGCTACCAACTTGAAGTGTTGGTGATCACACGACACGACGGCGACGGAGATGACCACTGGTTGTGGCCACCACTGATAAAGCGCTTGCGAAGCGTTGCCACAGGCTTTGGCTGATAAGAGATGGATCGTGCGACTTACATGATGGATAAATGTGACTGGGTGGGTGTTGTTGAGATGTATGGGGTATTGATGAGCGAACTCAACGTTGATGGTAACGAGTAGGATGAAGACGAGGTGATGAAGAGGTGTGATGAGAAGAGAGGAAGAGGTAGACGATATAAAGGAAAGAGGGATAAGAGAATGGATGGGTGGGTGGATGATTAATGAGTCAGATGGATAACAGCAGTCGGTGGGGTGGGTGGCTACAGAGTGGAGTAAGCAATTGCACCGCAGGACTAGGCGGCAGGCTGGGTATGGGATATGGGATAATGGATCATGGATCATGCTAGGTTGTACCAGTGCGGGAGTAGAGGGCAAGGGCGGGGCGCGCGAGGAGTGGTCTGAGGTGGTCTGAGGCTATGCAGCTATGCAGCAACTGCACAGTGCGGTCAAGGTTTGTAATAGACCCCAATTGCAGTGCGTAAGTAATAGGAAGGATGGCTGACTACAATCATCCACAATCTACCACAAATGGACGCACATTGGGCCGAGTACCCCTACCCCTTGGGCGCGGGCGGACTAAGCCGGGTGGGGTGCGTGTTCTCTGTTCTCTCTCTCGTTACATGCGATTGAGTCAGAGAATCTAATGGATAGATAAGAAACGATTAGGAAAAAATTGACATGCCCCCAAATGCCCAAATGGAACATTGAAGATTGTTATAGAGAAGAATAATAATATTAATAATAAGGAACGACTGGTTCCACAATTCACGGATTGCGTGAACAAAAAGGTACTGCTGTACAGTATGATGTGGTTCGACTCGACTACTACCCGTAGATGACTAGAGAACTCATTCTGGCTGATAATAGCCATGCTCATTTGATCATGTTGGTCAGCCGTGTATCTTCCCTACTATGACTGCATCCTATGGACCTCGTCCTCTTCGACAATAAAGGCGGAGTTGATGATGACGATCAGAGTAGCAGTAGTAGTGTGCAGATCAATCAGCATCAAACGGGACAGATTGAGTAGATTGAGTAGTTCCACTAGAGATCCACTCTGATTACAATTCTAGTAATCACACCACTCTATGAGATCGAGTCATCATTCCACCCATCCCATCCATTCAGATGAGTGAATCCCGCGGTACCGCGTACGTGAGTCGTGTTGAGCAAGCGAGGTGTCGTCGTTGTCTGGTGAGTGAGTGACTCTCGGCGTGTGCCGTGTGCTGTGTGTGCGCCCGATGAACCCGGTGGTGCGCCCGGTGTACCTGATGTGCCCCATCCCACCCATCCCCAGTCGCTTGTCGAATGACGGAGTATAGAGATCTCCCGTAAGCACCGCGTGCGTACAGTACATCCCTTTTTCCGATTCAACAGGTTCATGCAGTAGCGCAGTAGAGCGACAAGACCAGACGACAGCGACAACAGCGCGGGCCCGGATTAATCAAAAGCGATTAGGATTAGGATGGATACAAGGCGGTGATGGGATTGATTGATCGGAAGAAAACCATGATTCAGGGGCGGAACAGGAGAAGACGAGCAACCGACCCGGTTATTCAGGGCGAGTTATAAAGGGGCGGTTACCAGCACACTGTCTCTCCGGAAGCACACCTACAGTATAATACTATAATCGTAATGAGGCATTAGACCCAAGCAAATCCGTGAGTCGGAATCGGTACAGGTACTAGTGGAGCGAGTCCAGTCACCCGGAGCCATTTCCCAGGCACACAATGATATTACGTACAGATTTCTTCCTTTCCGTTCATTCACATTTCACTCTGTGAGAGATCGACCTTGTATCCGCACTACTCCGACGCCCTACGCTGTATTCAGCCATTCTCGCGCCACTCTGTCAGCTGCTCACATCATCCTTGACCCAGTCCACATCATCGCCACCAGGGTCATCGGCCACCGACCATCGGACTTGTCTCGGAAAATTACTTCCACCGCAAATGACTTTGATTATGTAATATTTTCACCTCTCTCACCTCCACTCTGAGATTCGCTCGCTGACATGCTGACACGACCTGCAACGTCACCACCCCAGTCCGCCAGCAGGGCAGGGACAGTGACGAGAAAGAAGCAGACAACAACAACAACAAGCCACTTTTCTAAACCCACCCACTTCTTCATCGTCATCGCCCTCCTTGCATCGTCATCGTCACTGTCACTGGTTCATCGCCATGCACATCTCGAACATCGTGGCGGCGCTCATTGCCGCACCGCTCCTGGCGTCGGCGGGCATGTATCGCGAGCCGGTCATTGAGCTCGATGCAAAGTCGTTCAAGCAGGTGATGGGCAAGGAGCATGCCTCGGTGAGTTGGAACTGGAATCATTGCGGCTGGAATCAGTGCTCGGTGGTCTGCATGGTCTCGGCCTCGGGCAGCAAGGAGCGCGTCGCCTCGAGCACAAACAGAGTTCTCGAATTCAGCGCATGCGCAGCTGTATCCTACGCAATCTGAATGATCTACGCTAACGCCCCAGATGGTCGCGTTCGTCGCCCCCTGGTGCGGCCACTGCAAGAACCTCGGCCCCGAGTTTTCGGCCGCCGCGTCGTCGCTCGCGCCGCTGATCCCGTTCTACGCAGTCGACTGCGACCAGGACAAGAACAAGCCGCTGTGTGCAGAGTACCGCATCCAGGGCTTTCCGACGATCAAGGCCTTCCCCCGCGGCGCAAAGGGCGCGGCGCGCGACTACCAGGGCGAGCGCCAGCGTGGAGCGCTGGTCGACTACGCCAAGACGCTCGTGCCCGATCGCGTCCGAAAGCTCCGCGCCGACGACGGCGCCGACAAGGCGGTGACAAAGTTCCTCGGCGAGGTGGGTCCGGGTAAAGGAAGACGTTACTGACAGAGTCCAGAAGCCCAAGCTGCCCCACGCACTCCTGGTTCACCCCTCGGCTCCATCGATTCCGTTCCTCTGGAAGGTGCTGGGACACCGTCTCTCTAGCAAGGTACGTTGATCGACATTGCGATCGAGCAGAATTTTTAACTCGTTCTCAGGCTCAGCTCGGCTACATCCGCGACACGCCCAAGCACGAGGTGCTCGCGTCGCTCAACGCCTACGACCCGAAGGAGGGTGACGACTCGGCACGTCTGATCTACTGGGCTGCCGGCGCCGACCGCGCCGATGTCCTGGTCTACGACGGCGCGCTCAAGTTCAACGCACTCCTCGAGTGGCTCGAGGCCGTGCTCGGCGGCGAAGCTCCTCCCGCTGTGGAGAAGGAGGCGCCCAAGCCCAAGTCCAAGACTGAAAAAGAGACTGAAAAGGCGGCCGAGACCGAGGACGCCGCCGCGCGCCGCGCCCGCCTCCAGGCCAAGATGGAGGAGGCTGAGCGCCGCGACCGTCTCCGCCGCGAAAAGCTCGAGGCGAAAAAGCGCGCCGAGGAGGAGCAGGAGGGCACGCCCGTCGAGGACGCGCCCCCCGCCGAGCCCGAGGAGGACGTTACGGACGAGCAGCCCAAGGTCGAGGAGTCTGACGAGCCCAAGAAGGCCAAGAAGGACACCAAGCCCGCCGACGACGACGAGGACTGGGCCTTCCTCGAGGACGCTACCCCTGTTGATGCGCCGGCTCCCGAGGAGGAGGAGTACCAGCGTGACGAGCTCTAGGGAGCGTCTCGCGCAGTGTTCAACACCACCCATAGCATATGCATCGATCAGAAGCAATGGTTGTCTTTCAGGAGGAGAGATGCGGATGCTCCTCTTGGTTCCACCTGATTCTTGCAATATCCAACACTTGTCGTCCATACCGTATCACCGTCCTCGGTACCTCTGCATCCTTCTAGTCCACTAGCTGCATGCTGGCAGGCATGAGAATGCACCCAGCCCACACCTATCGACTGGACGGCCTCCACTTCCACATCAATCGACGGGACCAAAGCCACGTGAAAATACCCCCGCTCGGACTTCGACTCATGCTGGTCGAAATGTCCAGAAAGAAAGATGTGGAGAACAAGGCTGATGCACATCGCGAGCTCGACTTTCAATCCAACTATCTAGACCTAGACAAACAAAGATGGTAAGTTGAGAGAACCGCGAGACTGAGGGACGGCGCTGACCCGCAGCCGACCATCACTGTCGACAAGGCGGAACTCTACCGCCGCCTGGAGCGCGAGTACAGTGCGTATTGACATGCTCTGCGGCGACTGACGTACAGCCACGCAGGAGTTTGACGAGCTCTGCTTCGACTTTGGAATCGAGCTGGATGAGGACGTGAGTAGCTGAACGGTCTGGACGGTCCGGTCGGAGACTGGACGGTGTGCTTGCGCATCGTGGCCCAGCACGCAAATGTCCAGTGTCCGAGTCGAAATCACCGCGCAGCGCACGGCCCGAGCCCGAGCTGACAACAGACCACCTCCGAGGTCGAGGCGGCGCGCAAGGCGGGCCTCCCCACGCCTCCCCCGCAGCTGAAGATCGAGATCCCCGCCAACCGGTAAGCTTGAGCTAGAGTTCCCGCTGACGACAGCTACGACCTGCTGTGCCTCGAGGGCCTTGCGCGCTCGCTGCGCGTCTTCCTCGAAAAGGAGGCGCCGCCCACGTACACGCTCGCGACGCCCAAGGTCATGCAGGAGGCGTACGTCGAGGCGTCCACGTCCCCGCTGCGCCCCATGTTTGCCAGCGCCATCCTCCGCCTCGCGCGCCCCATGACCCAGCTCGAGTACGACTCGTTCATCGACCTCCAGGACAAGCTGCACCAGAACCTGTGCCGCATGCGCCGCTTCGTCGCTATCGGTACCCACGACCTCGACACGATTGAGGGCCCCTTCAGGTGAGTCGAGCTGCGGAGGTGTGGACGAGTCGAGCTACGGAGCTGGACGAGTCGCACCGGATCCGGGTGGCGGTGTGCAGCTGCGGCGTCTATTGTGCCAGCTGCATTCCCACACCGCTACCTCGGACCCCCCACCCCATAGCCTGCACCCGCTGACATCCAGGTACATGTGCAAGGACCCCAAGGAGATCCGCTTCGCGCCGCTCAACAAGGAGACAGAAAACACCGCCGAGGAGCTCATGACCATCTACGAGTCGGACAGGCATCTGTCAAAGTACCTCCACATTATCCGCGATGCGCCCGCCTACCCGATCATCTACGACAAGAACGGCCAGGTCCTGTCCATGCCGCCGATTATCAACTCGAACCGTGAGTAGAGGAGAAGTGGGCAGCTCTTTGCATCCCATTGAGCTGCCCTCTGCAGAGCTACCTCATGGCAGACGCTGGAAGCTCCACCTTGCACACACGCTAACGCCCAGACTCCAAGATCATCGCCGGCAAGACCAAGAACATCTTTGTCGACGTGACCGCCACCGACCAGACCAAGCTCGACATTGTCGTCATGCTCATGGCCACCATGTTCGCCGAGTACTGCGCTGTTCCCTTTGAGATTGAGCCCGTCAAGATCCACTACCCTGACGGCCGCACTGTCATCACCCCCAACGTTGCTCCCCGCACCACCACCGCTTCCCACTCGTACCTCAACGCCGCCACTGGTCTCGACCTCTCGCGCGAGGAGGCCTGCAAGCTGCTCAACAGGATGTCGCTTGTTGCGCGTCCCTCGGCTGGCGACAAGGACCTGATCGAGGTTGACGTCCCCTGCACCCGTTCGGACATTCTCCACGAGTGTGACATTATGGAGGACTATGCTATTGGCTACGGCTACAACAACCTCCCCACTTCTCTCCCCACCACCTCGACCGTCGCCAAGCCCTTCCCGATCAACAAGCTCGCCGACATTATCCGCAAGGAGTGCGCGATGGCCGGCTGGATCGAGGCGCTGCCGTACATTCTCTGCTCGCACGACGAGAACTTTGCCTGGCTCAACCGCCCCGACCCCGGAAAGCTCGCCATCAAGCTCGCCAACCCGAAGAGTGTCGAGTTCCAGGTCGTCCGCACGTCGGTTCTCCCCGGTCTACTCAAGACAGTGCGCGAGAACAAGGCGCTCCCCCTTCCCCTCAAGGTGTTTGAGGTCTCGGACGTTGCCGTCCAGGACGAGTCGCGCGAGCGCAAGTCGCGCAACTTCCGCCGCCTCGGAGCGGTGTACGTCGACCGCAAAGCGGGCTTCGAGGTCGTCCACGGCCTCCTCGACCGCATCATGCAGATCCTCGCCGTCCCCTTCATCGGCAGCAAGGACTCCAACGCCGAGTACGGCTACTACATTGCCGAGACCGAGAGCGCGACCTTCCTCCCCGGCCGCGCCGCCAACGTCTACCTGCGCCCGCGCGCGCCCAAGCCCGCCGCGGGTCTCGCCGGCGCCGCCGAGTCGCTCAAGAACGCCCTCCCCGGCTCCGAGGCGTCGCGCGACATGGTCCTCGGCTCCCTCGGTATCCTCCACCCCTCTGTCCTCGCCAACTTTGAGCTCACCCGCCCCGCCTCGGTGCTCGAGATTGACGTCGAGCCCTTGTTGTAATTATTGCGGTATTAATGCGAGCAGCTACAAAATCTAGAGCGAGCGTGTGGATGCATATGATCACAGCGACTAAGTGGACTATGGGAATGCGAAGGACGGCTGCACGCTCTCTAATCGCAGCTGGTGGGGCGCTCTGTACGCCTCGAGTCAAGGATACAGAAACGGGAACACCTCAGCTGCGCTCCGTCGGCGTCGGCGTCGGCGCCGAGATCGTCGCCGACTCGCCCACCGTCGGGCGTGTAGCTCAGTTGGTAGAGCGTGTCATTAGCACCGTGTCTTGACAAGGTCTTTGGTTCAATTCCTAACTCGTCCAGTCGTCTCGGGTCTCGAGATGTGTAGCTTTTTGGAATCGCGAGATAAAATCAGATAAATTGCAGTTAAATCGTAGAAACTAACAGCCTGCCCGAACTAATAGCTCGTCCATGAAGGGGGGGACAGACTGTGACTGCCAGCCGTCTACTACTGTGCCGGGACAGAACGCCTTCGACAAGCTGCGCGGCTTCGCTACAAGCCCAGATGCCACAGTCCCAGCCGAGCTCTATAGCACCTGTCCCCGCGCTCGATGTTTGGAGCTCTGCGTATGCGCCACGACCAAGTCCGCTGGGACAGCTGGCACGTCGAGGATATCATGCATAGAGCCAAACCACGGCATACGTCCTGTGTGGAGTATCTGTGTTGCGTGGCTGCCACATTCGGTGCCGCGACGACGATCAGGTACGGACCCGAGAAGTCGTCCCCACTGTTTCCACAGCCGTTCTGCTCAACAGTCTACCGCTCCAAATTAGGACCTGACACTGCGCTGCTTGGCACTTGGGTCGTCATCGTGATTCATAACTTCATAACTCTAGTACTGGCCCGACTGGTTGAGCGCGGCCTCGGCCTGCTCGCGCGCCTGGTGTTTGGCCTTTTCGGCGTCGACGTAGTCGAGGCCCTTTGTCTCGATGAGCTTGTCGACCTTGGCGCCGACGAACGACGCGAGGAGCGCCTTGGCGGTCCCGTGCGACTGGGGCTTGCCGTTCTGCGCCTGGTGGTTCTCAAACGACTTGGCGGCCGCGAACGCTGCGGCGCCGCTGCGCGTCAGCGGGATCTAGAAGGGACTCACGCAATGAGCTCGTGCGAGAGGTGGCTCTGGTGTTGCGGGTTGCTCGGGTCGGCGCTGAGCGTGCGCTCGGCCTGGTCCTGGTTGAAGAAGTCGCTGAGGCCTGTGTGTCAGCGAGCGTGCGGGAGCAGGCAGCTGCGGGAGAACGTACCCATTGTGATAGATGTGAGAGAGGTTGATGGGAAGAAAGCGTGCGAGCGGTCAGTTATTTATACACGTTCGAGGGAGGACAGACTCCCTCTCGACACGTTTACGGCTAGACTCGTCGGAAGGCTGGTGTGTAGCCGGGGTGCCCACTACCACTACCCAATCTACCGAGCGCCACAGACACAGGATCGACAGTGGCATGTCGTCAAGTGCGGTGCGCAAGGCGAACGGCCCAAGTCGGCTAGAACTAGAGGAGACACCATTCTATTCTGTCCACTGCACATCCCCTGTTCCCTTGAGTTCACATTCATTCCTGTCACCCACCTCCGATCACACAGTTCCAACTTGCTGCGTTCGTTCTCTCCGACCTTGGGCAGATTGCTGATCAAACGCGTCGAGGCGTGTTATAAATAGCCTCCCAAACCCTGTTCTGATCTGCCCGCATCTGAATGAGCACTTGATGAACGGAAGGCACTCTGAGGTCTCGGTAAACTCCTCCGTCCTGTGAAGCTGTTTCACTTCCTAGCACAAGCTGGAATCATGCAGAGCAACTAGCGAAGGGTTAAGGTGTCGCTTGCTGGCGATTGCGGCGATTGCTCGCTTGTCGCTTGTGTCGCGTAGCGGGTCCGTCGGGCGTCGCTCACCGCAAGGCTGTGATCGCTGCGTATTCTTGGAACTGCAGGAATCCTGGGAACGCAGATCCCCGCCGTGCTGACCTGATAATTCTCCGGGATCTCCGCTGCGGTGCGCGCTGTTCTCTGGAACGCGGAGGAACCTTCTGCACAGTGGTCCCTGGGACGCGTTTATTTTAGCGATGCTGCGAGCAGGCAGAGCAGGAGTGAATCCGCACGAATACGTGTCCAGTACGCGTTAATCAGTCGCCATCAGTCGCGGGCCAGACGATACCGTATCGGGACAGCCTCCCATTCCTCGTCAAGCGCGATCGCGCCACTGCCTGCCGCTACCGCCAGACGGTGCCGATTGATCCCTCGACCTGCTCCTTGTAGCAACCGCCGCTGCTACCCAATTGACTCGCGTTGCCGTCAATGTCGACTAGATCCCGCACATGAGAACCTATACCTCGGGCAACGTCAAGGGAGTAACGACGAGACGACGAGACGACTAGGGCAACAGAGACCATTGCCGCAGTCTCGCGTCGATCCAGACATCGCTCTATATTTAGACACCACGAACATTCCGCAACGACGGAAGTAGATCCCTCGCCAGCTCGCCAGTCAGGCAGCCGTGGGAAAGCTTTTGACTCCACGTGGAAAACCCCCCAAAAGTGCCACACTTTTCTCTAATCCCGGAAACACCGCCCAAACTCAGCAAGATTTCTCTGCATGGCCCAGGGTAGCGTGCCCAGCACCTTGCAGTCGGCAGTGTGCAGTGTGCACGCTGGGCGGGTCCCGGCTTCGCCATTCAAACTACCAATTCTTCGCTGTAGGCTCTTGTCCGTCCACATCAAGCATCTAAAAAATGTAGGTCCCAGCGCGCGCGGCGACGAAAGCGACTCCGGCGACGAGCGGCGAGCGGCGTGGCAGGCGGTATGGAGGATTTATCGCCTTTTTCCGTGTTCCACGCTCTCCGCCTCGTCCCGGTCGTAACTTTTGTCGTGTGCCCCGAAAGACTCTCGCTGACATCCCAGGACCAAGGTCAGTCTATACACTGGCCGCCTCCGAGAGGAGTAGCGGCGCCAAGGCGGAATGCCTGTTCCTACGGGACAAGTAGCTGACGGAAGGTCCTCCTTTGATTGACCTGGTCTGGCTCCCACTTGTAACAGGGTACCCCCTCGTTGTGAGTATACCTGTCGTGGAGAGAACTCTTTGGACATACAGCTGACACCTCCCAGCGGTAAGCGCCACACCAAGTCGCACACGCTCTGCCGCCGCTGCGGTAACCGTTCGTTCCACAAGCAGAAGTCGAGTAAGTGCCACCGGGCACGGGACCGGCGGACAAGTTTGGAAAGGAGGTCGTGGATGAGGGCGCATGGGTTGCGAGTGGCAGTTCTGCTGGAGTTCCTTCATGTCTGCTCAGCAGGGCATCTGCCTCGGCTCCCATATCCCTCGGGAAGAAATTCTACCCACGACTCTTCTCCAGACCTCCGCCAGAGCCCCCCTCCCGACACCTACTAACCCGCAGCCTGCGCTCAGTGTGGCTACCCCGCCGCCAAGCTCCGTTCGTTCAACTGGGGCGAGAAGGCCAAGCGCAGGAAGACCACCGGCACCGGCCGTGCCGCTCACCTCAAGTCGGTCAACCGCCGCTTCAAGAACGGCTTCCGTGAGGGTGGCGCTGCCCCCAAGAAGGCCGCCAAGACCGAGGCTTAAACTCGTCTCTCCCAATGAGATGATTTGAGCATGCGACCTCCCGACACGTCCTCTCCGAGACAACAGAAATCGACGATGAAAACACCCCCGCGAGTTGTAGAAAACGGCTGGCGAACTTTTCGTCTCGGCGCCTGGGATCCTCGCAGCAGATGCGTCGGGACTCGGGATCCTGGGCTGCTGGTATGCAGAACTTGATGTACTATCGGCTTTGGCCGTGTAGATAATAAGAGCGAGCAGAGTCAGTGTGTGTGTGTGTGGGAAGAGGGCGGCTGTTTCACGGTCCAGATTGTGGAGCGCTTGCGCGTGACTGTCGTCATAGACACACGCCGTCCGCATTATCGCGGTCGACAAGATTGAGTAGCAGTGAATAGCGGAGCAGTACGATGGCGCTGCTACCGCATTCCGTTTCGTGTCCCACTGTCCGATATCCGCGATCGCGGTAGTGCCACCTCCGAGCCAGGACCGATTGAAGACCCCAGGCAGAGTTATCTCGAGTCTATCAGCGTCGTCTACGAGCTACACTGCGCCGTGAGCATGACGCCGTCCCAGAGCACTGGCCACAATATCTGTGGCGCCAAAACCTCTCCGCCACTCTGCGAAAATGATCAGCGACACTAATAGTCTAGTGGTTAGGATGCTTCTCTTCCATGAGAACAAGAAGCGGCCGGTGTTCGAATCACCGTTAGTGTACTGCTTGCTCGTCGAGTGCTTTTTGGGTGCCGAGATCAGGATTAAGATTATGGGGAGCGAGCTCGAGAGGCAGGTGTCGAAGTGGGAGTGCGAGGTGGCTTGATCGGCGCTAGATACTTCATGCCCGTGGCCTGTCACACACCTGCCACTCTCTGCGGCTACATAGTTGCTTCACACGACCGATGCATGCTCAGACACGATTTACGACATCAATGCCTCCATTGTCCCCAAGGTATCGCTCTTCTCTGATCTCTACAAGTACTCTGCCCGAAGGCGCAGATTCCTCTCGACCTTTTCGGTGAACAGCCTGATCCAGTGCAGGAACACGGTCTGGTTCTTGAGCACCATGTTGTTCCCGCCGGGCGTGCCCTTGAGCCTGGACGAGAATGCGGCGACGGCCGTGGCCTGGGGGATGGACATGGGGTCGGGCTGCGAGCGGAGCCAAGAGAGCACGTCCTCGCGCTCGATCATGCCGGGGAATCCGCCTTCGGGGACGGGGGTGGCGGATCCGCTTGATGCGCGCGACTTTTTCTTCTTCTTGGGCGCAGACGAGGCGGCGGGGCTGTCGCCGCGCGCGGACGGAGCCGGCGAGTCCTCGGGTGTCTTGCGCTTGCTGCCGGAGGGCGGGGCAGTGTCGCGTAATGGCGACTCGGAGGTGGCCTTGCGCTTGGCAGACTTGGAGAGCGGCTTGGAGCCAGAGGGCGTGCCGGCGCGCGGGACCGGGGTGCCATCCTGTGCCGGAGAGCCACCGCGGGCATTGGGCGCGGGGCTGCCGCCACGAGCGTCGGGGGACGAGCCGCGGACAAGTGGCGAGGAAGCGCGAGGACGGGGGCTGGCTCCGCGGGAAGCAGACGCTGCGCGCTTCGCGAGGAGAGCAGCGCCAGCACCAGGAGCACTGCCTGCGCGCTCGGGCGTGGGCGGTCCACCCTTCCGGCTCGGCGAGCCGGTGCGACCGCGCGAGTCGGGCGCCTTGGACCCGGCACGAGATGTCGGCCTGCTGAGACCGTTCTTGTCCTTTTCCTTGTCCTTTTCTTTCTCCTTCTCCCGCTCCTCGTCGCTGTCGGTATCGTCGTCGTCCGACGAGTCGTCGTACAAGTCTCCATCCTCCTCGCCTCGCTTGCGCATCATCTTGCGCAGACGCTTGCCCTCAGAGTTGAGCTTGCCGCCAAAGAGGTCGTCATCATCATCGCCATCGTCCTCAATCTGAGGGCGATCGCCGACATTTGTATTCGCCCAGCGATACTCTTGTTTCTGACGGTCCTGACGGTTAGCACCGCTTCTGACGTTGCGTGTAACCCACCTCCTGGAGCTTCTTCTCCTCTTCCTCCTCCTTGTTAATGTAGAAGGTGTTGCTGTCCTCGTCGTCTTGAAAGTCGTCGTTGACGTCATAGTCGAGCTCTTCGTCGATTCCGCCCTCCATGCCACGACCCAGTCCGCGGCCCTCGCGACGGTAGTCGTCGTCAAACTGCTCGCGCTTGACGGCCTGGCGCTGCACAGTGCCCTTGTTGGACGCAATGTTCCACTCCATGCGCTGGGCACGGTCCTCAAACTCTCGCATATTCTCCTCGGCCTTTACCAGACCCGGCCCAACGTCCTCTTGTCGCAGGCCCCAGCGGTCGTGGACCTTGTACTTTGCTTGCATTTCAAACTTGCTTGTTAGAGACTTGCCATTGTTATTGAATCTTACGTATTTGTTTGCCTGGTCCGACTCCATGACCTTGAACGGACGCTGCGACTCGAAGCGGTACGTGCGACCGAGCGGCACCATGGTGAAGCTCGCACCCTCGCCCTCGTTGATGAGGAGAATGGTGGGTAACGACCCCGGCTCGGTCATGCGTCCGACCCAGCGCTCGGGGATCACTGGCCGGTCCGAGGGATTCTTGGGCTCGAGGACCCACGGATTGGCCTCTTCGCGGCGGAGCTTGATGACCTCGACGTCCTGGTGGAACACCTCTTTGGTGTTGCGCTTTCCACGCGTCTTGGCCGACATGCCCGGCGCCATGCCCACGAGCGACATGTCCTTTTCCGTCTTCTTCTCCACCACCGGCTTGCCGTCGTCGTCGAGCACAGGCTTGCCCTGCTCGTCAAACACGAACCGGCCGACAATATTGCCCTCCTCGTCAAACTGGAACTGCGGCGGCTGCTTGGGGCCCGGCTGCTTGCGGTTCATCAGGAGCGGCGGCGGAAACTTTGACGGGTCGACATCACGCGTCGAGTTGAGCTTCATCACGTTGTATCGCAGCCCGCTCCCCGGCTCGGCCGAGAGGATCTGGATCTCGACAATGTTGTCCTTGTTCGCCTCGGTCTTGACGTCGCCCTTGGCGCCTGTCGGTCGCGAGGGACCCGCAGCTCCGGCGGCTCCAGGACGCGGCGGAAGCGGACGCGGACGACGCGCAGCAGCAGCAGCAGCAGCAGCGCCCGCCTGGGCTCCACCGCGCGCGCCACCAAGTGCTCGGGGCCTGGGCTTTCGTTTGAGAAAGAAGGCTTCGGACATGGCGAGTGATGAACGGATGAAGATGGTGTAGTGCAATGTTGACGTTTGCTATTGTTGGGTGGCAACTGGAAGCCGCGGGCGGTGGGGGAGCGTGCCTCTTGTCGGCGATATGAATTTCCGCCACGCGAGTGGTGTGTGGTTCCGCGTCCACAGTCTTTTGCCACCGGATTCCTCCACTTTTGGAGTAACACTCTAGTCTTGTCAACATCAGCTATACCTCGAGCTCGCCACCATCAGCTACCAGTCAGCCTTTCCCGAACGTATCGATAGTGAGGACTCTACGCCGTAGCGTCAGACTCATCCAGCGCACATCATGTCCCTTCAAGTTAGGGAGGCGGAGGTAAGTCTGCTGGTGACAAACGGCGCACACGAGCTGACAACCAGGTCGAGCGCGTTCTCCGCGCGTTCAAGAAGAAGTGAGTTTACTTTCAAACTCAACGCTGATCCCAGCCCGTACGATGTCCTTGATCTTCCGGCGTTTGCATCCGAGGCCGAAGTCAAGAAGCAGTACCGTAAGAAGTCGTTGCTGATCCACCCGGACAAGTTCCAGCATGAGAAGGGGCACGAGGTGAGTAAGAGTTGTGAACACTGCTGACTGTAGGCATTCGACTTGCTCAAGAAGGCTGAGAGTCTACTGCTGTCGGAACCCAATAAGCGCGAAGAGATTGACTCTATCATGACCTACTCACGTACGCTGGTGCTCAAGGAGTGAGTAAATATCAAGAACAAAGCTGACATTAGTGCACTCGGCGATGCCTACGTTCCGAATATCCCCAACGACGACCCCCGCCTCGCAAACCTCAACCCCCCGTTCCAGACGCGGCTACGCGCCAAGGCGCGGCAAATGTTCCTCGAGGACGAGTTTTCAAAGATGAAGTGAGTAAATGCCAGTGGACTGCACTCACACTTAGGCGCCAGAACATGGTCAACATAAACGAGGCCGAGGAGCGCGCGCGTAAAGATGCTGAGGTTGCGAACAGGAAGCGCAAGCAGGAGGACGCGCAGCGATGGGAAGGTGAGTCTCCATTCTGATTTCGGCCCTACCGGGTTCTCACAAGACCACAGTCTACAGAGTCTCTGCGTCCTTGCACCTACCCCCAGTGAGAATAAAGATGCTGACACACATATTACTCCCGTACAACTTATTCCACCTCACAGAGACCCGCGAAGCCCGTGTCGACAACTACCGCAACTACCTCAAGACGACAAAGGAGAAGAAGGCCAAGAAGGCTAAAAAGAACCTCCACGTTCTTGGCTAGTGGGTGTAGTTCTTGTGAGCCGTCAAGCGTTGCTTGAGCCATTCCGTTAATGACATGCATGTATGTACCAGGTGTTATGACTTGCGACCTGGGCGCGAGCCGAGGCCCACGGCGGAGCCGCTCTCGAGGATGCTAATGATTTGGCCAGGGGTAACGAACCAAGTCCATTTCTTACCGCCATCGACTCCCATGCGCACGGGATACTTGATCTTGCCGGTAAGGGTATACGGGGGCACAAGGACGTGGAGGTGGAGGTGGTGCACAGAGGAGAACGGGGGAATGTGATATCCGAGCTTGACGTTATCGGCTGAACGCAGCGCGCGCGCTCGGGCCTGCATCCGCTCCACTGCGGTCAGAAGGGTAACCTGTGGTTCTTACCGAGGCCAATGTGGTCTGGGGTGAGGTCGTGGACGGTGGAGATGACATGTCGCCGGGGGATGATCAAGAGGTGTTCCGCCGCCTGCGGCGAGCGGTCGCGAAAGGCGATGAGCTCGTCATCCTGGAATCAGCTTGGTAAGTGATCAACTTACCTCGTACTCTATCGCAAAGCCATTGTCGGCGGAGACGCTGCAAAAGGTGCAGCCGGGCTTGTACCCGTCTTCGAGGAGCGGACGTTCGGGGTCGGGTAGTGGGCGGCGGAAGCAGCTGAGAAAGCTCATCGGCTGTGGTGGTTAAAGGAACGTTGTTGTTGAACGAGTGTGAAGGTGAGTCGATGTAGATTGAGAAGTGTTGTTATGCATCTATCGAGATCGTGGACTGGGAAGTGGAGGTGGAGGTCTGTGGCATGCGGTAATGGCAGCGGTGCATGGTGTGGGTGCAGACTGTTAGAGTCGCGTCATGATCGCGAACAGGCAGTGTGCTTGGTGAGGATGTCAATATTATTATGCTGGATGACAGCGTCGCAAGTCGTTCCCTCCAAACACGGACTCGGAGACGCAGACCTTCTCCGACGCCGAAGCGGGGCACGGCGATTTGGCGCCGAGTCCGAGACCGATTCACCCTGGATTCCGACTCCTCGCGTGGTATCCGCCACAATCCCGGAAATTTGCGGCAATTTTCCAAAAGACGACCTTTTGGTGCAACTTTTGACGAAACTCGACTGCCACCCAAGCCAGGGTGAAATATTTGCCCCCGCCAGGCTCCCACAGTATGGGGGAGGAATTGTGTGGCAGCAAGGAATCCCCCCGCCAGGCTGGCGCACGCTGTCGACTTGGTCTCTTTCATTGCCTTCAACCCATCGGCTCATCCCGACACCCATCGACAAAAAATGCCTACCCGCTTCAGCAACACCCGTGCGTAACGACCAGGCGACCCGGCGACAGCGTAGCGCGCGAGACGGACCGGCGGAGATGCGTGGGATGGCGGAGGGATGGATGTGGAGCGAGCGGCGGTGCCGTGGGAGAAATCTGCGGTCGTCCTCGAGCAAAAGTCCCCCTTTCGACCCCATCTACCTCTCTCCCCGAACGCTCCGCAGAGGAGAAACGCTGCTCGTTGGAATCTACGCTGTTGTCCGGGCGCCAAAATCGATTTTCGGAGAGGAGGATCCGCTAACCCCCAGGCAAGCACCGCGGTCACGTTTCGGCCGGACACGGACGTGTCGGCAAGCACCGCAAGCATCCCGGTGGTCGTGGTCTCGCCGGTGGACAGCACCACCACCGTACCAACATGGACAAGGTGCGTAATCCAGCCAAATTTGTGGCGGATCAAAGATCGTCACTCCGTCGAACTTCAACTGACTCTCTCAGTACCACCCTGGTTACTTCGGAAAGGGTGAGTTAACGACAGGATAGACCACTGCTAAACGTTCTCTGTGGGACAGCGAACCTTCCATATGCTTAAAGCCCACCACTTCCGCCCCGTCATCAACCTCGACAAGGTGAGCAGCAGAAAGAGGCGGACGGAAGCCGAGGGCGGAAGAAGTTGAAATGTGATCTGACAATTTCCAGCTCATCTCGCTTCCCGAGGCTCAGGTCGAGGCTCCTGCCGGAACTGTCCCCGTGATCGACCTCACCCACGGCGGCAAGTTCAAGCTCCTTGGCAAGGGCCGCATTAACAAGCCCTTCATTGTCAAGACCCGCTTCGTCTCTGCCCTCGCCGAGAAGAAGATCAAGGCCGCCGGTGGCGTCGTCAAGCTTGTCGCTTAAGCTTGCGCTTGGTAGATAGGTGATTGATTGCATGGCTTTAGGGGAGACTGTTGCAGATGATGCAACCTGTACAGACCAATGTGGAGATCGGAGAAAGTGAGACGAATACTGACGATTGCGCCGTGCAGCGAGCGTCTCAGCAGACTACTGACTTCCTGAACGATGTGGCTCTGCTCAGGACTGTTGGCTGTGCGTCGCCGCTGGTACAGGCTGGTACGCTCCCATACGCTGGCATACGCTCCCATACGCTGGTCTGATTTGGGTGGCGGATACCTCCCGGATTTCTAGCACCCCTGTCCGCTTGGGAGTGACGGGCCATCGGCTGGAAAGATCAGTCTACCTCCGTGCTTTCACTTGTGTGGTCAATGTATATGCATGTGCCGGAGAGCTCCTGAGGGCTATGAATTACAACGTGGTTGGAGGACGAGCTTGATGTGAATGCGGCGGAGAGAGGTCGACTTGGTGTCGAGGCGGCGTGCGTACGGCAGGAGAGCGGGCTGGGAGACAGAAAGGACGGAGAACGAGCTGGTCGCGGTGATGAGCGCAGGTTGTCGCTGTGCGGCTGTTCTACTTGGAACGCTTGATTTTATTGTAGTGCGTGAGACAAAGGCGACCTTTGTGATTAGCCCCGGGCCAAGCTTTCCAATATTTATCGGAAGTCTCAACGCAGCCGGTGTACGCGCAGGTTCCTGCCACCTTCGCCCGATCCCTTGCCGGCACGGGAACCGGTTTTGGAGGTGGTGGCGGCGGCGGAACGGGTACGCCTTGGTCGTCCTGGGGCTTATCCTTGTTCCTATACAGGAAGGAAAAATGGGCATGACACACGGTGCCTCTGTGATGGGCCAAGGGCCACTTGTACCAGTGTTTGTCGGTAGCACGGGTACAGTCTGGGTAGTTGCACGTACCCGGGAGCAGTGGAAGGTCGGCCGCGAGGGGGCGAGGATTGGCAGCGACGTAGTACTGGCTGCGGTGCCTCTCGCACACCTTGCCCGTAACACCAGGGAGCCATGTGCTGATGTGATACCATTGCCGTGACTCGGTCGCATCGCACCCGTCCGGGAACACGCAAGTGCCGGGCCGCCTGGTGGGACCATGGCACTTGGTGCACTGCTTCTGGTCTTTGGAACCGTTGGGGAGCGGGTACCATACCCACGAGTAGGTGGCCGGACAGGTCGAGCACGTGTAGCGGCGACGGCGCTTTGCGCGCCAGCACTGCCGGCAGATTTGACGATCGGGATTTTTAAAGTCGCGGTGCCATTGTTTCGACCACGAGCGGCCACAGTCTTGGCAAGCGTTGTCCCCCGCCTGCGACTCCACCCAACACCGCCTACACCGGAGCGAGCCGGAGACAGGACCGTTGTACCACTGCCATCCGCCCGAGTCGCAACCGCAGTCAAAGCACTTGCCGCGAGCCCTGTACTCGTCCGTCTTGACCTTGTGCAGCTGTGCGCAGCATTGGCACACAACACGGCCGTCAACGACGGTGCGGCCGGTGGTGCGCGACCTCAAGCACTCCGCGCACTCGTACGAGGAGTACGGCTTTGGCGGGGGGGTCTGGAGGGCGTCCTCGATCGTCCGCCGACCGTAGCCGATGGTGGCATACTCTTCTGCCGCGGTGGTGGCGGGAGGAAGGGGGGCGACGACGGGAACGCGAGGTGATGAGCCGAGCTGGGCGTCAGGGGACGACTTCCAGCCGCGCTTCTTGGCGGCGGCGGCGGCGGACTCGAAGGAGCTAACGGCAGTGGCGTAGGTTGCCAGCCGCCTCTCCATGACACGGCACGCGCCGCACTGTTCCTCCGTGCTTGCGGCACCGCACGACGAGCAGCGACCGGGAAGCAGGAATCGGTCCCCGGCGACGGCGTCGGCGTCTTGCTGGGCGGTGCGACGCTCCTCAGCCTCGACGTCGGCGCGCTCCTTCACGAGCTCGTACCGCTCCTTGAGCGTCTTGACCAACTCGGGCTTGCGGAGGACAGCGTCGGTCTTGGTGACCTGGTTGCTGCCCCACATCGCCACGAGCTGGTCCGACGGCTGGAACTCGGGCAGGTCGAGCTTGTCGATGACGCCGACGGCGGCGAGCTTGTCCGCCCAAGCCTGGAGGGCGGGGCGCATGGCGGACATGTAGCCGCACAAAGTTGAGAACGGGTATGACCCGCGAAAGTTATTGGTCAACCAACTCTCGAAAGAGTGGTTGCCGCGGGCGTCGTCGGCCGTCTCGAACGCCGAAACGGGGAGGCCGTGGGAGTCGTGACCGAGGTAAGTCACACGTCCCGGGGCGCCGGGAAGACCACCGTGGGCGTGCGGTAGCCCGGAAGCGGGGTCGATCGTTCCGAGCAGCCCCGGCCGGCGGATGTAGCCGTGCACGAGGCACGCCTGCACGAGGTGCAAGAAGATGGCGACGGGGTCGAGCCACTCGGGGAGGAGCGGGTAGGCGCGGCCGCACTCGTGGATGTAACGAAGGACGATACAGCCCACGAAGCGTGCCAGCTGGTCGGTGCTCGTTGCCTCGTCGAAAAAGAGAACAGGCAGGAGGTCCTCGTTGCGGGGCAGCTCGGGGGCGTCGGCGCGGATGCTGAATCTGTCAGTGGCGCCCAAATTACGAAACTCACCCCTTGATCTTGACGATCAGGTCATCGATGCGTGCCCGCGAGCTCGGAGAGAGGAGAGCCGTTTTGATGCTCTCGACAAACGCCAGAGAGGGGCGATGCGAGTACATGGCGATAATCTCCTCAATCTTGGGCTCGGGGAGGGTGCCACGCCAGTCGTACCCGGTCACCTCGCCGTCGAGGAAGCCCCGCAGCTCGGCGAGGTCGGCGACAAGGCGGACACGTTCGCGCCCCGTGACAGACTGACGGCTGACAGACCCCGCGTGAAGAGCCGACATGGCGTTCATAAACGCCGCCAGCCCGCCGACGTCAAGGCCCGACTGGTGCATATACAGGGCAAGCTGATGGGTCATGGCGACCTCGTGGAGGCCACCACGCTTGGACATGTTGAACAAGGCCGGGACGACCTGCACATTGTCGACGGCGTGCAGCGCGGGTCCGTCAATGTTGAGCTGGTCGACCTTGTCGACCGATGCGTGCAGCGCGCAGACGCGACGCCAGAAGCGATGGAGCCGCTGGGCGTACGCCGGGATGGGCGAGGCGGGGTCGAGCATCGCGTCCGAGGGGTCGAACGCGGGGCCCGTGCCGTCCGCAAAGGCAGTGAGGCGTGCCTTAAAGCCATCCGCCTCGACAAAATTGAGGTCGAGGCAGATCGCGCGCAGGTCGCCGTCACCGAGCTGCACGTCAGCGTGTGCCACATACATCATTACTAACCTTGGCCACTGTGGCGCGGTCCTTCGACGCCGGCTTCCGCAGGCCGAAACGCTCGACGAGAGCGTCATCGCGGGCCTTGCACGACTTCACCTTGGCCGCCAGGGAAGGAAGGCGCCTGATGGCGGCCACGACCTTGGTCACCGCCGTGCCCAAAGTGGCGCACAGGTCACCTTCCTTTAGCTCGCCATTGCCGTCGTCGGACTCCTCGTCGTCTTCGTCGTCGGCCTCCGTGACGAACGGTGAGTCAAACACGACCGCATTGTCGTCCTCAAAGTCGTCGTCGTCATCGCTGCCAAAGTCGTCGTCGTCAGAGTCGCCAAGCTCGATGGCGGTCGTGGCATCGGCGCCAGACGGTCCGGCGACGGGGGAAGGCGAGGGTTTGGCCTTTTTGGCCCGGGGCTTGTCACTCGGGACCGCCTCCATCTTGCGCTTGGTAGCACCGGTGGATTTTGACGAGGACGGTGGCGTGGTGGCGACGGTGGAATACGATGAAGAGGAAGAGGACGATGGCGTGCGAGTGGTGGTCGGGGGAGTAGAGGTAGAAGAGGAAGCGCGGGTACTAGATGATACAGCCGTCTTGGGCGTAAAGTATCCAATGCTAAGTTGTTGCTGCCCTTTGGCAACCGCCTTCTTGGGGGGCATCGCGAGGAGAAAGTGGGATGAAGGATGGTGGGTGCTGCTCGGTGAGGATGAAGCTAGCCTGGGAGGTAGCGGAAGAGGTGATGGGGGTGAGGAAGGCGCGCAATACGGCGGTGAGGAGCAACTATGAGGCTACTGCTACTGTGGTACTGTTCTGCTGTTGACGAGCTAGACGTCTGGATCACGACTAAAGAGGATAGGTGATGACGAGTAAAGTAGTCAGAGCAGATTAACGAGGTTGGAGTTGAGAGGATAGAGAAGAAGAGAAGAAGAGAAGAGCAACAAGACGCGTCGCGTTCAGTCGGATCAGTATGGTCGCATTCAGAGCTACAGCTGGGTATTGCTCCTCCTACTGCTACTGCTGCCAGTCCGCCTCGACTACTCGACTATGCGACCACGCTCAGGACCAGAGGACCCCTCTCTCGATGGCGATCTCTTGCAGGGCTCACCACCACACAGCACGAAAACAATTCCCCCCCTCTCTCGTTCTCTCTGCTCTTGTACTGAAGAAAAAGGGTCCACGCCTGTCAGCTGTCAGTCAGACAACCAACCTGCTCGAGATCCACCAACACGTCCAAAGGGTCAACACCATTCCACCTCGCTTGCTGCGCCTGCTGCGCCTCCAGCCATTTATGCTACTACTACTACACGTCTAGAATCTCCATACATTGCATTGCTGCAAGCAAGCAGGCAATCATGCCCAGCAGCAGCTCCGAGTGTGACGATGAACATTACAGAACGAGTACGATCACGCCCTCCACAATAGAAAGACCTCCCAGCTTTGACCATTTGTTGCTTTTCCAGCATGCACGCTGGGGGCGTTGAAACTGCACGACGACGGTCAATGCAGTCCTATGTGCTGGTGAAAAAAATTCCTCACCCTTTGCTCCACTGCTCGGCGCGATCAGCAGTCGCGAGTCGGACGCGAATCTAGAGGTTACAGATCAACTAGACGTCGAGCGCCACATTTTCAACAGTGGTGGAGGTGGATGCGGGGGAGTAAGGTATTAGGATATTTCAATTAGGATTCTACCCTGCAGCAAGGAGATGCATTAGAAACTGCTAATGCATAATCCTAATCGATATTCCTCAGGCCGCGCCCGGGAGGTAGTCTAGATTTCTGAACAAAATCCCAGAATAGAATCCACCCGCCCAGCTGCAGACGCGTTCCCAAGCTTGGGTGAAACCCAAGAATCGATAAGCCACCCCCTGGCTGGGGAACATTTTATGACGTGTATATTTATTTTCTCCCAACTCGTGCAGCCAGGGAGCCAGCCGCGATTTTTGAATTTTAACCCAGATCTCAATTGACCTGCCCTGGCTGCGAGCCAGCCAAGCGTTACGTAACAAAAGTTGCAAAAGGAGGCGCCCCGGATTTTGGGTGAAACCCAGCGCAGCCAAAAGTGATTTCCCTCCAGCCCAAAATAGGGTCCTCCGGCCAGCCAGCAACCAGCCAGACCGCTCGGCGAGGCAACACTCGGACTTCATGCATGTAAGACGTACCCAGACGCCGCCAGCACCATACAAGACGTGCATGATTACCTCCCGGTGCATGCATTGTCGTCACCAGGATAACACTATACTGCCTCGAGGCCAATCAGCTCAGCTCTCGCTGCTCGCCCGGGACGTCATCAAGCCGCAATCGTGGGGTCCCCGGGGGGTGCTCGCCGTCTGCATTAGCTCTGCTCACCTCCAGAATGACTCTTCGGCCTGGCCTCTCACCTCCCAGCTCCCAGCTCCCAGGCTGGCCATCAGAGAGCCGCCACATCTTCTTCCACCTCACCTACCTCCCCTGTCCTAAATACGTAGCCATCTAAATAGCAACTGAAATGCCAAACTTCTCTGCTACCTCCCGGGGTCCCTGCAGACGTCAGCCACAATGACCTGCCAGTCGGATCGCCTCTCAGCACGGGGTATCTACTTCTGCCTGTCTGCCTGACGGTCCAACCCATTGCCTCTCCTCTCGCCTGTCAGCGTGACATCCCCGATCGCTCCCTTTTCTCTGTCAGCATGACAGCCCCATCACCACTGGCCTGTCAGCCGTGTAACCTGTCAGCCCGGCATCTCATTACCTCTGCTCTGCTATCAGCTGTCAGCATGAGACCCTCGCCCATCACATCTCACCTGTCAGCCAGACACCCTCGTCTATTACCTCTCGCTGCGCTCCTGACACCTCTCACCTGTCAGCCAGACACCCCAGCCTTTTACTTCGCACCTCCCGGCACGACAGCTATATTACCTCTCACCTGTCACCCTGCCTCTCACCTGTCACCCTGACATCCTGGCAATTACCTCTCACCTGTCATGGGTGACAGCTCAACCGCGTCCTGCTGGCCATTATATCACCTCTCACCTGTCAGGGGTGACAGCTCAACCGCGTCCAGCTGCCAGCTGGCCGCCACCACCGATCACGTGTCAGCCACATCACTTGTCAGCCACCCTCTACCACCACCCCGCCGCACTTCCTCCCCCGCAGTCCATCCTCTCTCCACCCCTCACGTCTCATCTATTTCTACAGCTCTTCACCTCTCGCTTGTTGCCATCACTCCCCACCTCTCATTCCCTGACTTCCCCCACTCGCACTCCATTCAATACCTGCTGCGCCTCGCACCATCGCCATCCTCCCCCCCATCACCTCCAGGGGCCCGCAGGGTCAAGAGTGAGCTCTCCCCCGCAGCCACGGCTGACCTCACCAGATGCTTCCTCCCATCTGACTCGTGACGACCTTGCGGGTCTCCCTCCTTGCCTCGCCGGCACCATTACCCGGCTCTCCTCAGGCTCTCGCACATCGTCCAGGTCCACCCGTGCTCGCTCGCCTTCGAGGCCGCCCTCCCTGTGCCACGACTACCACCTCAACGTCACTGGTACAAGTCTGTCTCCGGGTGGCCTCGCTGCACGCCACCCGCGGCCATCTCGACCTCGGCTTGTCCAGGCGGTGGGTTCAAGGCACTCCTCACTACCTTTGCCCATACCCCTGTACGCCCAGCGGGGCATCGGTTCTGGCGTCGCGTGTGTGCTGTACCCCCAGCGCCCCAGCGGGGCATCGGTTCTGTCGTCGCGTGTGTCCCACCAAGCGCCCCGGGTGTGCGCAGAGTCAGGACAAGTACTGGCGGAGCTGGCCATAAGAAAACCATCGGGGCACCGTGTGTAACGCTCACTACCGCACGTTGGACGGCCTCCACTGGCCGATAGCTCTCTCCTGCGGTGCACCCGCCGACCTCACTCAAGCTGTCCTCGCCTGCTTTGACGACGCTGGAGACCGATTGCTCCCGTCTAGTCGTGCGCGGTTTGTCACCGGACTCATATCCACCCCACACATCCCAGCAGTAGTCGGGCTACTGTCCGCGGATGATATTTGTACTAGTGTTTTGATATGCAAATGTACTCCTTTGACTATAGTAGTCAGGCTGCTGGTAAGGCTTGTTGGAGATGGTTGAAGACAGCTTGTAGTCGCGACGCACTGAACGAGGCACTCTCACCGCCACAAACCCAAAAAGCAACTGTAATCCATCACATTTATGACTTGTGTTCCAACGCGTCCATGGGCCGCATACTTCCTAGTCATCCCTAGATCTGTACAGCGCTCTGGAGTATAATACTCCCCATTAGCTTAGCTAAACTGATCTCCAATTGTCAGCAGAAGCCGCATTGCGTCCTATTCTGCACATAGATACACCAAAGATGCAAAATGATTACGTCATCAGCATGGTCTCATTTAGACCCAAGCCGTGACGCCCTCCACCCTGCACCCAAGCCGATCTACCGAATCGAATTGGCGTCAACACCTCCACAGTAACCCCAGCCCGCGCCAGGCAGGCCAGGCAGCCAAGCCCAGGACTGTATGGCACCAAGCCACGGGCACTACCACAGTAGTGACAGCTTCCACCACTCCTCGCGTCCCGCCCTCGTTTCTCAACCTCGATCCATCCCATCCCATTCCATTTCACTCATCCATCCATTGATACATCTGCATCATCCCGAGCATCCATCCGACGCGGGCCCACCTCCCACCCATTCCACCGACTCCTTGCATCCGCTCTTGTGCATTATTTCGCGAAAAATAAAATCATCGCGCTCATGCCGGGCAATCGGCGGACTACCCAGAATCCGGGGCGGGACGGCGCCGGCCCATCGCCGTCGACGAGCTCCAAGACAGTCTACGACACGCGCCGGCTGGACCACGATGGGATGGTGAACATGGGGTTTGAGTTTGATGGCAAAGGTTACATGTGAGTAAACCAGCACCGCGCGCGCTAACGGCATAAGATGCCCAGAGAACGAGCGATGCGATCGGTGTGCAAAGGGCAACCTTCCATGCGTCCTCAAAGCGCTCAAAATGCCCCGCGTGCCGCCCGGACAGACGCCTTATCTCGTTCGCCTGGCGTGCAAGGGGTGTCATGGATCGGGAAAAGGAGGATGCGACACACTCAACGTCCGGTACGCTGTCGACCCGCCGCTGCGCCGATTCAAGGACGGGAGCGCGGCCGTCGAAGCTGCGCCCCAGTACGAAGTCAAGCAGAACCACTGGAACGAACCACCGCGAGACACCACCACGGGCACGTCGTTCCCACCCGTGTTCAACCCGGCGGCGTGGACAACAGCGTCGTCCAGCAGCCATCACCTCCCCCAACAGATTTTTGACGCCCAGGCGCCGTATACCGTCCCACAGCAGAGCTTCGACACTGCCTCGTCTACAACATCACAGCAGCAGCAGTTTGGCTCCGCGCAGGGATTGTCTACGCCGCTGCCCAGCGAGCGGACGCCTCCACTTCAGTCGCCAGGCATGGCGCGCGGTCTCGCCGCGTTCCTTGCGCAGACGCGGACTGGCAGTCCGCACGGCGGGGTCAGCGGGCAGACCAACCACCACCACCACGGACGGCCAAGTCCTCTGGCGCACGTCGTAAATGGCATCCCCGAGCAAGGCCTGCCTCTGGATAGGCAGCAGCAGCTCAGCCAGCAGCAGCAGGCCCAGCAGCAGCAACAGCTCGTCCAACAACAACAGGCGCAACAGCAGCAACAACAACAGCAGCAGCAGCAACAAGCAGCGCAGCAGCAACAACAGCAGCACCACACCAATGGCACCCATGATGTTAATCTCACTTCCCGCGGCACGCGTCGCCAGGACCAGCTCGAACAGCCCACAGCATCCAAGCGGCAACGGCGCAACGACACCACCATGGACGCAGGACTCGCAAGATCGTCGTATGGAGTCCCCAACGGCGTATCGCTTCCGAACGGATCGGCGGTCGCGGCTATGAGCCAGGACACTACCCCCGCGCGAGACATTAACCGTCTCAATGCCGACGTATCCCGGTCCACGATCAAGATTGGTGTTCTCCGCGAGACGCTGCGCGGCCTCGTGGCCCAGATTGTGCATGTGGAGAGGGAGGGCATCCAGTCGTGCCGCCGGCTGCAGACGGCGCTGGCCGAGACCGCAACGGCGGGCAGCATTACCGAGGCCGAGCGTGTCCTGTTCCGCTCGACATTGCAGAATTTCGAAGAGCTGTGGAAGCCGACACAAGACGACGCGACAAATCAAGGACAATTAACCGACGAGGGGAGGCTCTGGCTGCAGAGAGGCGGTCTCCGGTAGCAGGCGGCAGACAAGGTCGAGGCGACAGTATTCACGTGTAGCATTGCTTGTACTTTTTCCTAATGAATCAGGTCGCGTGGAGCGGAGTGCGCGGAGGTGTAGTTGGATCGTGTAGCATCACCGTGTTTACTCTGAACGAGGCGGCTCTAGTCGCTCGCGGCAGACGCGCCGATGCCGCTTCCGGGCAATAGCCGAGCCATCTGAGACCGCACTAACCAACACGCGGGTGTCTTATCCATGTGTGGGCACCAGCGAACCAGAACCGCTCGACGACGGGCGTCGAACGAAGGTGTGTTCGGGTATGACTGATGGGTGTTCGCGACAGTTGCGTCATGCCGGCGATGCCCGCCGTCCTCCATCAGCTGCCCAATCCGCACGCACCTCGGCGCGTGTGGCACCCAAAGGAGGGCGAAATACGTTCAAAACCCTACCTTTAATTGGACCAAATCAGCAAAAATAACAAAAATCACCCCAAAATCACCCAAAAAGGTACAACAAAAAGGCAACGCTGGCAGCAAAAGATAACGCGCGCTCTCGCGCTCGTCGAGGTCCCACTGGGAATCGAACCCAGATTACAAGAACGAAGCGTGCTTCAGAATCTTATGTACTAACCGTTATACGATGGAACCAGTTATTCAGAACTGCATTGTCTGCACTGCGGCCGGCTGCGTACTGGCACTGTATGCGTTGCGTGCGTTGTAATGCGCTGAAAATGGTGCAGAAATGATGAGAAATGGCGAAGAAATCGTAGATATCACCACAACGGTGCTGCCACTCTGCCACTGAGGTGTGATCTGCGGGGGCACGGTCGGGCCTCGGGCGCAGAGACGTGTTACAACGATCAACACCGTATGTCGAAAGCGGAGGACGTGCGCCCCGCTCCATCGAGACCAGCTCGCCTTTCATGACGACGACTTCACTTATCAACAACCGTAACTCTCACAGGCATTGCACATAACCGCAGTAGACTCTGTCCATCCAGTCTTGCGAATGCTCTAATATACATGTACTACTATATCACAGATGTATCCGACCGCTGTGCGGTCACTTGGCCTCTTGCGCCTTTTCTTTCCCAGTCTTCCAGACCGGCACGTCCATGCAGTAGTCGCGACCGATCTAGAGTCAGCGCACACCTCTCTGCAAAACTCACCGCCTGCTGCTCGCCGTTCCACCCCGCGACAGTCTTCTTGCACTCGCCCTGCCAGTCGATCTCGGCGAGCTCGGCGTGCCGCCCCACGACGTCGGGCATGCGCATGTCGTCGGCTGAGCGTCAGTGCGGTCCCTGGCTGCCATAGCTGTTACTCACCAATGAAGCGCTCGAGCGGGGCGTCGACAGCCTTTTGGATTGCTACGGCGAGAGCGTCGGGGCTGCCGGCGTGCTGCATGTCAGTCGTCACACTCTCCACACTCTCCACACTCTCCACTCTCCACTCTACTCACAACATTGTACACATAAGGCGGGTTGAGATGCTTGAGCGCATCAGACTGGGTCTCCCACTTGTCGCGGTTCTCGGGGTCGGCCTTGTCCCAGCCGAGAATGCTGTGGGTGTTAGCTCAGGTCTGGAAACTTGCATGACGGCACGCACGGGTTCACAAACGGCACGCCGTAACACAGCGCCTGGTAGACGCTCGGCGAGTTGGCCGGGTGGCCAAGTCCCACCATCACCTTGCTGCGCGCAACATTCTCGCTCCAAGTGTCGAGCGACTGGCGGCCGATGGTCTGCAGACCCGGCTCGGCGAGACGGTCGCCCTCGTCCCCAGCCATGACCAGGAACGAAAACGCCTCCCCGTCCGAGACCGCCGGTGTAATCTTCTTCTCGACGTCCTTGAGGAGCCCAAAGAATTGATTCCTCTCCCGCTCAAAGTAGAGTTTGGCCGAACCGAGGATCGTCCCGACCTGCTTGCGCTGGTACGGGCGGTACGCGGGTTTCTGCTTGCACATGTTCTGCACCGAGTATCCGACATAGTGGCTCTCGCCGCGCGGGTGGCCCGGGTTGATTTTGGCGTAGTTTTCAGGCGCAAGCGTCCAGTACGCTCCGAGGGGGTTGGCCTGGCCGCCCCAGCCGCCCCAAAAGTGGAAGACGACCGACTTCCAGTACGGCACGCCCTCGGGAAAGTCGTCCGTCTGGATACACGCCTTGGTGCCCATCTGCCAGTCGCCAGTGTCGTTCTCGGCGGCCTCAATGTCGGCATAGTTGGTGCCGTTGCGGGCGATACACCGCTTGAGCGTCTCGGGCTCCCAGTACACGAGCTTGACCTTGTCGGACAGGCCTTGGTACAGGAACAGCGTGTCCATGGTGCTGAACGAGATGAGCGTCGTGTAGCCCGCAGCCTCGAAAGCGTCCAGGGTCGAGGACGCCCATATGCGCTCGTCGCTGTCAAGAGGTCTTTGGAGCGCACCGCCTACTGTTAGTAAAGTTATGCAGCTATTGCTCACCAAAGTGATGGCTGCCGAGGATAATGACCTTGTCCTGGTTGGGTCCGCAAGTGCCAAACGCCGTGCACGCCCGCAACCGCTCGAGGGCCTCAAAGTTGTGGGAACGCTGCTCGCGTCCGTATGAGCCCCTGTCTGTCAGCTGTGCACAGTCAACACTCCACACCACTCACCTCGCGGGGTACTCGTTCATCAGCGCCGTGCGGAACTTGCGGATACGCTCCGCGCCCTGCCGGCGGTCGAGCAGCGAGGTCGCCTTGCTCTTGATAAAGCTCATGTTCATGCTTGTGAGCGCGTACAGCGCGAGGCAGGCGAGCACGGCCGCCCAGACACGCTTCGAGCTGTTTTCGTTAGCCGCCGCCACCATCAGAAAACGTACCCCAGCCTGCGCATACCCCGCGCGCGCGTCGGCGAGACGCGCCCCAGTTCGACGTCGGCAAAGCCCATTGTTGTCTTGTCAAGTGAGTAAGTGTCAAGTGCTGACAGCAAAGGGGGATCGGTTCCAGTTCCCACAGATCCTTGTCGTTGTTATATACGTGTGCCTCTGCGACCCCAGTTTCCAAACATTGCGGCACAGAACCTAGTACCCCACCGCCCAGCCTTTACTGCCTCTGTACACACGACTGCGGACCGCCGTCGTCATGGTGTCAGAGTTTCCTTAAAGATAGGACACATGTCCGGCGCTAGCGCTCGGTTCGCGTCGCTGGTGTGCTCTGGCGGGAAACTCTGGAAACTTTGATGCTCGTCGAAAAAACCCATGCTCTGAAATTCCCCGTGCACGCAGAGATTATTTACGTATAGGTGCGACTCAAGAGGGCCACTAAACGAGCCCGTCAGCCCGCGAGCCCGCACGCCGCAAGCCCGCAAGCCCGAGGATGACGAGCCGAACACGCGTACATGCCAAAGAGGGTGAAACGCCAGAACCTCCAAGTCATCAGGGGTACACCCGCCAGGATGGTTTGGCCAATTCCTGGGTGCGGGATCGACGCCACGGCCGCAATGTCGTACTTGGGGGTCTGCGCGCTTCCCGAAGGCCCAAAGCATGTGATCAGGGGGAAGAGCGCAGTGGTGCTGCGGCAGTGAGCGCAGCATTACAGCTATGCACCATCCACAGGTGATTGGAGAGTGCATGGAACGAATGCATGTCTTCTAGCGGCGGAATGAGACCGAGGTCCTTGGATCGGCTTGTTTACCCTTATGGCTAGTTCGCAGTTCAGCGTTTCAGGCTTGAACTGTGTTGATCTTTTCGGTCAGTGCTCGATGCATTCCTCGACGGCTGGTTTGCATGATCGTTGGAGAGGGCTATGTTTGGGCCACCATGTCGGAGTAGCCAAAGCCATCGACAAAGGTATAACGGTGACGAGAAAGAAGATCATCGACGCAAAGTGGTTATAAAGGCCGAGACTGCAGAAGCTTTGGAGGCCGAGTTAGGCTTTGAGCTTGTCGAGTGGAGCAGGTGCGGGCGCACTTACCCTGGTCTTGCTAGTTAAAGTGATGGATGCGAGCGCTGGGATAAACAAGCTAGCGACGCTCAGCAAGAACAATGGACACGCGGATTCCGCGTGTGGCACAACCAGTGTGGCGTTTGTTGACACGGTGGCAGGGGCGTGTACACAAGCAGCTACTAGCTACTATCATTCGGTATTGAGACCCAGTGCAGCAATGTAAGAGTAGGTGCCGAGGCAGCCCGCTTCCCTTGACGATGCTTCCCAGCGAGGTTTGTAGAAATGTTCGGCACAGTCGAGTCAACATGGCGTCGGCCTCGTGGACGACAGCTGAGGCTCGTGTCCATTACCCCGCTTCCCACTGCCCATTCTCCGTCCTCAGATCCCATTATCTGTTTTCAGTCACCCTTATGCTTCCTTAGCAAACACACAGGCTATCGCTGTCGCAACACACTGCTATATTGGGGGGAATGGAACAGACAGTCGCGTATTCTCGACGCTTGGCGTGGCTGCCTCGGACTGTCGACGCCCGTACTTGTTCCCTTCTCCCCTCCTCCATCGTCCAGCCCCAGTTCGCTTTCGCAGAATCATGAATGCCTCGACACACCTCGCTCTGCCAGAGTGTCTCTATTGGGAAATGAGACAAGCAGGCCGTTGTCGTCTGTGTGGCGTCGCGTACCTCGAGGAGTGCCTCTCGCCTTGCCCGTGTCCATGGACAGGCGCTCACCCCCGCGCTCTCCTGGCCTTTTTCCATTTTCTTATGCCATTTTCCTGTAACTCTGAGACATGAGACACACAGATGGCATACACGATGCGAGACGAAATGCGAGTTGCTGCGAATCACAATTGGAACGAGTATATAAGCTCCTGTCTGGGGTCGTGTCCGCTGTTCTCGACTGCTCCAAGCTTGATTCGAATGGCGTACTGGATCTACGACGAGACTGCGCCTGCCATGGCGACGTCTTCTGGACTTGATCGCCGCTCGGACGAGGACGACGACGGGGCCGCCAACGCCTCTAGTGCCTCTGGTGCCTCTAATAACGCCACTGAAGACAAGCATCACAACAACATCTCCAACCACACTCGCTCGGTCGACACTCGCTCCTCCAACGACACTGACAATGTGAGCGACTCGCGCTCGGTCAACACGATCTCAAACGCCACCAGCGACCTCCAAGACTCCAACGTCCCCAACGACTCTAGCGACACAAACACCCGGCACGTCTCAGACCACACCTCCGAGGCCAAGCCCCCCACCACCCCCGAGAAGCGCAAAACACCCACCCCGCTCTCGCCCCGTATCTACGGCACCGTCGTCCCTCCTCGCCCCAACGCCCCCCCTCGCCCCCTGTAAGCCGCCCAACGGACGCGCTGACAAAAGGTCGTACACGTACGCCCAGATCGTCGCGCTGCGCAAGACATACTGCGACGACCTGGCCGGCGCGCACCTGCGCCGCGACCGCGCGCACGCGCAGGCGGACGCGAACGTCCACCTGGCGACAAAGCTGGAACAGCAGCTCGAGGCGATGCGCGCCTCGGCGTGCGAGGTCGCCGCCGCAGAGGCCGGGCTGCGCTTCGCCCGCTCGGAGGCCGAGTACGAGGACGCCATTGCCGCCAACAACCAGCGGCTTATTGACGATCTCCACCGCTGGATCGGGTGGCTGCAGGAGATCATCGACGAGTGGCAGTGGGAGGACAGGCGGGTGGTCAAGCATATGTTGTTCTGGCTCCCTGAGGGGGCGCAGTAGTTGAACCGAGCTTGAACGTTGTAGTATCCTATGTCACTGTCATGTAGTTGACGTTCGTGTGGTCAAGCACAAGTGTTGACACGAGCTCCATCTGCACGGCAGACTTCTCATTCACGCCATGGCACATCCGCATTCACGATTGTCTCACCACGAGCAGAATGACGCATATTAGCGCACAAACGAAGATGAGGCTGTTCGTGTCCTCCACAGTCAGCACTCCCATCCACCGCGTCAGTACAACTTTCTGCACCTGCAACTGCAACACAGCTACTGGGCGATGTGGATGAATCTCATGAGGAAAGGTACCCGCTATACGACAGGAACGAGCTTACTCGTCGTCCTCCTCGTCCTCCTCCTCCTCGTCATCCTCCTCCTCCTCGTCGTCCTCCTCGTCACGCTGAGCCTCAAGGACAGCGGTGGCGATACGGTCAAGGTCACGCATGCCGTCCTGCGAGATCTTGCGGCCACCGTCGGGGTGGGCCTCAAGGACACCGATCTTCTCGAGCGACTGAACAACGTTGCGCTCGACACCGGTGGCGGAATCACGGTGGTGGCCGGGGCGGACACCACGGCGGTGCTTGGTGCCGTGGAGCTTGGCGAGGGCGCCAACACCGACGTGCTTGCGGAGGTAGATGTGACGGGCGACGGCGGCTGCAATGTTAGTTTTTCTGTTTGTGATCCATGGCGCGGGCGCGTGTGGGTTGAAGGTTTTCGGGACATTTGGCGATGGTTTTGCCTCCACGTTGGGTGCAGTGGAGAACACGTCCAAAAATCCAATCCCACACGCGTCCTTGTGTCGCAACTCACCGGCGCGGACGTAGTACCAGTCGGGGTCGTAGGGAGCGAGCTCCTTCTGGGCACCGGTCTTGACGACGTCGACCCAGTTGGGGATCTCGAGCTTACCCGAGCGCTTAAGGTGGGCCGAGTAGGCCTTGATGAAGTCCTCGGCGCTGTATGGGAAATGTCGAAAAGGGGGGAATTATCGACATGGTGGCGAGGGGGATAACAAAGCGCGCGCAACAGATCGGTGGACGTTCGAGAAGGACACTAGGTCAGCACGGGTCCACAGGCTTGTCGTGTTCGAGACGATTTTCGACGTTCCGCGAGAGAGACAGAATCCACCCATCCAGCAGCCTTCCGCCCTTCCAACCCCACTCCTTCACGCGCATCCAGCCCTCCGACGACATCCACTCCTCCGCGCCCGCCGTCGTTTCCCTCTCCGCGCTCAATCCCTCTCCTAGCCCAACATTTCCTCCCCCCGTCTCTCTCGTCCCTCGCGGATTCTGTCGGGTCTCTCTCGCGGTCGAAAATCGTCCTCGGGTCGGTTTAAACGTACGAGATGTCACGAACGCCAGGCATTTTTGGGCTGATTAATGTCAATAACGATGCTTGGAGTGGCCGCAACGATGTTACTAACAGTTTTCTAGGTCTTGCGGGGCAGCGGTGACGGCGAGACGAGCAACTCGATGTGGAGCGACTGGGCAGTCTGGGCAGGCAGCGTCCAGGCGCAGGAGGGCCTTGCCAATGGGCGGTCAAAATGGGCGCAGGAAAGGGTTACGTAAAGGGATGTCGGTGATAAAACTTTCGCCGACGGTTTCGGTATTTCGTCGAGGTGTCCTTGTGGCAACTGAAGTCAGGGCACCGTGGGAGACTTTTGGTGTGCATACCGTGGGAAAGCCACAATATTTCAAGTCCAGGTTTGTTGTGACGTCTGTAAAGTCGAGATGTGCTCCAGTCGAGCATCTTGATACTAGTTGCGCTGACACCTGCAACAACAACAACATGTGGGTGCATAGTCGCAACACGAGCTGACATCAGGTCGCGTCTCATCTTCCTCAACCTGCCCCCGAATCTCACGCCGGAGAGCTTCAAGTCCAAGCTCACCGAGCCCAAGACTCTCGCCTCGACGGTCGTCACCGACACAAGGCTTGTCCCGAAGCGCCGCTTCGCGTTCGTCGGATACAAGACCGAGGAGGAGGCCAAGAAAGTCCAAGACTGGTTCAACGGAAGCTTTGCCTTTGGCGGCGGCAAGGTCAAGGTCGACTTTGTCCGCGATGACGTGAGTGCAGCGCGTGAGACTGCCGCTAACAGCAGCCTCTCGCTCCCAAGCCTTCCAAGCGCGCAAAGACCGAGAAGAGCGATGCCGAGAACAAGAAGGACGACGAGCCCAAGGCGGGCCCCTCGCGCGGCAGCAAACAGCTCAAGGAGTTTATGGACGTCATGAAGGGTGTCGACGCCATGGCGCCTGCCAACGGAGCGGCCGTGCCGGGCGACGCTGGATGGGTGGCGGAGGGCACCAAGGCCGCTGCCAAGGCTAGCAAGAAGGGCAAGGAGAAGGCTGTCGAGGAGGAGTCTGACGAGGAGGAGGAGGCTGGACCAGAGGACGACGACGACGCCGCATGGCTCGCTCGCCGCCAGAAGGCGACACTGGAAGCGGACGAGGACATGGATGAGGACGAGTCGGTGAGTTGTGAGCGCTTCGACGTGAGACTAACTTTCAGTCGGCTGCACCAAAGGTCGACGCCGAGTCTGCTCTCATTCTCTCTACTGGACGACTGTTTGTGCGAAACCTGGCGTTCGTCGCCACCGCAGAGGACTTGTCGGCGCACTTTGGAACATTCGGACCGATTGTTGACGTCCACATGCCGGTATCGCCAAAGACCGGCGAGCCGCTCGGCACGGCATTCATTCTCTTCCGCAACCCCGAGGACGCTCTCTCTGCCAGCAAATCTCTCGACAAGACTACCTTCCAGGGCCGTCTGCTCCACGTCCTGCCCGGCCGCGCACGCCCTGGCCAGGAGACCAACTCGGACACCAAGGGCGTCACAGACGGCAAGGTGCTCGGCAAGGCCATCGAGGCACGAGGAGAGGTCAAGAGCAAGGTCGACGAGAAGCGCAAGGCTGAGGGTGCGCGTGGTGTCAACTGGGCCACAATGTACATGAACGTGAGTGGAGTCGCGTGAGATTGAGCTGACCTTTCAGAGCGACGCCGTTGCTGCCTCTGTTGCCGACCGCATGGGCGTGTCCAAGGCCGATCTTCTCAACGGCTCCGACGATGACAGCGGAGTCAGCCCCGCTGTCAAGCTTGCGCTCGCTGAGACTCACGTCATCGCCGAGACCAAGGCGTACTTTGAGAAGGAGGGTATTGTTATCGAGGCGCTCCAGCCCAAGGTCGCCCGGTCCCAGACCATCATTCTCGTCAAGAACATTCCCTTTGGCACCACCATCCAGGGCCTGCAGGACCTGTTCTCTCCACACGGTGATCTGAAGAAGGTTCTCCTTCCCCCTGCTGGAACCATCGGTGTTGTCGAGTTTGCCAACGCCATGGACGCCGGCCGCGCATTCCGTGCACTGTCCTACCGCCGACTCGGCAACGCTGTTCTCTACCTTGAGAAGGGCCCTAAGGGCATGTTCAAGGACCCCGACTCGATCTCCACCCCGGCATCCAAGGAGGCCGACGAACGCGCGCGTCTTGCCGACAAGGTCGCCGAGGCCGAGGCTGCCGCCCAGCTCCGCGACCAGCCTGCCGAGACCGACGAGGCTGGATCTACTCTCTTCCTCAAGAACCTCGCGTGGGCTACCACCACCGAGCGCCTGTCGTCTGTCCTCTCGGCCCTTCCCGGCTTCTCGTTTGCCCGCGTGCAGACCAAGGTCGACCCGAAGCGTCCCGGCCAGCGTCTCTCGATGGGTTTCGGTTTCGTCGGTTTCAAGACCCAGAAGGAGGCGCAGAAGGCCCTCGGCGGTCTCCAGGGCTTCGAGGTCGACGGCCACGCGCTCGACGTCAAGTTTGCCCAGCGCGGTGTCGAGGAGGACAAGAAGCAGGACAAAAAGTCCAAGGCCAAGGACGAGATGGCGGGCAAGACCAAGACCACCAAGCTGCTTGTCAAAAACTTGCCGTTCGAGGCGACCAAGAACGACGTCCGCGCCCTCTTCTCCACGTACGGAACACTCAAGTCGCTCCGTGTGCCCCGCAAGGCCACATTGTCGTCTACTGGAGCCGCCGCGTCGCGTGGTTTCGCCTTCCTCGAGTTTACCACACATGCCGAGGCGCAGCGCGCCATGGACGCCCTCAAGCACACCCATTTGCTCGGTCGCCACCTGGTCACCGAGTGGGCCAACGACGAGGACAGCGTCGATGTCGACGCTCTCCGCGAAAAGGTCAGCCGCGACGCCCGCCTGGGCGATGTGGGTGGCCGCAAGCGCAAGCTTGATCTCACCGGAAAGGGGGATGTGGACGAGAACGACGGTCTCGAGATGTAGAGGAGCGGGGTATCATAGATTTTGTCAGTGTATGCATCTTTCATGGTCGTGTCCGAGCTCGGTACTGGTTGCTGCATTATAATAACTAGTCTACATTAATGGCGTTGTCCGTCGCCACATGATGATTAAGGGGAGAGAAACATATGCCTATCGGAGATGAGGTCTAGGCTGCCCAAGCGATGCTCGTGTGGGGTGTGTGGGGCTGGGGCGCATATATTATTATTCTACACATTCAGGATACACGCCAGGTTGTTATTACCACTGCTTGGGGTGCTCGGGGTCCATCGCATCTTCAATCTAAAACGTCAGCGGCGGTGCGAGCAAGACAAGAAAAAAAGCACTGACCATCTCACGGACACACTCGGCCTGGGACGGGTCGAGCTCAATCGAGCTCTGAATGCTGTCAAACGGCGAGCCGAGGTAGTTGCTGTCGGGCGAGCCGGCGGGGGTCACGAAACTCGAGCGCGGCACGACGTCCGTGTCGATCGCCGCGAGCTCCACGGGGGCGGGGCGGCCAGGCGGGGGAGGGAGCATGGGCGTGTGGAGCAGGTCGATAAAGGTCTGGTGAGCCCGCGCGAAGAAGGACTGCTTTGGTGGCAGCATTGTTTTCAGAGTCTAAAGAGTGTAGGGGCGCACGCCGGAGAGATAGTCGCGAGCGGGTGTGCTGTGCGTGTGTGGGAAAAGGAGAACCGTGGAGGGGAGACAGACGAGTGAAGAGTAAACGTCAAAGAGTGAGGAGTGAGAGTGTGTGAGTGAGTGAGTGGGTCCGAGAGTCGTCAGCAGTAAAGACGTCCGATTCCGAGATGAGAGATCCGCCGCTGTCCGCTGGGATACCGTACAAGATGTCATCACTTGTTATTATTATCGCTGCCCCGCGTCCCGCCGGCTGCTTTGTAAACAGAGTTAGGTCGGTCAGGCCTTGGGAGTCTTGGAGCGTTATGGCGTTATAGAAACTCTATTACGTGCAGGTATTCAGTGCAGGTGGCCAATGCTGAAAAATCTGACGCGGATGGGATCCCGCTCTACTACCAACAACCAACATCCCACCTGGATTCAGAGTCTCTGCTGATCTGCAGTGGTGGTGCCTTGTTTGTGGTGGTGGTGCCTTTGTCGCTTCACGCTCTCAAGCTTGGCACAGTGCACGCGCGTGACGTCATTACAGTTCTGTTCAGCTGCACAAATTCCCTAATACGGACTTTCAGTACGGTTGTTGTTGAATTTTCTTTACATTCAAATAATCCCGTTGGAGCATAACAACCGGGCTATTACAAAACTGTCCTAATTGGGGCGATACCGTGGACATTGATAGCGTTTACATAATACAGTCGCGTCTGTGCGTGAGCTTCCGTTGGACCATCTCCGTTGATCCGCAGAGATCTGCGACGGAGAAGACGGTGGCGGTGGTGACAAGGTTGATCTGATCGCTCCGAGCTCCGCTGGATCAGCCTCAGAGTAGCTCCGATAGCTATGCACGCTTCTTGGATCTTGGGCTTCACTGCCCACATAGACACCGCACTGTAAAGCGCGTCGTTGGTTCGACTACCGCGGAACCAAAAGTACGGGCCGCCTGGGTCAGGCGATGCTTCCCGCTGGTATCGGCATGCAGAGCCAACCAGGACAGCCAGGACGTGTTCCAGATCAATAAACCAGGCATCCCAGCTTGGCACATCCGATCCGGCGTACCAGGCGCCGCAGGACCACAGGACCACAGGAGCCACACGAGTGGCTGTCGTCGTGTCAGACGACGGGTTCAATGGATAGTCTAGACATTCAGTTATAATACGAACCTCTATTTCCATCTCGGGTGTTCTTGTGCTTGTGCTCTCTCTTGCTCACCATCCATCATGCTCACCAGACTATCCCGCACATCACTGGCAGTGATCGCGCTGGGCGCGACGCTTGCGGTAGCCCACAGGTCATTTGCATCGGGCGATCACAAAGTGAGTGTGCGCTGTCAACGTGAGCGAGTATGGTGCCCCATGCTCCAAAACACAAATCTGGATTTCGCCCAATTGCGTCTGGTGGCCTCCACATTTGTCGGCGTGGCTAGGCGCAACACCCATCTGCGAGCACCAACCTTCGTCGCTAACGCTCTCAACTCTTCAGGCTCACCAGGCTCATTTCGCATCTCATCACCATCACGGCGACCACACTCACTCTCACTCTCATTCTCATCACCACTCTCATTCCGGCGGCATGAAGGAGTTCTTCGAGTTTCTGTTCCCTTTCAAAAGCCCAGCATGGAACGCCAGTGAGTAGTGACGGCGAGAACAACAACAGCCTCGACCTGCGGCCATGCACACGACCCATGACTAACCCCACAGTCCTGGGCACGTTCTACATCTCGTCGATCCCCAACTTTATCCTGTTGGCGGTCCCGGCCAACCTTGAGCCCTCGTCGCTCAACACCATGATCGCGTTCGCGACTGGTGGTCTTCTTGGCGATGTCTTCCTCCACCTTGTTCCTCACGCGTTCTTCGGCGAGGCCGGCCACGATGGAAACCACACCATGGTCGTCGACGAGCAGCGGAATATCGTCATCGGGTGAGTTGTTGGTCACCCAATTCTTGCTAACTCTCAGTGGCGCCATCTTCCTCGGTTTCGCGGCCTTCTTTGTTCTCGACAAGTCTATGCGCGTGCTTAATGCCAACGCCGGCAACGAGGGCGGTGGCCACAGCCACTCTCACGGACACGGTCACTCGCACGGTCACTCGCACGGCGCGTCTACTGCTGTTTCCAAGTCCGAGGGCGAGCTCCGCAAGCGCAAGGGCGGCGATGACAAGGAGGTCGATGTCAAGGAGGACAAGGACGAGAAGAAGGAGGTCAACCCCTCGCTCCGTCTCTCTGCCTACCTCAACCTCTTTGGAGACTTTACCCACAACATCACCGATGGTCTCGCCATGGCGGCCAGCTTCTACTCGAGCCCCGCTCTCGGTGCCGTCACGACCATTGCCACCTTCTGTCACGAGATCCCTCACGAGGTGAGCTGCATCGCCTTCAGAAAGCTCACACACAGGTTGCCGACTATTCGATCCTGATCAAGTCGGGCTTCACCAAGTCGCAGGCCATGGGTTCGCAGTTCTTCACCGCGGTTGGCGCGTTCGTCGGCACTTTTATCGGTATCTGGATTGCTGAGACCACTGGCGCCGGTGACCACTCTGTCGTCATCAAGGCTGGCGAGGGCATCTTTGGCACCTCGGTCGGCGGCGGTGAGCTCGTCATCCCTATGACTGCTGGCGGTAAGTTCCACATCTATTTATGTAACCTGACACACAAAGGCTTCCTCTACATTGCGAGCGTCAGTGTTATTCCCGACCTCCTCGAGGAGTCCAGAAGCGCGCGCCAGGCACTCAAGGAAGTGAGTAATTACGACCATCCCTGGGTGTGCCCTTTGCTGACAACCTTCCCAGTACGCGGCCATGGCTTTCGGAGTCTTCTGCATGGTGAGCCCAGACACAGCCAGCACTGCTAACCACCTCAGGCTGTCATTGCTTGGAACGAGTAAACCCACCCAGGCTGGCATACAACAAGTCCATATCTCAATCCTTGCATACCCCGATCTTGAACCACTCTCTTCTGCGCACAAGGCTCATCTAGAGCGATACTACTAACAGCTGACGCTACTGAACGTTAGCCGGCTCTAGACGAAAAGCTCGCCATACTCGGTCATTGGGTTCAGTCACGAGGAACACTGACTATATGCCCTGGTGGTGAAGAGCCACATGTCGTCACCAAGCAATCTAGGTTCAGGGACAATGTGCCGAAGTGACCTTGTCCTGGGTCAGAAAGGTCAAGAATCTGCTGCGGAGCACGGAGGGAACATGTGCCCCTCCCTCTGTGCTGTGCGGAACCTGGGGCGGAGTGACAGAGGTGTGAGCCTGCTTGGACCAGAGCCATACAGCTTATAGGTCGCTCATCCTCAAGGACTTTTTGCTCCCATACTGGTAAGATAGCATCCCACGCTTGCCAGACCTCATGATGTTCAAGAAGTCTAAACTTACCGGATGGGGCAATTGAACAAGTCGAGTTGATTAATGTGAGGGAATGAAGGAATAGAGGAATCAGAGGAGGCTCGGAGGCTGGCTCAGGCACAGTCCTCTTTGCTTTCAGGTGCACTTTCTTCGCCGAATGCGACAATGATGGCACCCGGCACAACTAAGTAGTCACACAAATGCCAGAGCAAGTTTGGCTATAGGCTCTGGAGCTGAATAGCTGGAGGGTCCTGTGATCATTTCAAGTCTGCCTAGCTCTGAGTTACTAGCAGTCTCGACTGGCTCGGCTGTGTCTCTGCCTCTTTCTCATCATCCCTTCTGTCATTAATCTCCTTTTTTTCGCTTTTCCGTATTTTCGTGTTATTTTCTTGCCATCGACCCAAACTTATACATTGGCCACCACCTTGTCATCTTCATCCTACAAACGACACCCGACTTTGACATCGCCTACATGAGCGATCAGCACTCTGCGACCTTTACCTGGGGCGCAGGTCCCAGCACGGTGAGTAGTCGTACCTTTTGTTCCGCCGCATCTCGTCGGTCGGATCGCCAGACGTCATCCTGGCGAGACCTTCCGGACCGACTTTTCGCAATGGAGCTACGAGGTTGCATGACATCCATCCATCCATGCGATGGATGGCCACCTGTCTGTTCCTCGGACGCGTCGATGATGCCGCGATTACGCAAAAACTACACAATAGACATAAAATGCTGACCCAGCTTTTTTATTTTTCTCTCACGTCCCTCTTCCGGAAATCACCTCAATTGCCCACTCTAGGTCTGCGTCGCCGGAAGCTTCAACGACTGGTCCGACACCGCCACCCCGCTCAAGAAGCTCCCCAACGGCAGCTTCTCCGGCTCGGTCCCCGTCCCCTACGGCGAGAAGCAGGCGTTCAAGTATGTCGTCGACGGCGAGTGGAAGGTTCGCGAGGACGAGCCCAAGGAGTGGGGTAAGTGGCTTTGATCATCTTATCGGCCCGCAATCGCTGACATCCACAGACGAGGCTGGTAACATGAACAATGTAGGTATCCTGGGAGGCATGTGTGATCGCACGGTGGTGCAGTGCGGTCACCAGGAATGATATCAAAGACCCTCCCATCAAGTCCGTGCTGACCACCAGGTCTACATTGCCCCGGACCACGGCAGCACTGCCATCGGCAACCAGGCTCCTGCCACCCCCACCTCGCCCCTCACCCAGACCTCCCAGCTCCAGGACGCCAAGTCTGCCACTGATGCGACTTCGCCCGGTCTTTCTGCCACCAGCGGCGCTCCCAGCGCCGCCGCCGCCTCGGACAACTTTGCCGCCCAGACGGACGCCCCTAAGGCTACTGGCGGCATCTCGGGCACCACTGCCGCGCTTGGCGCTGCCGGTGCCGGTGCCGGTGTTGCCGGTATTGCTGCCGCGCTCTTTGCTGCCCGCGAGAAGGGCGACACTGCGGGTGCCACTAGCGTGAGTCTGGCGATCCATGATCGACGCCAAACACGCATGTGCTGATGTTAGATCCTCGAGGAGGCCAAGGCCAAGGGCATCGATGTTTCCTCGATCCCCAACCTCCCCTCCACTGGCAACTTCAACGCCGAGTCTCTCAACCCCAACACCGACTCGCTTACCGGCGCTTCCACTGGCCTCTCCCAGAACGAGCAGACTGTTGGCAGCATGACTGACAACGTTACCTCTGCCAGTGAGTCACTGTATGTGGAAATAGCTGACGATCAAGCTGGCGACTCTGCCCCCTCTGCCGCTACTCTCAACGCGACTTCGGGCACTGAGACCGACTCCTTCGCGGCCCAGGGCTTCGCTTCCGGCGCTGCCCCCACTGACGCTTCTGCGCTCAACGCCGACGGCGCCACTTCTCTCGCTCCCGTGACCGACCTCCCCAAGTCCGAGTCCGAGGTCGTCAACGCCCCTGGTGGAGCCAAGGGCATGTCGACTGGCGCTATGGCTGGTGTCGCCGGTGCTGGCGCTGGCCTCGCTGGCCTCGCCGCCGCCGCTGGCCTCAGCGAGCACAGGAACGCCGACGCCTCCAATGTTACCCAGGACGCGTCTGGTCAGCTTAGCGGCACCCTCACTGGTCTCAACGACAAGACTGGCGAGTACGGCAGCGCTGCTACCGGCGCCTTTGACGGTGCCTCCAAGGACGCTACTAGCGCCATTGGCGGCTTCCAGAACCAGGCCAACACTGCGGTCAACAACTTCTCGAACACTACCACCGGCCCGCTCAACGACACCGACGCCGCGGCCAACAACGTCATCCGCGACATCTCCTCGAACGCCCCCGGTGGTGCCCTTGCCGGTACCCTCGGCGAGACCGACCAGGCCACTGGTGCTCTCTCCAACCTCTCCAACCAGGCTGGTGGTGCTTTCGGTGACGCCTCTACCCAGGACACTGGCGCTTTCGACTCTGCCAAGGGCGTCTCTGACAAGTCCTTTGGCGGTGCTGCTGCCGCTGGTGGTGCTGCCCTCGCCGCTGGCGGCATCTCCGCCGCCGCCCTCTCCGGCAGGAACGACGGCACCGACGTCTCTACCGACAAGGCTGTCGACGCTTCGGTTGACACCCCCTCGCTCCCCGGCACCCGCGCCAGCGAGGACACTCAGATCTTCGGCTCCGAGAAGCCCGTCACTGGCTCTTCGACCATTCCCGCCGCGGACATCTCCGCTGCCTCGCTTCCCGGTGTCAACAACTCCGACATTCCTAAGCACGAGGACTTTACCGCCCAGATCCCCGGCTCCGACAACACCACTGTCGACTCTGGTGTCCAGACCAAGAACTTTGCTACCGGTGCTACCACCGACAGCCAGTTCGAGGGCCAGAGCCTCACTGACGCCATCCGTGGTATCCCCACCTCCACCACCGACTCGGGCAGCAAGCTCTCGGGTGGTGCCATCGCCGGCGTTGGCGCTGTCGGTGCCGGCGCTCTTGCCACCGGTGCCCTTGCTACTGGCGCCTTTGGCAAGTCTTCGGACACTACTACCGGCACCTTTGACGAGGCCAAGACTGGCGACTTCTCGAACGTGTCGTCGGATGTCAACGATTTCAAGTCCACAGGCACTGACGCTGTCGGCAATGCCTCGAACACCGCCACTGGCGCGTTCAACTCGACCTCGGACCACGTTTCCGGCGCCGCTACCGGTGCCGTCGACTCGGCCCGCTCGCTCAACCCCGGAGCTTCGTCGTTCGTCCCCGGTGGCATCTCGAGCTTTGCCGCTTCGGCCAACGCTGCCACCCCCGACGCGTCGCTTGGTGACGCCAAGCTCTCGGGTGTCGACTCGTCGCTCCCCTCGGTCGACGCTCCTACCTTCGACGCGTCGGCTCCCTCGTTCGACGCCCCCAAGACCGACGCTTCGGCTCTCAACGCCCCCAACTTTGAGGGTGCTCGCTCGCCCGATGCATCGGCCCTTGCTTTCGATGGCCCCAAGCTTGACAGCTCGCTTCCCTCGACTGGCGCCGATGTTCCCTCCTTTGACGCCCCCAAGGTTGAGGGCCTGAACGCTTCGGCTGCCGGCGTTGACGATTCCGTCCCCTCTTTCGACGGCCCCAAGCTTGACGGCTCCGAGTTCACTGCTCCCTCGGCTGACACCAACGCTCTCAACGCTTCGGCTCCTTCTGCTGATGTCTCCGCCCCCGGAGTTGACGCCAAGGACAACAAGGGTCTCTCCGCTGGCGCCATTGGCGGCATTGCCGGTGCTGGTGCCGCTGTCACCGGTCTTGGTGCCTTTGCCGCCAGCAAGCTCAAGTCTGGCGACGCTTCGGCCGACGCTCCCAAGACCGCCGGCCTCGGCGACAAGGTTGGTTCGTTCACCTCGAACACCACCTCCACTGTCAACAACGGCATCACCTCTGCCACCGGTACCGCCACCGGCGCCGTCGACTCGGGCAAGACCTTTGCCGACGACAACATCGCCAAGATCCCCACTTCGGGCCCTCTTGGTTCGGTCGGCACCTTTGCCAAGGACTCGTCGGACAAGGCCACCGGCGCCGCGTCGGGAGCCGTCACCACTGCCTCGACCACCGCGACCGACTCGGCTACCAAGGCCCAGAACCTCGTTTCCGGCACCGGCAAGGGTGTCCCGAGCTCGTTTGACTCTAGCAAGGCCAGCCCCAAGATGGGCTTCGGCCGCCGTCTCTCGGGCGCCTTCAAGGGCCTCGGCAAGAAGAAGGACGAGACTGCTCTGGCTGGTGCTGGTGCCGTTGGTGCCGGTGCTGCCGTTGCTGGTGGCGCTGCCGCTGCCTCGCACTCGCAGTCGCAGTCGGAGCCGGTCGTCGACATCCCCGCCGACACCCCCACTGCCTCGGCCGTCGAGACCTCCACCCCTGTTGTTGACACCACCTCGACTTCGTTCAACGAGGTGCCCAAGCTCGACACGCCCAACATCTCCGCCTCTCCCTTCCAGGTCAGGACTCCTGACGTCCAGACCCCCGTCCTCGACGACAAGGCTCCCGTCTTCTCGACCCCTGTTGTTGACGCCAAGGCTTCTGAGCTTGACGCTTCGGCCCCTACTTTCGAGACCAAGACTCCAACTGTTGACGCCTCCACCCCCGATGTCAACGCTCCTTCCACCATCACCGCCGTCAAGACCCCCGAGACCTCGGCTGTTGACTCGCTGCCCTTCGACGGCTCGGCCCCTGCTGTTGACGCCTCCACCCCTGTCATCGATGCTCCCTCCACCATCACCGCCGTCAAGACCCCTACTGCTGACGCTTCGACTCCTTCCGTCGAGACTGGCAAGGTCTCTGGCCTCCCCGGCTCCGCTGCTGCTGCCGGTGCCGGTGCCGCTGGTCTCGCTGCTGTCGGTGGCGCTGCCGCTGTCGCCTCGGACTTTGGCTCGAAGAGCGTCTCGGCTGGCACGGACACTGCCACCTTTGGCAAGAACTCGATCTCGTCGGGCATCAACTTCAGCAAGGACATTGGCAAGGAGTCGTTCGCCTCGGGCCTCACCTTTGGCAAGGACTCTGAGGGCAAGGCGACTGGTGGCGAGACCGTTGGCACTGCTGGCAGCGCCACTGAGAACACCGCTTCGTCGGCTACCAACGTTGGCAAGGACGCTGTCTCCACCACCGACGCTACCGCCAAGACTACCGGGTCTGCCGGCGAGAACTTTGCCAACGACACATCCAACGCCTTTGGCCTCAACGCGTCCAACACTGCTACCCCCGAGCCGTCCAAGATTATCGCTACTCCCGCCGCGTCTGCGCCCGTCACCCCGTCCAAGCCCGCCGCCTCGGCTACCGCGCCCACGACGCCCAGCGTGCCCGAGCCGTCGACTGCCGGTGACTCTATGCGCGTCAAGAAGAAGAAGTCGAGCTTCTTTGCCAAGATCAAGCAGGTCTTCAAGCACAAGAACTAAGCCCGGCCTCGTGTCACTTGTCCTCCCTGTCTCCTGAACACTTTCTCTATATACTCCAACACTAAACAGAATCAGAATCAAGAACAGTCTTCGTCCTGTGTTACCAGTACCCGAGTAATACGAGTAATATGCGGCCTGCTGCCCTCGTGGCTGGCCTTTCCTTCTCTCTATATACTCCTTTTTTCTTCGCCCGTTTGTCTATACGCACACTATTGCCTGTGGCAACGTCTTAATAGCTTGGATGCAGATACATGATACTCCGCTGAAGGGCGGGTGCAGGAAGTTGCAGCTAGCGAGGAGTTGGTGTGTAGAGCAACATCAAAATTGAGGAAACACCATTGGAATGATCACACATGTCACATCTCGAGTTACAGTTTCTACTCTACATCACCATCTCTTGCTCGCAATGAATGATCTTACGCATCCCCTCTGACTACTCCAGCCCCACTACTCTCCAGGCTCCTCGGTGCGCCGCTTAAACACAGCCTTGACGCCCACCTCGCCCATGGGCGACGCGCTCCGGCTCGCCCCGCCCTTGACGCGCTTGACGGACGGGTACTCTCCGCCGGGGGGCACGCTCCTCTTGGGCGTGCCGGGCTGGGCGCGGTTGGGCTGGAGCGTAAAGCCGGGGGTGCGCGCGGACCCCGCGGGCGTGCCGGGCCTGTAGGCCGAGGGCGTGCCGGGCTTTCCTCCGGGGGTGCCGCCGGGCGTGCCGGGGCGCGGGGTGTAGTTGCCGCTCGTGGGGGGCGCTGATGCGCGGGGGAAGGGCGCGCGCGCGCCGACGGGCGTCCCGCCCCGGCCGCGGGGGACGAAGGGGGTGCGCGGCCCGCGCGGCGGGGCGGGGTTGGGGGGCGCGGACATGTGGCCTGCGGGCGAGCCGGGGATGGGCGGGAGGTCGGGCAGGTCGGGGGCCACAGACTGCGAGAGACGCGACGCCTTCTTCCGCCGCCGCCGCTCCTCGGCCTCGCGCACGCCAATCTTCTCGCCGGACGCGTAACCCTCCACGCGCGTGCCCTGCTCCAGCCGCGCGGAGGCGAGCGACTCGGAGGTGAGCGGCACCAGCGGGCCGACCCACGAGACGTACGGCGGCTTCTCGCTGTCGAGCATGTCGGGGATCAGCGGGAGGAGCGAGTGCTCCGCCTGGTTGCCCATCGGGATCGGGTCTGCGTGTTAGCTGAGGAAGCATGGTTGTTGATTGGGAGGGAAGACGTACCGATACAGTCCTCGAGAAGACCGACGTAGCCCTTGCTCAGACCTTGCTTCTTCTTTGCGCGCGGGCGCGACGTGGCATCACCCTCGTCGTCCGTCTCCGGCACAGGGTCAAAGTACGGGCGGACATAGGTGTTGTACAGCCCGTCGAGGTGCAGGATGGAGATGAGGTCGAGGGAGGCATGGAGGTGTTTGGGCGTAGGAGCTGGAAATGTTAGTTTTGATGCCGTGCACGCATGCTCACCATCCCACTGAGGGAGAATCAAGGCCGATGCGGATGTCGATGCCACTGCGCCAGTCGGTGTCCCCGATGCAGCGACTGGCGAACGACTGCTCTCTCCGTTTTTTGTAATGTCCATGTGGATGGAATGATGATGAAGTGGAAAGTACAATCGAAGCTGATTGACAATTGTTGTCTCGAGGTGTGAGCCAGAGGCGTCCGTGCCTGAATCGAGCAATCTCAGGGAGAGTGTGGCACTTTCGCTCAAGTGTACACTACTGTGGCAGAGTCGTGAGACAGATCAACAGTATCACTACCAAAGGACCAGAGGTGCAACAGAATAACAAGTTCAAGTTAGTAGAGACAAAGCACAAAGTGCTCAAAGTGTGCTCAAAGTGCTCCAGAAACAAAGTACGACATACACATTTTTGGCATTCGCATGAGAGAAGGGGGATTCACTATGTTACTGCTTCACTGATTAAAAACGAGGGTGGAATGGTGTCGAGAGCATGGTGATCTGGATCGTGTGAGTACAGTGTTGGCGAGAGGAATTCAAGACTTACCCTTTATCCGAGCACCCAGCTCTCTACTTGCCGCCGGTGAGACCGCCGAGAAGGCCACCAACGACGGGAATACCGCCAGTGGCACCGCCAGTGACACCACCAAGACCGCCAGTGAGACCGCCAAGAAGACCACCAAGGAGGGGAAGACCTGCGCTGTTAGTGACAGAGTGATCAAGCCAGACTTACCCTGGAGAAGACCAGTGACAGCATCAAGCTGGCGCTTCTGGGCTGAAAGTGTGAGTGAGGGGTTCGACCAAGCTGAAAGAAAGTACTCACGACCGGTGAGGCCAGTGAGGCCACCAAGAGTCTTCTCGAGCTCCTGAAGAAGACCGGCAAGATCAGCAGGAACAGCCTCCTGGCGAGCTGAGAAGTCAGAGGAAATCCGAGAACGAGGACGTGTGAATGTAACACTTACCACCAAGGCCACCAGCAAGACTACCAATCATGGGAATAGCTGCACCATTAGCAACAGACAGAGTGACCAGCCCAAAATCACTCTTGATAGTGCTCAGGAGATCACGGAGAAGACCAGTGACGTCTCCGAGCTGGCGCTTCTGGGCTGGAAATGTAAGTGGAGGGCCAAGGAAGCAGCAAGAGTACTCACGACCGGTAAGACCCGTCAGACCGCTGGTAAGGCCACCAACACCGCCAAGGAGACCGCCGAGAGTCTTCTCGAGCTCCTGAAGAAGACCAGCAAGGTCGGCAGGAACAGCCGCCTGGCGAGCTGAGAAGTTAGCTGTATGAAGAAATGGAGGTGTGAGGGATAAACTAACCGTGAAGGTCACCAGTACCGGCGTTGGGAATGGCTCCGGCAGTGAGGCCACCGGGGGCATGGATAGTGTAACCAAGGGGACCAGTAAGTCCCTTGAGGAGGTCAAGGAGGCGCTTGTGGACTGTTCCTGTCAGAAAATGAGGTAGCGAAATGGAGCCCTGGCAACAAGGAGTCTTGGATGTGTAGAAGAGAAACTTACCGTGAGCATCCGTGAGTTGACGCTTCTCGCCTGCTGGTGTTAGAGGGTGATACAGTCGGGCGCAGCAAAGGAGTACTTACCACCGGCCACACCGTGGATGAGGAGCTTGTCGAGAGCCTCGGAAAGCTCTCCGAGAAGCCCAGTGAGGTCGCCGAGCTGACGCTTCTGAGCTGCTGGGGTTAGACACAGTGGGCGGATTAAAGAGTCCAACCAACTTACCAGTAGCACCGCCAGTAACACCGCCAAGACCACTAAGGAGCTGGTCGACAAGCTTCTTGACCTCTCCAAGGATGCCAGCGACAGGGCCGAGAGCGCCACCAGCAGCGCCAGTAACACCACCGAGGGCCCCCGTGACGCCGTCAAGAGGTCCGTCGCGGCCTAAGTAGTTGGAGTGACGAACGATAGAAACGAATAAAAGAGTCAAACTCACCAGCGAGGCCAGCGGCACCACCAAGACCACCGAGGAGCTGGTCGACAAGCTTCTTGACTTCGCCGAGGATGCCAGCGAGAGGGCCGAGGTCGCCAACAGCGCCAGTGACACCCTCGACAGCACCGGTAACACCGTCGAGAGGACCGTCGCGGGCTGAGCGGTAAGAAAGAAGAACGAGACGGAAGGGGGTTTAAACTCACCAGCGAGGCCAGCGGCACCACCAAGGCCACCGAGGAGCTGGTCGAGAAGCTTCTTGACTTCGCCGAGGATGCCAGCAAGAGGGCCGAGGTCGCCAACAGCGCCAGTGACACCCTCGACAGCACCGGTAACACCGTCAAGAGGACCATCGCGAGCTAGATTGTTAGGCATACCCAGACAGCAACGGAGATGAGGGACATACCAGACAGACCACCAAGTCCGCTAAGGAGCTGGTCAACGAGCTTCTTGACCTCGCCGAGAATACCGGCGACCGGGCCAAGAGCGCCACCCGCGGCGCCAGTAACACCGCCGAGGGCACCGGTCACACCGTCGAGGGGGCCGTCACGGGCTGAGGTTAGAGGGAGTTTGGGAAAGGGTACTCACGAAGAAGGCCACCAGCACCGGGAAGACCAGAAAGGAGGCCGTCGAGAAGCTTCTTGACCTCACCGAGAATGCCGGCAAGGGGGCCAAGGCCGCCAACAGCGCCAGTCACGGCGTCGAGAGGGCCCCCGCGGCCTGGAGTGTTAGTGACCTAAGCTGGAGAAGGCTCTGCGCAAAGAACTTACGAACGAGGTCGTCCTCACCGTCGCCGGTGCCAAAGTCGGGGTCGGTGTCAGGGTCGTAGTTGGGGTCGTAGTCGACCTGGCGCTTGGTGGGAGGGATGTACAGAGCAGCGAGGGTCAGTATTTGGACGGCGAAGTAACAAGTATGTGTGGTGGGAAAAGTGGGAAGACCAAAACTTACGCTCACCCTCATCACCGTAGTCGCCGGTCATAAGGTCGCCGTCAAGGTCGGAGCTGGGTGGGGCGTTGTCCTCTTGGCGCTTGGTGGGAGGAATGTACGGAGCAGCGGGGGTCAGTATCGCGGGGCGCGCCATGACAAAAATAAAACGTACTCTCACCGTCGTCGCCGGTTTCCTCGTCGGGGCCAGGGTAGTCGCCACCCTCGCCCGCCTGGCGCTTGCCGAGGCCAGCGGGGAGCTGAATACCGGCTGAGGAGTTAGCTATACGGGCCAGTGTGAAGATACCAAAAGACGTACCAGCCTTGAGCGCCTCGAGAAGTTGGTCAACGAGGCCCTCGACGCCCTCAGTGTCAACAGGAGACTCCGAGACAGCCGGGAAAAGGTCGGGGCCGTCAGGAGCCACCAAGCTACCATACGCATCCTCCACGGAGGTGGGGGTGGCTGTATCGATGTTAGCAAACAGGAACTATGTACTCGGCAGTCCAAATACTTACGAATGTCAGGATGCTCGGTAGTAGTGTGGGGAGGGTAAGGGCCAGGGGGACCGCGGGCCTCGACACCGGTCGGGGTAGGAGTGGTGGTCGCAGTGCTAGGATCCTCGGTCCAGTAAGGAGCTAAAGAGTCAGCCCGTGGACAGAGTCGGGCGGGAGCAAGGAGGGGCTGAAGGAGGAAGAATGGAATAAAGTACGAGAGAATGGGAGAAAGGAAGAAAGTAAAAGATCAAAGGAAGGTAGAGAATGTGAATGAAAGGAGCGGGAGCTATGTCGAGGAAGGTGCAATGAGGGACCATATTCACCAAGAGCGCGACGAGCTACATAAGGACTTGAAGAAGGATGACAAGGAAGGAGATAGCGTAGGCAAGGAAGGAGGTGGTGACACGGAAAGAGAGAAGGAGGGCATGGAAAGAGACATGGACGGGGAAGGACACATTCAAAGGGAAGGTCATACTCACGACGACCGGGGACGGGGCTGGCGTTGACAGCCGCGAGGACGACCGCCGAAGCGAGGAAGGTGTTGACGACGCGCATTGTGATGGCGATGAGAAAGAAAGTCGACTGGTGGTGGTGAACGAGTGGTGCTAGGTGAAAGGAAGGAAGGTTGGGAGGGTGGAAGGGGGTGCTATGGACAGTGAAGGGGAGAGAGAATGGAATGAAGAAAGAAAAGAAACGGGGATGAGGGGGCCTCTTTATATATCATAATTTCTGGTCCCAATCCGGAGTGAGCAAGTCACTGAGAACAGAAAAGGAAGACACCTTTGCTGGCTGAGAGAAAGGCGCGAGGTCCGAGGAAAGTATAAGCATGTCAGTGACGACAGGTGCACGAGCAGAGGAGGAAACAGTCGACATTAGTTGACATGAGCGAGCGGAGGCGTTAGTTCCGGTCATTCCTTGGGTGTTACTAGCCATTACAACTCGAGACGGCCCGTGCGTACTCCGCAGCAGCTAGTGAACTCTAGTCATACCTCGTCAGGAGGTGGTGCGAACGGCCAGGTGATCAGAGAAACAGAGGATCAAGGGGTAATATTACAATGACCATCACGATCACGTTGCGCCCTCGCACTCGCACCCTTCCACACTTTCCACATTGGACAGCGGCTGAAAGGAAGGCGTGAAAGGAAGGCGGGGCCGGCGGGGGAAGGTGCACTGTAACTGTAGCTGCGCAAGCCAGATCTTCCCTGCTCGGCCGCCTCGAGGACGCCGTTGACGAGCGATTGAGCGATGGGCTAATGAGTAACATTGTACAGCGTACAGCGCGTACAACGGTCCGAGTCGGCCCTAGAACGCTCAATACGTTTAATAATAGCGCTCATGGGCTCGCACTCTTGCCCTCTAGCTGCGTTCCCTCTCTATTAAGCTCAGCTAAGCTCAGTTCCCAAGCCTGGCGTACACAGAATGGTGGGATTTTTGTTGCTGGCAAGGTCGCGACTGATTTGTGAGATTAGGCTTTGGAATCAGTTGGGTGGGTGACGTTCAGGGCCCGAGCTTGCCATTCGCTGCTAAGAGTCGCAATCAGTCTTGCCTCGCCTGCCTTGCACATTCCTAGGTATTGCACTTGCAGGTTTCCGCTTGTGCCTTTACGCTAGCACATGTCCAGATCTATAAAGAACGTTAGAGAACCAGGGTGACAAGGGAACGCCTTTCTCTCTCAAGCCTCTCAAGCTCGGGGCTGAAACGAGGATCTCATAATGACGAGCTCGCAGATGAGGTGGATCTCGAGTGCAGTCAGCTGTCAACTGTCAGTTATCACTCTATCACTGTGCTGATCTGTCTGGCCGCAGCTCCGCAGCAAGGGGAAGACTGGTAGCTTAGATACTCTGTTGAGCGCCGAGCGCAGCTGCTGAGCGGCAGGGGGGAGGCTGGAGATCCGCAGAATGAGAGGGGAAGTAATTCATGATCTGTCAATAAATTGCCATTGTTGATTGGCGAGCGGACTGTAGAGTTCGGCGATCAGCAAGGTCCGCTAGGTCCGCAAGGGGGCCCAGGGGGTAAAGGGACAGGCAGCAAGCGCAGTCTTAATGTGAATCCGCAGCAAGGTGATAATGGTGACTGGTCTCGCTTGGACGCTTGGATCGCTTGATCGCACACAAGTGTACACAAACAATTGTTTCGAATCTCTGGCGACCATGTGTACATGTGAGCTGTTTGTGAGACATCCGCACCGATATACGACTTCTGAAGAACGTTTGCAGTCTCTCCAGCTCTTGGGGATGACAGGGCAAGTGCAATAGCGCTAGACTTCCAAAGATTCTGGACTACTATCGCGGGTCCAAGTCAGTGTCAACAGAGTCAATGGTGGAATCGAGTCTGGGTTCTAGTCTACCCCTGCCACCCCCCGAGCCAACCGCAGGGCTCAATGGTAAGACTAGGCACAGTAGTTGTCGTCAACGCTGTCAGACTTTTGTTGCATTCCTGCACCAGCAGATGCGACTGCAAACGCTGTGGTTAGATATCCGCACCTCGGCGCTCGGAGCTCGCACACCTCCTCGGAACGTCCTTGCGTCAACTAAAGCACCCCTGTTGCAAACATTGCGTCATCCATAGAACCCAGATTCCCGACAAGGTGATGCATGTCCCAAGCCTGGGTGTACAAACCAAAAGAAGGCAAGAATACCCAACGCTTACTCGCGGGCAGCCTTGAACTCGGCGATCTTGGCCTCGACGCGGGCGCGGCGCTCCTCGCGGGTGAGGCGGACGGAGCGGAGCTTGACGGACTCGGCCTTCCACTTGGCGGTGTCCTTCTCGGTGGGCTTGAACACGGGGTTCTCACGGATGGCCTCGTAGGCGTTGGTGTACATCTCCTCGATGTCCTCGGACGAGATCTCGTCGGCGAGGTAGGTGGCGAACTGCTTCTTGAAGCGCTCGTCGTCCTCCTCCTCGAGGTCCTCCATGTACTCGGCGACGTGGCCACCAACAATGTACTTCTGGAGAACCTCCGCGTCGAGGGTCTTGGTCTCGGGGTCGAAGCCGGGGAAGCGCTTCTCGGAGTGGGGGATGAAGATACCACCGTCCGAGGCACCCTTCATGGCACCGAAGACACGGTTACCGGTGGAGGTGCGGCGGAGACCGACGTCAAGGTAAGCCTTGAAGGGGCGGGGCTCGTCGTCGCCAAGGGGCTCAACAAGCTCAAGCTCTCCGGAAGGCTCGGTGAAGCCCTCGTACTTGTCGGCGAGGCCGAGGGTGGTAAGAGCACGACGAGCGACAAGGAGACCAGTGGCGTAAGCGGCGGTCCAGTTGGTGAGACCGTGCTTGATGCCGTACTGGGCGAGCTCCTTGGAGGAAGCGTGGGCAAGAACAAAGTCACCCTGGAGCTTGGCGTAGACGATCTGGCAGATCACCTGACGGTTGGTGATGCGGACGACAAGGCGGTACTTGGGCGAGGCGTACTTGTTCTTGGCCTGGGCGACAAGGCGCTTACGAGCGTAGTAGTCGGTCTTTCCCTCACGACGACGACGGGGCTTAACCTGGAAGCGCGCCGAGTAGGCCGAGTTCTTGGCAACCTGTCATGTCAGCAAGTGCTCGGATCGGTCCATCGTTCGGGAAGGTTGGGAGTTCTCGAACGAGCAGCCACTGGGTGCCCAAATATGGCGGAGGTTCGGCGAGAGGTTGTAGGATCACATGTCCGTCGTTTCCGCACTCATAGGGCCATCCCCATCGAAGAGACTTTGCTGAGCAGAACAGCTCCAGAGTTCCGGCCCTAACGAGTGAAAAAGTCGAGCAGCATGCCGCCTCCCAATGGGTGCGCATCCTTCCAACATCGCACGATCCAAACCCTCCGCCATAAATCCACATCCCCGCAGTCTTTTCGTCCAAGCTCGTCCAACACTGTTCTCGCGATATCAACGTACCCTGCACTGTCAGCATTTCTCCCTCCGACGCCGCTCTCATCGCTGCTACTCACTTGACAAACGGCATTTTTGCTGGACTTTTGATGGATGGTCTACACGAACACCAAAGCTCTGGCTGTGAAAAGACACCCAGGCAGCGAGCACGGCCTGGTCTGAGCAGAGTTCACCAAAACTGTGCTTTATTCGAGCCACAATTTACAGACTCCTGTCGAATGCGTTTCGGCGTTATTTTTTTCGGCTTGTGGCACTCGAAAGTTCAACTTTAGGGGTCACGTGATGTCACAACATGAGGCTCCTGTAATGAACTCTGTGATGGCGTTGATGTTGATGCTACAACACCACCTCCATCGCGCGTAGCTACCAACTTGCCCCTCTCCACTCCATGGAAACTTACCCACTACGCCCAGCAAGGACTACGGCCAGAGTCCAGCTGATGCTGTGGACGCATCTCCACTATTTGAAGAGCTCTGGCGCTGACAAAGTGAAAAGCGACAACGCTGGACTGACGTCTCTGACTGACGTCGCGAACCCTGTACAGAACTCATCTTGGCCTGTCGCCAGTGCAGTCCCCTGCTCTTGGTGCTCCCTCACATCAAGCGGCAGCCTGACGCCCAATGCCACTGGGCTCATCGGTACATCAGCGGAGCCCCTCATTCCTCCCCTGTCTTGTTCCTCTCGGCTCGCCTCATGCCCCTGCGCTCCTCTAGGACAGATAAAAAGAGCTACTCGACGATGCTGTCGAACTGCTGGACGAGTTAGGAATCGAACCAAAGACCTTGTCAAATAAGGATGCTAATGACACGCTCTACCAACTGAGCTACACGCCCGGAGATGTCGGTGATCGGCGCACGATCGCCGCGCCGACGCCGAAGCCGACGCCGACGCCAAAGACGGGCAGCATAGCTCCTGTCCTCTCTGCAGCCACCCATCCCAGTCCCTCACTCTCCCCGTGTGATCAAGTCTTCTATGTTTCATCCGCTACCCACCCGACGCCATGGCGCCTTGCTTCATGGCACGACATTGGGGGGCAACCAGCCACTAATATCGGTGTACGACGATAGAAAAAGAGTGTGCGCCGCTCGACGAAGCCGAGGAGACACTGGACGAGTTAGGAATTGAACCAAAGACCTTGTCAAGATAAGCTGCTAATGACACGCTCTACCAACTGAGCTACACGCCCGATGATGCCCGAGTCTCGGCGTCGGAGTCGCCCGCGCCTTAGGCTCACGCGGCTACTTCCTGGAAGACTTCGCAACCCCAAGCCTTTGGTACCAAACTCTAGGAGGTCGTTCCTTCAGTCTCTAGATGACGGGAGCCAGACCAGAAACGCGTTCCTAATTTCCAGTCAAGAGACGCGTTCCTAGCATGAAGTGGGACCGGCTTCTACGTCAGACTAGCAGTGTGCGGGGTTCTGACGCCTGTTCTCGACTGCCTAAGAAGGACTAGGAGCAGGGAGCACGACATTGACAGTTGTATCTCATATGCATGACTGAGAAGCCTGTGGAGAAGCGCGCGAGAAGTGCCAAACTCGTAGCGCGGTTTGAGAACAATCCAAAATCAATCCCACTAGCGCGTTGGTGGAGGTTGGACTAGTGAGCAATGACGACGTAACACATCGTCGTCTGCGACATCCTCACGACTCTATCAACTTCAGGAAGAGCACTTCAACTCACACTTACCACTCTTATCATTACGATACGCGTACGCATACCTTTCGCTTGCTTGGCTCACTTCTGGCTGCAGTCTGAAACATCTTAGTTCCCGGGCCGTAGCTCATTCGCCTCGTCATCCTTCACGTCCTCATCTCTCAAACGTCTTGCCTAGACTACCACAGTCCCTCATCCATGCCGCGAGTTGTCTTCATCAACGGGACCGTGGGCGTGGGAAAGACGTCCATAGCCCAAGCTGTTGGCCGAAGACTGGAAGACCGCGTCCCGCACGCCATCATCGACACTGATGCCTTGCGGAACCGATGGCCCACATCACCAGACGACCCCTTCGACCTCGAGCTTGAGCTTCTGAACCTCACCGCTCTGAGCACAAACTATCGTGCACGAGGGACGGAGATCCTCATCATTTCTGGCGTAATTGAGGACCGCGAGGTCATTCCGCGATACGTAGACGCTACCGGCGTCGAGCCTTCTGATTTCGTGCTCGTTCGGCTTAAAGCAGATCTCGATGCGGTCGCGCAGCGTATCAAGACACGCTCACATACGGACGAGGAGGAGCGGGAGTGGCATCTCCGCCGAGCGCCAGAGCTGGACGGCATCCTCGACCGAGCCCAGCTCCCAGGGGTCACGGTTGACGCTAATGCCTCGGTCGACGAGGTCGTAGCTAGCATCCTAGGCGAGCTTGGCATTCAAGCGTAGTACTAGACATGGATATATTTCCGCGGGGAATGTCACTCTTCTAGACTGATACGCTTCGAGCTCTGTCGTCAATGTGCGCCATCCTCGAGAGCGTTCGAGTCATATCATCTAGGTCAACCCCTCCACTTAGCTCCACCGTCTGTGGACTCATCACGCAAGAGAGCGCAAACTGAGGCGGATGTGGCAGTGTCGAGCGTCAGAGGGGGGGAAAGAGAATGACAACGTAACGGCGGCCAGCCAGAGCCCTCAGTCTTGTTACCCATCCGTGTCGCACTTCTTGGCCTCCTCCCAATGCCGATGCAGAAGGAACAAAGCGTATTGGAGAGCATCTGTCTTGTCAAAAGTCGCCATCACATCAAAACAGGCCACTCTCATGAGGTGCGATGCCCGAGTGGTTAAGGGGAATGATTAGAACTGGATCCTTCGTTGGAACCAATCGTCTGTCATCATTTGGCGTCAGCCGCCAGGGTTCAAATCCCTGTCGCACCTTTTTGTGCACGCTACGTGTCGCTTCCTAATCGTTGTTCTATTCTAGACAGAGTTTGAACCGGTGTCAAGTGCTGTGCATGCTTACAAGTCTGCTGCATTGGATTCTACTCGAGTAGAAAGCATAAGACAACTAACGTTACAGGAAGGTCTGTGGATATCGGCGCCGGTGGACGCGACTGTGGCAGTGGCAGGAGTGGTGCGCGGTGAGCGGGCCAGCAAGCTTCGTGGACTTGGTTGAAGTCTGTCCGCCGTATACCAGATACTCATCGAAGACATCCCAGGCATCATGAGTCAGACCTAGTGTGTTAGCTGCACCTACGCGTGTTTACAGTGTTTAAGTGTTTGAGTGTTTGAGTGCTTGAGGACATCAGACATCAACGAGACTAGGATAAGACATTCACGTTTGTCAGTAAGGCTGGCCGAGTCAGCCTGGCTTCTCCTGGAAACGCTCGACCCCAGCTGGCGGTTATAGTTAAGCTTGTGAAGGTGTTGACAGCAAGAGTATCGTTCGCCGAAGTGCTCAACGACCCGTGGGCTTGCAATCGACACCAGCGCTATGTGGTAACTAAGCAAGTTGTCAGTTCGCTACCTCTAGATCCTGCTATAGAAACCGGCGTGTCTTAAAAGTTGCCGTGCCAGTCACTCTGTCGGTATTGGCCTGCCTGCGAATATGTCGCCAGCTAATATCGACCAGGTCATCTTCAGCGGAACGATTATCATAATGTAGTTTGCTTATGTTGACCTCTCCTCTAGGAGGTAGTCCGCGTACTTCTGTTCCCTGGTATGTTTGCCTCAATCCAGCGTTTGCTTACCGCCGGGAAGGAGGAGATCATGAGTGAGCACACATGTGATGTCCGAGTTGGGAGTCGAGCATCGGCCCAGACTTGAGTCAGTCGACACCCAAAGGTAAGCTGTAAAAAGGGCTGCCAGACATCGTAAAAAACTTAAAAACGGGCCGCGCATGTGGCAGTATGTAACGGCAAACAACATGCTCTGACGGCGAGATCTGCCACGAACGGAGGACATTGTGCTACTCGGACCGTGACTCTTGAACCACATGCTGCACCTCGCCTCCCACCGCTACCGCACTAATACCCCCGTAGGCTTCGGCTGAATGACGACAGTTCGTCACATGTCACGGTGTGCTCACGGCGACTTTACCTCGTCCTTTCTCCATGATGTAACTGTCGGCCCGGTTGGTGTTAATGTCTCAGCCAGGACAAGGCACTGAATGGTAGGCTTGAGACTGGCGGCATTCAGGTGTGACGGCAAGGGGTGCCGAGGATGGACTGCGGAGCAGAGGCGAAGGCGGAGGCGGAGGCGGAGGCGGGGGCTTGCTGTAGCTCCGTGCCTCCTCGTCAGGACTCGGCGCCTGTATTTACGGCCATATGACTGTTCGCTCGGTTCGCGGGCCTGAGGAAGGTACGGTGTGCTTCTCTTTGTCCTTGTCGGCTGCGCTGTGTTAGAGTTGCCATTGTTAGTCACTCACAGGCTGACGTGGTCCATGCGGAGCTATGGCCGCTAGTGCTGTTGCGGACATTGCTGGTGGAAGTGGTTGTTCGATGACGTTTTGTCCGTCCCGCTGGGCACGACGCTGTCGGAAGCGTCCCATATGTGATCTGCGCAACGCAAGCCAACACCTGGAACAACTGTTGTTATCAATTCTTCGCAAGGAGTCCGCTTTAACCGCAGGGGCCGTCTCAAGTATACCGATGTTTTTGCCGTCGAACATCCGCTTTTGCCACAAAACCCTCAAACAGCCGTCGCTGAAGGATCGCAGACAGAGTTGGTGGCGGTTCCAGCCACCTCGCGGACTTTCTGGACCCGAGTCACACCGCGATGACGGCGCTGGGTGCCCATCCCCATGAAGGAGGAGAGGACAATAGATGGCCGAATAAGTGGGGCCGCAAAGTGGGCCACGGCCGTTATGCTTCTCGCCCAGACCGAAATAAATCGTCCTAAAGTTCAGCGCACCTCACACAGGTCCGCGATCAGGAGGAGGTGCCTGGCTCGCCCTGCAGGCTCGTACCTTGTGGTGATGTAGTCCAGGAACGTTGGTAAATCGGCACCATCATGTTGCTCATTGTATTCCTCGTGTTGCTCATTGTATTCCTCGGCTGAGCTCACTCGCTTGGGTTGCGAAACGTAAAGGATGAGCCTAGGTCAAGGTGTCGTCTCCAGGACGACTCTAGTAAGTGACCAAGTCCCCGCAAGGGCATCTCCGGCCTAATCACGGAGAGTCATCACAGAGGGCGCGCGGAATGTGGCGGACAGCACACTTGTCCGTGCAGTTTGCTACTGGAACCTGCCTAAAGTCTCCGACATACCTCGCACGGGCGCCGCTTGATCAGATAACGCGACCGGCGTTCGATCGCCTTTTTCCAACCCGGAGACTGATTGCATCATCAAGGAATGTACTGTCCTGGCGAGGGATTGACGCCTTGGTCTGGGGTCCTCGTGCCCTGCCGGTATCGAGCTTGTCCAGATGAGCAAGATCTCGGCGGCGACACCCCGCGGGCCGTGGCCCCGACTCCTCCGGATAAGTTGGAGGCGTAGGTACGCTCCGATGAAGGCAGCGGCCTAGGGTTGGAAACAGAGGTCATGTAAGATCCACCCTCTCCGAGCGCCTCCGAATCTGACAACCGCATGCTCGCTTGCGGAACTTGCAGTTCCAGGCCGAAGAATTGTGCCGTGGTTCTTTCTTCGGAGCTTCGCTTCGAGGCCAGACGACGTCTGCGAGGCTGCAGGGTCGAGGATCCATGTTACGCCCTTGGACACTAGTGAATTGTGCCAGACTAGTGTCAGGTCGTCCAGGAGCGCTCCAGACCCTTCTGGTGGGCATCCTCAGAAGCCACAGAGCCCGTGAGCTTCGGATGACGACTGACCCATGCGGCACAGACGCAGTTGGACGGGTCGAACGGAGGTGCAGGAGTGAGTACCAGATTTGCGGGAATCAGCCTAGGCAGTTTATTTTTGCATACCTCGGAAGCAGAGTTGCGGGGCAGAAGCGCCGTGGTACGGTGTATAAAAGGTCGGTGATTTTCCAAACCTCGTTTGGTGAGGATTCAGGGACAGCGTCCAAGAATTGCGATGGCGGCGCCACCTGCCCCAACGATCCTGTGGTTGCTCCAGTCTGGCGCGGTCCGTAACGTCGATGCAGGGGACATTTGAACGCCTCGGCTGATGGAGGACTGGAGGGTGACGACCTTGGCGCAAGCTAGCCCATACTGTACAGTACTAAGTGCCCAACGCCCAGAGTGACTCAGCGCACGGTGACGAGTGCTCGTCACGTGTTTGTTGGAGTGTGGAGCCGAGACCTGAGTTGCAAGGTCTTGCGAAACGAGCACAAGGAATGAGTAGGTGGCTTGCTTCTGACCTGCAGCCACTGCGATCACACTTCTCGCTGCAGCCGTGATGAGAACGCCTCCAGGGTGACTCGGCAGTAGGATGGAACAATAATAGGAATGTTAGTAGCTACCTCCAAGGGTGGCGAAGCAGACTGGATCAATTGTGTCCTGGAAAAGAGTAAAAGGGGGCACGGTCCGTCGTCGGTCCGTTCATAGCTGTATCTGCAGCCACCTCCATACACGCACGATATGAGCTTGTGGGGGAGCAGATTGAGAGGATGAGGCGTGAACACTCAGGCCGCTCGGCGGTTTGTTTTCTCTGCCGGGAGTGCCACGTCGCCACGAGTAGTGTCACCGACTCACTCTTCTGATTACCGACTCACTCTTCTGATTACCAAGACTCTAGACGTAATGGGTGGCTATCTGCCATAAGAGCGGCTACCGAACTACTAGGAGAGCGCCCTTGATGAAGGGGGCGTGAGTAAAGCTGTGCGCGCGTGCCTCGGCGGGTGGAGTGCGTGTCCGGCGTGCGCTGTGACGATCGTGACGATTATACGTTGCACTCACATCGACTCCATCGATCGCAACATGGGTCCTGGTAGAGCAGTACTGCCGAGTCACTGAAGACGACACGAGCTGCGACCATACCTTGTGCAGACGCCGCCGCCACCGCCGGTTTAAGGGATTTGAGTCCAGACGCCTGTGTCATGAGCTTATGTGTAGCTTGAGGTGGTTCCTGTACCCCACATGGTTCACGATCAAGCTGTGACCGCTGCCCATTCCAACCAATCATCCATCTGAGAGCCGTTGGATCTCGGGCCTTCACATCGCCGGCATCGACCTGGAGAGGAGTGTGGGCGACCCTCCAGGGCCGAGTCGCCTAGGAGCCGAGGAGGAGACATTGAGCGGCAGTGAGCCTGGGCGGAGCGGCAAGGTACTGGCCATAGGGGTGGGGGGTGCCAAGGAATCATGACCCGTCGTCATCTGCAGCTTTTGGGGTTGACGCCTTTTGCCCTCCTTTGTGCTCCTTTATGGCCCAGAAAGAGTCTGCAGAGATGCAGATCTGCAGAGCCAGTCATGTTACAGCTTGCACCGCCGTCGCCCTCCGACCCTTGGCAGGGTTGATTGGTGGCAGGCGCGGGAGCTTCCCCGGCCAGAGGAGAGGAGAGCAAGTACATAGATTTAACGCTCCGGAATGCAATCAGACTCCGACTCCGAGAGCACGACCCGACAAGTGCCCTACCCCTCTGCATGCTGTTCATACAGTGCTGCTCGATGCGTGCACGTTTCACAATCCGTTTAACTCTAAATAATACGTACAGAGCACTGGTCGCTCTCATCGGATCCGCACCGCTTAACTGTATTTCCAAACTCTACCTCTTCCGGCCCGCTCGGCATTCAACAATCATCATTCCAGGAACAGATACGACCACCTGTATGCCACCACCTGCTCTGCAGGACTCGCCTCGGACAACGTTTGCCTCCTGATCTCGAGCTGCATCTCTAGCTCAATCTCCCCGTACGATATCCTCTCTTCCCCGCCGTGAGTTTATCTAAGCCTATTGTTGTGGTTGCGGTGTCTTTGCCGCTCCTCTCCTCTCCTCTCCTCCCCCCCGGTGTCGAGATGAAAGAGTCTCATTTAATTCTCCTTGCAAGGCACGGGGTGTGGCGTTGTTGGGTTCAGCAGGACACGCACAAGGCACAGACAAGTAGCATCTGACAAACCAGGACACGACCCCCACCCCAGGACAGCACAGTACAACCACTGCCGGTCGACATTACACATTACTCGCCTCTCCTGCCGCGGGCCATGTCCGAGTCCGAGTCCGCAGGCGCAATTAGCCCCCCTCTGGGTGTTTGGGAATAGCAGCACAGCTGCAGAAGAGGTGAGTTTAAAGCAAACGTTCGAGTCTGCCCTCAACGGCCTCAAAGGCCTCAAAGGCCTTTGCGCCAGAGCCGACACCTTGAATACTCTCTGTCTCGTCCTTTGCCCTCGAGACCTCTTGGGGCGCTCCGGACCCCGACCCACCGTTCTCGTCAACAAAAGGCAGCTAACGCTGACAATGAGCAAGCCAAGGCGTAAAGTTGTCCTCCCTGCCCCGAAACGCGTTCCTCGTTACTCCACACTCTCGTCGTCCGCACGGCCCCTCGTCCTGCACCCGCTTGCTGTCGCGATATCCCACTTCCTCTCGTCTTTCACCACCCTCTTTCACCTCACAGCATCGCTACCCACTCTCTCTTTCCGCTATCCGGTCCAACTCGAGTCACTCTTTCATGATATAAAAGCCACTTTTCCATCGCATGGATTGTCTTCATCAACACAAGCTCCTCCTCTCCTCTACACGACAACAGCCAGACTCCTCGCTCACCCTTAACACTCTTATCAGCCCTACACCACACCCGTAGCTAAACAGTATGAGGTCCTCTATTGCCCTCCTCCTTTGTGCTCTCTCCAGCACCGTCCTCGCTGCTCCTGTCGGCGAGAAGCGGGACGCCGAGGCTGAGCCCCAGTTCGGAACCGGCGTCATCTGGAAGAAGGACGCCCAGTTTGGCGGCGGTGGACCGATCTGGAAGAAGGACGCTCAGTTCGGTGGCGGCGGCCCCATTTGGAAGAAGGACGCCAACGCCGAGGCCGACGCCCAGTTCGGTGGCGGCGGACCCATTTGGAAGA
>BCJO01000001.1:5576549-5595958 GCA_001600335.1 Apiotrichum gracile | reverse complement strand
GCCAACGCCGAGGCCGATGCCCAGTTCGGCGGCGGTGGACCCATTTGGAAGAAGGACGCCCAGTTCGGCGGAGGTGGCCCCATCTGGAAGAAGGACGCCCAGTTCGGTGGCGGCGGTCCTATTTGGAAGAAGGACGCCGCGGCTGAGGCCGACGCCCAGTTCGGTGGTGGCGGCCCTATCTGGAAGCGCGAGCCCGAGGCCTCCGCTTAAGGTGGCGGATGTGCCCCACCGGAAAGGCCAATCCCGGCAACCCAGCGGTTCCCAGGAGCATCTTCTGGTATAGGGTTTGCCTCCAGGCGCTCCGTCCATTCGCCGGGGTTTATGTTGTCCCGATCACATGGTAGGTTTCACAACCCATGGTTACGTTATGTTTCAAACTCACTTTCAAAGCCTCATGAGATCCGAAACATGGCCCACATTGAATCAGATCCCATCAGCCCTACCCTTTCATCGCGTTCTCGAGTCTCATCTTGACACGATCGCATCTGTATCGCAAAGACAATTCGACTATACCCTCAAGTGTCTCGACTGTCGTTCCTTCTTGTCCATTTCTCACCTCTTGGTCTCCCGGATTTCCACAATCTACTCCCTCCCGTACTATTTCATACTTCAAGCGCGTCTCCGCTTGTCTGGTTGTCAATATTGAGCATCGTTGGCTTTGCCGCGGTGCACTGTTGTTAGGATTTAAGCAAAACTATCATTGTTTCCTTGGCATTTTGAGAGAGAACAGAGCCTCTACGATGGCCACTAACTTATGACTCGACGCAGTGTTGATTTAGCTCTCAACACAGCCGGGATCACACCTTATTTTGCGGAGATGCGGAACTACCGGGCCGCCAGAAATCCTCCGATAGTGCTGATTGGATGTGGGCAGTCACTCGTCGAGGCACGGCTGGATGGTGTGCTTTGGACAGCGAGAGGTGCGATCCCGTCTCATGCCCAGAGCGGAGCGGATAAAGCGAGATGTGACAGGAATGGTGCCTGCGTGGCGTGTCCGTGTGGCAGCACACTCCGCCTCGTGCACGCCACTCTGCCTCGTGCGAGTCGGGGAAGCTGCAACGTGGTGGCGCCTGGTTGGGCTTTCGAGAGAGGGAGCCGACGTACAGAGGCCGCGTTAGAGTTGATGGTGTGATTGAGCGTGCTCGACATCCTCTCGGACCCGGGCGACGCGGAAGGCAAATGCCGCCACTGGCTTTCACCATGGCGGGCGTGACGCACCGTCCTCCTTGACTGCGCGACAGCCACACCCCCTCCGTTATCTTCCTGTTCACACGCCTCTCTCTCGTGACAACCATGCTTGCGATGGCCAAGTCACGACTGTGCCAGAGGCCCAGACGCTACGGTCCCGCGGCACGCAATATTGTGCCTCTGCCGCCCGACACGTAACGAGGCACCCAGGACCTGGTGGCGACGGCCCCAGATCTCTTGGTCGCATCTTGTTCCTGCCCCAGCAAGCCCCATCGATCGCTGCGAGGTGAGGCACCGCGAGCCGAGTAGTGGACGCAGCTCGCTCTTGTGGGGCGGGGACGATGGCGGTGGCGGCGGCGTTTGGTTGCGCAGCTTGGCAGCCTATGCTCTATGGCGTGCATCTTCGCGTGTATCGTATCTATCAAGTTACCCGCTCAGTCACCGGATTACCGCCACTCATCACATATTAAACTGAACGCCACTGAGGAAATCGAACGTGTCGCTGAAATCGATCGGCCAGTCGAGGAGGAGGTCGTCCGGGAGCTGGAACTCCTGCGGCCCGGTGAGTGGCGGCGGGGCCATATTAGTATCCGCAAGCAGCTGGCTTGATGGCGAGTATGTGACCTGCCGGGGCGGATCTGAGCGGGCAGATCCAGGCCACGAGAGGACATCAGAGCTGAGCGGGACCGAGCCCGTGCTGTGTGCTGGGCTCTGACTCGTGTCGACCCGCCCTGGGGGTTTGGAGCCAGGAGACCACGCCTCGGCGGGAAGGGCGTTGTGGAATACCTGCCCGCTCCGTGACCTGTCGAGAGCGGCTGAAGTCATATAGTGGTCGATGCGGGAGACGTGATCTCTCAGTTTGTCGGCGATGCCGGGGACAAAGCTGAGTGTTGACTCCAGCGAAGAAAGGAGGTCCGCCATCGACAGGAGTACGTAGCGGACGTGGATGTAGGATGAGTGGGAGAGGGGCGACTGGATGACGCCACCGAGGAGGTGGCCGACTCCTGCAAGGTGATGTAGCTGAGAGTTAGATGACGATCAGGCGCAGAAACTCACAATTGGAGAGGAGATGGCTTGAATATAGGCTGTGGGCACCGTCGACAGAGCATCAAGCAGCTCGCCCGCGACAACACAGCGCTGCTCCACAGTCGAGTCCTGTAGGGCTAAAATGACCATCTTGACAGTCTGCATGGTCACGATAATGTCCGCCGCTGGATGTGAGTTTCAGCACTACTCCGTAACTCACCTTGGAACCCAAAGCGGTCCTCTGCAAAGTTGCCAGTAACAGCTTTTGCCTGCTTGAACTCGGGTGCGAGGTCGGCATAGAGCTTGTCGACGACATCGAGCACTTCCGCTGGTGACGGCCCAGAACGGTCGCGGAAGAGGGCGGCCACGCGCGACGTGTCGTTCCCCGCCCGACGCTGGCGAAGCTGGTCGAGAGAGTGCTCGAGAATACGGTACAGGTCGTTTGTAAAGTTCCACCCCTGGATCCACGATAGCCGATTCGGAGGCGCAATGATGCCTTCCTCTGTGATGTCCTCGTCGTCCACCTCTGCTGGATACATCACCGAGCACTGTGCTTCCCGATGGCGGACAATAAAGCCCCACGTGGTTGCGGAGTAGACGTCGACACTGTACGCTCCCCAGAACTGGAGTCAGCTTCCACCGAGATGACCAACTTACCAGACGTCTGCGTTCCTGGATCTCGGTCTCTAGCAGACCTGGCGGCCATCGCGCCTCGGTGTGGAACGCATCCGCTGCACAGAGAGTCATATAGTCTCCCAGATGAGTGGCCAATCGCTGGACATGCCCGTACTGGACCCAGAGGATAGCGAGAATGACCTTTGCCCGCTTGTAGTCAAACTCCACCGCCTGCGAGAGGTCTGAAGGGAAGGCGCGGTCGGCGGCTGCGTAGAACTTCTCCGCGCCTGGGGATTCGGCTCCAATGCGCGGTGTAAGTGCCACCCCCAGAGCTTCCCCAATGCCGGCCCCATCACGCAACCTCGCCTCGGCAATAGCGCACATTGCCATGACGGCCGTAAAGAATGCCCGGTCTTTCATGTACCGCTGCGCCCGTATATCCGCGATGAACGTGGGCCAGTGGAAGTATGGCAGCCTGCACGGTCAGTGCCTCTCACCCATCTTACTCACATGGGGTACACGATACGATGATACGCGTCCACAAGGTGCTCAATGACCTCTGGCGACGCGATCGGCTCATATGTCCAGGCTTCGAGCTCATGCGCAGACCCTCCGGCCGCAGTCCACTTGTCGGTCCGGGGCGCCGCGGCGCGCGGTATCGGCTGGGAGTCAGCAGACACTAGTCACAGATCACCTACCCCGCGGCGCTTCACCGGCCGCTCGTAGGTGCACTCTGATCCAAACGCTGCGCAAGGCCCACATGTTGATGGGTCTGCTGAAGGCGCGCACTGCCGCAGGTGAGTAATCGGTTCCCCACCGGCAGAACGCTTGAATAGCAGATGTTTCGGCAGTATGATTGCGGGGTCGGCCACATTACTCCATTTCTGCTGATCATGAACATACCTTTACCCCGCTTCGATGACATCGATCGCAGGCCCTCTGTGGAGATCAGTCAGTCACTGTCCGTCATGTCCGGCCCAGCGCGTCCGTTAGAGCCGTCCGGACGCGCCATCCATCCGTACATACGGTGATCCTTCTCCGCTTAAACGCTCCCGACCCCTCTCCAGCGGGAGAGGACGAGCCCCTCGCTGCTGTTGACGGCATATTTGGTTCTTATTGTTGTTACGGGCGAGAAGAGTGACGCAGGCGGAGGATGAGACGTGCTTGTTTGGCTCTACCGTGTCCGTAGGGTGGTGACAGACGTCGGACATGAGCGAACGGAATCAAATTTGGTGATTGTCATCGGCGACCGGCTGCTGCTGGCAGTGTCAATAACCGGCAATGGGCATCACCGTGCCGACGGGCTGCACCACGGTCAACCCATTAATCCACTAGCCATTGCCATGTCCACCATCTCACACGCCAAGATACATAAACTAAAGTCTAGAGTCTCAACGTTGCTCTCCACCTCCACTCACACCAACGAACCCTTCACAGCACTCCTTCAAGATGGCCACCAAGTCGCACATGTCGCTCTCGCGCCCCAAGCCTGCCATCTGGCAGATCTCGTTCAACTCGGGCCCTGACAACCGTCTCCACCCCGACTTTCTCACCGAGCTCAGCGGCCTGCTCGATGTTGTCGAGGCTGAATGGCGCAAGTCTGGCGGCGGCAGCATCGGCTCCGCCATGGACAGCCCCACCAAGGGCGCTGGCGCGCTCATCCTCACCTCGGCCATTCCCAAATTCTTCTCGAACGGTCTCCACCCCGACTCGCTCGGCGATGAGGGAGGTTTCTTCGAGAGTGAGTAGTGTGACAGGGACAGCGGGGCTGTATGGGCTTCCATTGGGCCCCCGCACTCGATCTCGTACTAGTTGCTGACATGTCCAGACGTGTTCGACCCCCTTATGTGGCGTCTCATCACCTTCCCCCTCGTCACCATCGCGGCCGTCAATGGACATGGTAAGGTAGCATAGCGTGGAACTGGCTAACACCTCTCAGCCTTCGCCGGCGGCATGGTTCTCGCCATGTGCTGCGACTTCCGCGTCATGACCGGCCACCGCGGCATGATGTCGATGAACGAGGTGGGCATTATTGGCATCGACAAGCGACATGGCTGACAACCAGATCTTCATGGGCGTCCCCCTCCCGAACAGCTTCAACACCTGGCTGAGGATGCGTCTCTCCTACGTTCCTCTCCGTGACACTCTCCTCGGCAAGCGCTGGATGCAGAAGGACCTTCTTGCCGCGGGCATGATTGACGAGATTGTCGACGACGCTCCCCCCAAGCAGGCCGCGCTCATCGAGGCTGCCATCGCCCTCGGCCAGCGCGAGGGTCCCAAGGCCGCTCCCGGCGCCTGGGGCTCGATCAAGGTAGGCTCTACGAGATGAGCTAGTTGCTAACGCCCAGGACGGCATGTACCACTCCTTTATCGACTCGTCGCACAACCAGCGCCAGCTCAAGCTCCCCCACCAGGTCGAGAAGGCGTTCTGGGACCGCCTCAACCGTCAGGGCCAGTCTGCCTCGCGCACCACTGCCGCCAAGCTCTAAGCGTGGTCTACAGAGTAGAGAGGGGATACTGGAGAGCTTGTCGCACCTCGGGTAGTAGTCTTCGAGCGTCTTGGGATTGTAGTGGCCGGTGAAGAAGAAAATCAATGCAGCAACGATTGTCACGGACGCAGCAGCAGCAGTAGCCGGAGACATTAGTCGGGCCTTTCTTTTGTGATACGGCCGTACGGCGACGATGTCTATAGTTCTGTCTCGGCAACAACAAGCACCGGGTATCCATGCGCACCACAACTACGCCAGTCATTCTCTGGGCATCAAGGCGGAGCGACGCCTTGGCGGCCACCTCTAGATTTCCACATTACGGTTCATCTCTGCTCCATGGCAACTCCATGATATTAGAGACCGAGATAGTACGACCGCTGGGTGAGCATCCACACGACACCCGAGGCTGGAATGTCAGTAAGGTAGTTTGTTCCTCCGGCCGCATCTTGGCCGGCATATATGATTACTCACATCCAACAAGAAGCGGCCCGATGCTCGCGCGGTTCGGCTTGACGGTGCCAAACACAAGCCACTCGGTGACAAAGTGGAAGGTCGCGACGCCGAATGCGCAGATAGCCAGGTCATACAGGCTGGGGTCAGTGTCAGTCTTGCGATCTAGCCCCTCAGCTGTTCTCTTCTTCTCCACTCACGGCTTGTTGGTAATGTCGTAAGCAGCCAGCGCGCGCACGACAGCCGCCATGGCGGTCCAAGCCGCAAACAACCGCCCAGCAAGCGGCGTCACGGCCTCGGGGTTGCCGCCGTACACCTCCTTGCTCTGCTTGAGCGTCACGTAGTTCTGGAGCACGTTGTACACCGAGGCCGCGGACGTGATCACGAGCCAGTACGGGAGGACGCCGCCGCCGGCGGGGGTGGGGGGAAGCACTGCAGTCAGTAGCGCAGTGCGAGGGGGCTTACGGGAGGCCATGTCGATATCTGCGAGGTTGAGGAGAACTAGAGCGAGATCAGTGGACAAAGTCGAGATCAAGAGTGGAGGCATCGTGCCATGGAACACGCTGTTTGGTCACCATAGAGCCATAGATCCATTCACTCCATTCAGGCACGGATGTCCAGTATTTTGGTTGCTTGGTTCAAGAGTCGCCGCCTCCACCTTTGTGCTTTTTCACTCTCTCTCTGTTTCTACACCACCGATATATCACTGCTCGCCATGTCGTGCAGCAATCCCGAGGTTGCGGCTGGCAAGACGAAGATGCCTCGTGAGTGTCTATTCTACTCGCTGGTTTGGGGATACACAGCGAGGAGGTGGAAACTTCCCGCGGTAGTGATCTGTGCTGACAACAGGCCGCGAGCCGGTCCCTGCTGGCGTCTGCATGCGCTGCCGCGACGCAAAGAGCTTGTACATCGTCCGCAACGTCACTTTCTGCCGGTGGGTGTTATAGCATTAGGTGTAACTGACAGGAAGCTCGTGCTTTGAGAAGAACGTAGCCAGCCGACTCGTCCGCGCCCTGCATCCTGCGCTCTTGCCGCCAGAGATCTCCGTCAAGTCGCACACCCCGCGGCCGAAGCTGCAGACTGGCGACGCGGCACTTGCGCTCTCGGGAGGAGCGGGGAGCACTGCACTGCTGGAGATGCTGTACGACCGCGCGTACTTTGCCCAGCGCCTGGGCTCTGATCGAAAGAACGCGCGCGTACCGTCGGTCTGGGAGCGCGGATACGTCGTGCATGTCGACTTTTCGAACGTGACCGATGTCAACAGCCAGATGGAGCGACTGCGGAAGATGGTGGAGGAGCGTGGACTGACTTTTGTCGGTGTCATGGCCGAGGACGCGTTTGATCCTTCCTTCCGTGCCCGACTGCGTGGCGAGCACCAGCAGCAGGGCGCAGCTGGAGTAAGCGTCAACCTCGCTGAGCCGGGGCTGCCGCTGCTGTCTTCCCCGTCTTCATCAACGGCCACACCTTTGGATCAACTGAACGCACTTCTTGCTGCTCTTCCTCCTCCTTCCCGGCCAGCACTTCTCTCCAACATTCTCGAGTCGCTGCTGTCCGGTGTCGCCGAGACGCTCCCCAACATTGCTCACCTCCTCGTGGGAGAGACGTCGACTCGTGAGGCACAGCGTGTCATTTCCGGAACTGCCTCTGGCCGCGGATGGAGTCTGCCGATAGAGCTCGCCCGCTCCCGCACTCTCCCCAACAAGGTGATCCGCATCAAGGCCATGAAGGAGCTGTCGCTCAAGGAGGCCGCATTCTGGTGCCATGGTCGCGGGCTTGAGACTCTCAACGAGCGGAGATGGGACTCGACTGTTGGTGGAACCAGGCGCGATGCGAGGGGGAAGGGAACGATTGCCAGTATTGAGGCGCTGACCGAACGTGAGTTGTGATGCGAGTACACTGCTAACTCTCAAACAGGCTTCGTCGCCAGCCTCAGCGTGTCCCATCCGTCGACCGTGACTACCATCAACAAGACTGGCGACAAGCTGCGCTTCACTGGAGACTCGAATGGGCCCTTGTGTCCCGTTTGCGAACTGTGAGTTAGTAGATGTCAAGCTCAACTGACATCAGGCCGGTAGACCCGTCTGCCACAGAGTGGAAGGCACAGGCATCCCTGACTTCCCTTCCCGGTCGTGGGCAGCACCCAGTCGCACCTCCGACAGAGGGCAAGAAACTTCTCGCACCGCTACTCTGCTACGCCTGCCTGACGACACTCACCCCGCTGTCGGCCGCACAGACCGACCAGCCCACGAGCGAGGCGGTCTCCCTGCCCTTGTGGGTTGGTGAGCGGGCCGCCCAGCGCACCCCTATGAGCAGGGAGGGAATGAGGGCTGAGATCTCCGAGTTTCTCCTGGAGTAGAGGCTGCTAGCATTGTACTTGTCATATGTAAAGCAGGCATAGAGCTCTACTGTTGTCGGGGCCATGCTCGAGAGGACACTCTTCCTGGACGCAACGAGTATTCCTTCGGCATGCAACAGTCTTCCATATCTTTATGTAATACCACGCGTCCAGGAGTGACATTGCAATATAAACGAGCCCCCTGTTACGTGATTGGGTGATGCTTGGAATGGCCCAACCGATGGGACAAATCTGAATCCGGCCAAGGGGAAAGTGTGGAAAGTGGGAGATTTGATGACCCATTCGACGGGATTGATTTCTTTTTCTCACCACCCAGGAGAACAAGCTGCACACCAACACACCACTACTGCAGCACGAGTCACAACAACCAGCCTCCAATCAATCGATCTCTCCATCACCACCATCATCACTATCATCTTGGCCACCCATCCTCTCGATTCTCAAATCTACATTCACCTGCATCATCTACATCTAACTCCTTATTTCTCCTACTCCTCCCGGGCAAGTCTACATGCCCGCCACGCTGTCCACCCCGACGACCCCGCTGTTTGGCGGCTTTGGCGGCTTCCCCCTGTCGCCGGGCACGCCGGGCCGCAGCGCCCTCGAGCGCACCCGCTCCATTGGCGGCGGCCAGCACAGCCACTCGCACTCGCGCTCGCAGAGCATGAACACGACCCCTGGGCCAAACCCCCTCCCGACGCACTCGCGCGGGCAGAGCTTTTCGACCAACATGTCCATGCCCAAGAGTCCGGCGCCTATACTGGGGTCCGAGCTCGCGTGGAGCGAGATCCAGAGCAGGTGAGTGAGAGGAGAGTGCTTTGGAGCTGCATTGGTGGGGGCAGACGCTGCTTCTCACCAGGTGTTGCTTCTGATCTCCGTTGTGCGAGTGTTTGTGCCGAACGGAGATGGCTCGTGCGCCGATTATGATTTCGGCGGCGAGAAATGTTTTGACTTTTGGCTTTGGGTTTCAGACGACGCGGTCGGCAGCTGCTGACACCTACACAGGACCTTTTGTAAATGGTGCGTATCCCGGGATCGCGACGCGCTGCATACTAATGTCTAGGCTCAACACCAAGCTGGAGAGCAGGGGCCTCGAGCCCATGTCGTCGCTCGGAAACGACTTTTCTGACGGCGTAAAGCTGATTCAGGTAGGCACTCGCTTCTGACGCTCACTAACCTGCGCAGCTTCTCGTACGTGGCCGCTTGTTCGTAAGCGTGGAGACTCATATCACAGGAAATCATGTCGGACACCACTCTGGGAAGGTACACCTTGAAGCCCAAGATGCGCGTACAGAAGGCCGAGGTAAGCACACAGCCCCTTGCCGCTGCTGACGAGTTAGAACGCATCCAAGGCCCTGCAGTTCATTCGCGACCGGGGTGTAAAGCTCACAAACATTGGTGCGTTTGAATTAACGGGAATGGGGGCAACGCCACTGACGTTGCAGGTCCTGAGGACATTGTCGACGGCAACCTCAAGCTCATCCTCGGAATGGTAAGATTACATCCGAGTGCCCGCTGACAGCAGATCTGGACTCTTATTCTCCGGTTCCAGATTTCTGGCATCACGTAGGTTTCGCGTGTGGACACAACTAACCTCTCAGTGAGGAAGGTCTCTCCGCCAAGGATGGTCTGCTGCTCTGGTGCCAGCGCAAGACTACCCCATACGACGAGGTTGATGTGCAGAACTTTAAGCAAAGTTGGTCGGACGGTCTGGCCTTGTACGTTTGCAGAACGGGACTGAACTAACCCGACAGCTGTGCGCTTATCCACCGCCACCGCCCCGAGCTCATCGACTGGGAGAGCCTTGACAAGAACAACCGCCGCGCCAACACTGCCCTTGCCTTCAAGGTGGCCGAAGAGAGCCTCGGCATTCCTGTAAGCTAGCCCAGCTCTGCTCCAAGCTAATGTTCAGCGCCTTCTTGAAGTCAGCGACGTTTGCGACATGCCTATTCCCGACGAGCGCTCTGTCATGACCTATGTTGCCGAGTTCTTCCACAAGTTCTCCTCTGAGGGTGAGTGCTCACAGTGTATGAAGCTGACGTGCAGACAAGGCGAGCACTGGTGCTCGCCGTGTGGAGCAGTTTGCCGAGATCATGCAGAGCATCTTCACCTCCTGCAACGACTTTGAAGGGCGAATGGCTGCTCTCCTCAACGCTCTCAACCAGACTCGTGCCGGCTGGGCTTCCGCGCAGCGACCGACCTCGTACCAGGAGGCGATTGCCCATCTGTCGCAGTTTGCCGACTGGAAGAAGACGGGCAAGCGAAGCCGCGTGCGCGAGCGTCAGGAGCTATCCCAGCTCTACAGCAACATCCAGACCAAGCTGAGGACATATGCTCTTCGGTCTTGGGAGCCCAGCCCAGGCATACGTCTCGACGACCTCGAGGCGTCTTGGGCGGAGCTGACAACTGCCGAGGTAGCCCGCAGCCGTGTCATCAACGCTCGCATTCGAGAGTACGTCCACACAAGAGGTCTTTGTGCTGACATCAGGATCAAGGAGGTGCTGCGTAAGGAGTTTGCCAACCTCGCCGAGACGTTCATCGAGCGTGTAAGGAAGATTGAGCAGGCGATCGGATCTCTAAGCGGACAGCTTCAGGTAGGCTCCCCACGCTAACAGATCTAACCCACAGGACCAGAAGCAAGCTCTCGTCCAGTTGTCGGCCGAGCTGCCGGCGATGCGGGCGACTCTGGCTCAGGACATTGCGGCCGCAAACCAGCGATGTGTGGAGGCCAAGGTCGACGAAAACGACTACACGGCGTTTACCTATGATGATCTCGAGTTTGAGCTTGACCTCGCAGAGGAAGGCTTGCGAAAGAAGATTGCGTTTGTCGACAACCAGATGGTCTCGGCGGCACACACCAACATCACACCGGCGAAGCTCGAGGAGTTTGAGTCGACTTTCAAGCACTTTGACAAGGACGGCAGCAACGTGAGTGAATGAAATGAGTTGGGCTGACCACCAGGTTCTCAGTGTCTACGAGATGCACTCGGCTCTCGCGTCGCTCGGGATCGTCTACCCCGACGAGGAGGTCGAGGCCATCTACTACCAGCTCGAGTCTCAGTTCGGCAACCTCACCTACGAGGCGTGGCTCACTCTTTTGGTGAGTACTGTGGACCTTATTACGCTGACCCCTAGGTCGAGATCACAAAGGACGATGTCTCTTCTGCTGACCAGCTGCGCGAGGCCTTCCGCGACCTGGCAGGCGACAAGGGCTACGTTACCAAGCAGGACCTCAAGTTTGCCAACCTGCCTCCCGACACTGTCCGCTTCCTGTCTGAAGCCATGCCTGCGATCCAGGCCGAGCAGTCTGACGAGGACAAGGCCAGCGGCAAGAGCAGCGTGGTAGGCTACGACTGTGAGTATGAGTTGTTGGTCTTAGTAGCTGACAGCGTAGACCACGCGTTCCTGGAGCAGGCATTTGCATGGCAGAGGATGGAGGCATGAGCAGGAGGTGCAGGAGGATGTTGTAATGTAGATTGAGATGCGGCAGTCGGCCACTACGGCTATCATGACCACTACCACTATGTATGGACTTTGCAATACAAGGTTGCTGTTGACAGCTCCCGGTGATTAGGTTTGTGGGCCAGATTGGCGCAAGTTCAAGCTGGTGATCAGAGGGCATCGCAATGTAACTGATAGGAGTCCACGATGCGCCTCTGAAAGCCAAATGGATGATCGCGACAGAGCTGTCTGCATCGCATGGTCCTTGAAGTGGCGGGCCATGGCGGGGAGGAGATGTTGCCAAAAGTGCCACGCTGGAAACGAGGGTGGTCAGTTGGTGCATGCGGTAGACGGCGGCTATGACGGTGGATGCAATAAAGAGCTGCTGGCGGGCGTAACAGCGCCACGCCAGCTGGGCTATTCAGGGTCCAATTCCTTTCAAGTGCACACCCCAGCTTACCAGCCTGGCTGGCTCTTACAGTGCATAGATTGCTGTACGGGGCGGGTTCTAAACGCGCAGCCAGGCTGGAGCCAGGGCCAGGGAGGGCCATTGTCCACAACACACGACGACGACTGTGCATACTGCTCGCTGGCTGGCACCATCGTCCTGGCTCACTCGCTCGCTCACGCACACCGACGCACACCGTTTCACCAACCGTTAACTGCTTTTTACTTTCAACACTCTTCATCTATACTCTCTTACTCTTCCAGTCTCTTTTCTTCTTTTCATCCCCTCCCCCTCCCCCTCCCGTCTCCAAAACAGCAAACATGGTGAGCACGCCCGCAGAAACCTTCGAGCATGAGAGCATTGCTAACATCCCCAGTCGTCCGGTGTCCAGCCCGTACGTGTTTGGTTCATGGTGTGCCCGCCGATTGCTGACCTTGCTCTCTCGACTCTATCCTCTCTTACTACTCATACCTCCTTCATCACGCCCGCACTATCGACCTTGGTCGTGCCCCACGACTGCACACCTCGCCACGTACCACGCCCCATTCCTCTGCGACCCCCAAACCTCAACCCTCAAACACTCGGAAACGACGCCGCACGGCCCTCCTTGTTGTCTCGCACGCCGCACGCACCGTGGCACTGACAACTCGGCCTCATCCTATCGCACGCTGTGTCCCGTTTGGCTCATGCGCTCGCGTTGGATGCGGCTCTGGACGGACTACGCATGACGCGCCGTTTTGGATCCGGCACTCGACGCGCGGCGAAACTCTCGGCCTGTCGCGAATCATGCCCGATCACTTGCTTAATCTACGTTTCCTCGACCCCGCTGTACCGACGATCTCACCAAACAGGCCCAGGAGTGCATTGAGAAGTACCAGGAGCTCAAGACTGGGAAGAAGCTTGCCTACGTCGTCTACGGCCTCTCGGAGGACAAGAGGTCGATCGTCGTCCTCAAGACGTCCACCAGCCGCGACTTTGAGGAGTTTGTTGCCGAGCTCCCCGAGAAGGAGTGCAGGTGGGCCGTCTACGACTTCCAGTTTGAGCTCCCCGGCGGCGAGGGTATCCGCAACAAGCTCGTCTTCGTCCAGTGGTGAGTAGAGGCCGGGTGGGCCGGCGTTAGTCAGTGCGCTGTGCGCGGCGCCTGTTTTCGAGGTTTCTGGCGACGACCTGCCGCAGTCTGTGCACTGCAGCTGCTTCCCCTTCCCTGCTGACACCCCAGGTCGCCCGATGAGGCCAACGTCCGCAACAAGATGATGTACGCCTCGTCCAAGGACGCTCTCCACCGTCGTCTCGAGGGCATCCAGTTCGATGTCCAGGCCACCGACTTCTCGGAGATCACCAAGGAGACCCGTGAGTAAAACAAAGCTCCTCTATCTGACTCGCAGTCCTTGAGAAGGCTATGCGCCGGTAAATTATCCGCCGATACATCACCTATCACGATACCTATGCTTTCCTAGCCAAGCCGCGGTCGCACGACTGGTGTGTTCGAACGAACTAAACTCCACCCTCTTCTCTCCAAACTTCACTTCCGTCTACGTAAACCTAGATCTTCCCGGAGTACACCTACGCGATTGCGCCAGCCACGCGCGGCGATGCAACGAGATGTTCTGGCGGTAGCCATCACAAGTGCAGCAGACCAAGCTACCGGAACGAGCCAGAGGAAGACACAAGGTGGAAGGGCTGACTGCTGTTGATCATCTGACCCGTTCCCGTGTCTGGACTGCGCCAATGCTGTGCGCCCCACGGTTCTATGACGCTCTAAACATGTCCACGGGTTGCGGACGCCCACGTTTTCCGATGGCGGTGGGGAGCATGGGGCAATGGCGGGATAGAAGGGCTTACTTTGCGACTGACGGGCGAGGCGCATGCGCTCAACTGACCCGGGCGCATACAGCAACGTCCTTCAGAGGGAGGCAATGCTTACTGACCTGCAGAGCGATGCCACGGACATCAAGACACAGAACCAAGTCATCAATCTGCAGCCTATACGGCTCTAGACGCGCATCTCACTCGCTTCGCGCTCGGCTTGGCCCCTCGCGCTTCGCCGATCGCGCGCGTGCGCCCCTCTGCCGTCCTGGACGTGTGGCCGCTTAGCTCAGCTGGTTAGAGCATCGTACTAATACGCAGCAGCGTCCTAGTCCATGCGGAGGTCGGCAGTTCGATCCTGTCAGTGGTCAAGACCGTCTAGCGACGGTTGCTTTTTGGATGGCGTGAGCGCCGCGACGGATGATAGAATAGTGTGCGGCGGATGTGAGGGGGGATGGAACGCGGACGGGAGTAGACGTGGGTACGGGACTCGGGTTCATCGCCGGGCTCGTCGGGCCCCAGAGTCCGCCGTTTGCACTGCAGGGTAGAAGTACACTCCATCGCAAGCCGTACCTCTCATCAGGTGAGGCTCTCCGACGGCGACGTCTCCGACGCCGTCGCCGCCCGGAAGAAGCCGGGATCGCCGCGGAAGATCACCGGGAGACACCCCCGTCTCGGCCGCTTAGCTCAGCTGGTTAGAGCATCGTACTAATATGCAGCGCATGTCAGTGATGCGGAGGTCGGCAGTTCGATCCTGTCAGTGGTCAGCAGCTTGCTGTGCTTTTTGGACTGCAGCGAGGGGAGCATGGAGAGAACGATGGCGAGGGCGGGCGGGGAATGTCACGAGAGCCGAGCGCAGGCAACTGGAGTGACTCGGCGACCACCCCGATACAAGCGGCCTGTAGCTGTGCCATGCAGGATTCGGTGGCCGACGGCGGGACGTATCAGAGCTCAAAGCTGAGACGTTGAACGGACATGACAAAGCAGGAAGGTCGAGGAACCTCCCTCGCATTCATTTCTTTGTGGGAGGCCCTGCGCCGAGATGCAGATGTCATCGAGTGTCACCGAGTGTGCCACTGAGTGCAATGCTTTGAGCGGCCACAGATGTGCTATCTATCGTCGCCGTGTACGTGATAGACTGAGGTAGGCGCGCGGACTCTGTCTGACTCGTGCCATACTGGACGAGGAGAGAGGATATCTGTGTGGTTGCGCCACGCCCAGTAGCAGCTGTGTTGAGACGTCATCTTTGCGACGTCGCGTCTGTAGATGATGAGGCTGACTGCTGCTGGGCTCTCGCTGTCTGTCTGTGCTTCTGAACACTACGGCTGTCGCCAACCGCCAAGGCCTTCGATGTCCGTTCGCAGCCACCTCGCACAGACGTCGCACAGGCAGCGTCTTTCCTCCAGACGTATCTGCTCCTCATCGTCCACCGTTTCCCGTCCTCGTCAACCTGCTAGTTGTCCACAACAGAGGAGACAACACTCTGTGTCACTCTGTGTGGCGAGGAAGGCCACTCAGTGGCAGTCGACCGCCACAGCCACACCGCCACGTTCCACTTTGGCACCAACTTTGGCACCAACTTTGAGCGCTCTTCCGCTCTCACCAACGCATCGCAGCCTGAATCGACGAGCAAAAAGGGGCAGCGTCATGCTGCGCACATGTAGCAGCTCCTCCCGAGCTCCGTTAGTCCTTCGCCGACGCCGTTGTCCCATACTTGGCCGTTTCTCGCCCGCTTTTCACGATTTTTTCGTCCATCTTTCATTCAATTCATGCAAACTACGCGTCGGCCGTCTAGTGGTGGCCGTTCTTGTGGTGCTTGAGATGCATTTGGTAGTCGATGGTGTAACCAATCAGGAAAAGACCGAAGATCGTAGCAACGAGGGGCTTGCTGGCGAGGTCAGCTAAAGTGATGGCATGAAGAGGTGTTTTGATGGCATGGTGAAGTGTTTTGATGGCGCCGAGGTCTCTCAGGGGCGGGTCACGTGTCACACACAGCTGTGTGTGTGTGTGTGTGTGCCCGGACCTGGCTGGACACCATCGACTACGAGGTGCACCCCAGTGGTTGGATACCGTCGAGATGCAACCCCGTTCGACATCTGCAGTGACCCGCGACCCGCCGGTTCAATACGCCGTCGTTCAAGGACCTGGAGAACGATTGATCCCATAGGCACAGCGAGAGCGACGCTGCGCCGCTTGGGAACAGGCAAAACACAGTCGCGGCCAGAGGCAGGTCATACACCAGGCAGACCCGCATCGGAGGGCCGATTACCGTCCGCGATGGCATGCCATTTGTGTCTGAAGGGACGCAGCGCGCGCGTCGAGCGCAGCCGTCCCCCAGCCCATAAACAGCGACGCCCATGCAGCCCCAACACGCTCCATCCCACCCACACACTTCATCACACAACTCGGACACTTCCAACCACCCGACATGGTACTCACGCCGAGGCGTTCTTGCCCTCAAAGTAGCGGCCACGGATGCCACCGGGCTGCTCGGAGGCGGGGATGGGGCCCTTGGGGAGCTTGGAGTAGAAGTCGATGACCTGCTGGGTGCGGACCGAGGTGGCGCCCGACGACTGCATGTTAGTAAAAGGCGATTGCGGGCGGTGTCGGGGCGCGGCGAGTCGAAGACGAGGAGCGGAGGAGGGTGGCTTAAAAAACTCCTCACGTCTCCGACCCGCGCGCGGGGGTACGCACGACGGCACCGGGGGTGGCGATCTTGGGGGGAATGAGGCCCGAGAGGGAGCGGCGCGCGGCAGTGGCGAACATTTTTGTGTGGACTGGGGGTGTTCGATGGTGTTGATGTGAGGTTGGTTGATGTCGATGAGGGGCGGGCGGGAGTGGGAGGCTGGGGTGGTGTGCGGTGGTGCCAGCCAGGCGGAGTGGCCCAGCGAGCAGCGAGCGGAAGCAACTTGCCCTACCCCAGCCAGCCAGACTCATCACCGCCAGCTACCCAACTGCTCTCCAGCCAATCTGACTGCCCCAGGCCAGGTACGGAAACAGGCTACGGCGGCGGTCGGACTGACGCTGCCTGGCCCTGTACTTGATACCGCCGGGAAATCCCGAAGGTGGCATTCGTGCTTTTTCCCGCGTGGCGAAGAAGACAAGTCGGATGCATCGGAAGAACCCTCTGGCGGTGTGTGTTACAGATTCCTTCTAGTGAGTCTCATTAGGGTTATCAAACAGCCTATTAGAAGATTCCTAATGGATGCGTGTTGACTTTGATAATCAGGCCGAGTCGCGTTTCCTAATGGCCTAACTTTTTTGACGCAATGAGCGAAGCAAAGTGACTCCGCCCACCACCAGTCCTGTGCTACTCGTTATCTCGACTTTCCCACACAAACCTTTTGCCTATCAACCCCTACAGAAAAAAAAAAGGACGGAAGAGCAGCTCGGCGCGGTCTCTATCTCTGTATCTCTGTCTCTTTAATCTCTATACCCCCATCTCTCTCCGTCTAGCCATAAAACATGTCTCCCTCCGGCGACTTTAAGCGCGAGAGCGGCACCGCCCGCATCCTCGGATCTGGTACTTCGGGTGAGTAGCAGCGGCTCCGGCATCGGTGCGATCCGGGGCAACAACGATGATCACGATCGCCGTCTGCACGCGCACACGGGAGCACTCGCTGACAGACAGGTATCGCCGAGCTCCTCGTGTTCCACCCCGTCGACACTGTCGCCAAGCGTCTCATGTCGAACCGCGGCAAGGTCAGCGCCGCCACGATCAACGAGATCATCTTCCGCAAGGCTGCCGACGCCTCGTTTGGCGGCAAGTTCCTCTCCCTCTTCCCTGGTCTCGGCTACGCCGCTGGTTACAAGATTGCCCAGCGTGTGTACAAGTTTGGCGGACAGCCCTACTTCCGCGACCTGATCGACTCGACTGGCGGCGACTGGTTCCGCAGCACATTCGGCAAGAAGAACGGCGGCATGCTCATGCACGCCGCTGCTGGATCGTGAGTAGTGTGTGTGTGACGGGGTGTGGGCTGGATCTCGGCCTCGGGCGCATGATGGGAGATTCCGTCTTTGTGGCGCCACCAAAATGCGCCGCATTCGGAACCCCCACAACTATGGCATGCTGACAGCCCAGGCTCACCGGTATCGGAGAGGTTGTCCTCCTCCCCCTTGACGTGCTCAAGATCAAGATGCAGACCAACCCCGAGGCCATCAAGGGCCGTGGTCTCGTCAAGCTCATCACCGAGGAGGGTCTTGGCTCGCTGTACCGCGGATGGGGCTGGACCATGGCCCGTAACGCTCCCGGATCGTTTGCTGTGAGTGCGCGCGGCGGCGAGCGTAGCGAGCAAAGAATTGCACCTGCGAAGAATCTCGCCAAGAGGCACGCGGCGCGTCGGCGATATCGATCGCTGCGTCATTCGATTCTCGTGGACCCAAATTACTCTTACTGACGCCGCAGCTCTTCGGTGGATCTGCCCTCACCAAGGAGTGGCTCTTCAAGCTCGAGGACTACTCCAAGGCCACCTGGACCCAGAGTGAGTACAGCACAAGGGAATATCTTGAATTATCTCTAATATCCAGACTTCGTCGCCTCGATTGCCGGTGCCGTCGCCTCCATCACTGTTGCCGCTCCCCTCGACGTTGTCAAGACCCGTATCCAGAACGCCAACTTCAACACCAACATTTCTGGAATGGCCGTCATCCGCGACATGGTCCGCACTGAGGGTCTCGGTTCGTTCTTCAAGGGTCTTACTCCCAAGGTGAGTACCGAGTGTGTGAAATGAGGTGGAGGCGGACGGAAGAAGCGGGTGTGTGAAGATCAAAAGAGGCGTGGTCGCGAGTGTAGTGGTCGCGACTGTCGTGACCGCGAGTTCTGCGACCACAGAAGTCTCACACACTCTTGTGATAAGATTGGACTCTGCCCCACGACTCTACGGGAAGGAAGTCGCCGCCATGATCCAGAGATAAGCGTCGGCCGTTCATGAACGCGGCGTTTGTGTCATGCCAAGGTCACATTGACAGGGTACAACCTGTTCCAAGAGCAGTGGGGTGCGATCACATCACGTTGTTTGCAGCCGCCCCTCTGGCCGCCCTCTGCCCCAGTACCCCGCGCAGCCCACAATTCCAACCCCCCACTATGACAAACAGCTAACACCTCCAGATCCTCGTCGTCGGCCCCAAGCTCGTCTTCTCCTACACTCTTGCTCAGTCGCTCATCCCCTTCTTTGGAAAGTACGTCTAAACGTACGTCTAGACGCGTGCCCACTGCTGTACTGTATACCCCACACCGCTCCATGCATCATTACATTAGGATTAAATGCTGCAGTAATGAGGTTGTGCCTCTTCTAGAGTTGAGGTTGTGCCTCTTTTACAGTTTTGGCTAGCGCATATACGGTAGATGACCAGAGCGCATGAGAATCGTGCAGAAGCCACGCGAAAACGCCCTGTCACGTGATTCACCATTCAATTCCCCACCGTCCCCCATTGTCCCCCAACATCCCCCCAGATCCAGTCACGTGATTCACCATGATCCCCCCTGATTCCCTCCCCGATCCCCCATGCGTGGTCCGCACGTGGTATGTACATCGTTTTTGAACCCCCCAGGATTCTCCAACCATTCACCCTCGTCAACGTCCCCCAAACG